>OU612032.1:17259094-17799094 GCA_914767945.1 Eilema depressum
TTGTTGATCGCTATTATTTCCATTGATGAAATTCGACGAAAATAAAAAATAAATCATCACTCATCACAATAGTTGCCTATATTTAAGGAGTATTTTTTATTTTCATAAAAAATTGATTATTATTATTATCAATGTCGTTTTTGTTATAGATTTTTTTTTTAATTTTTTGTTATAGTCTGAACTAAATGTAACGTACAGCCTGTACCCTCCTTAATAACTACAAAAAAAATGTAGGAACCCACATTTAATTTCAACCCTTGCAAGTAAATAACTCAAAAACTGTAGACAACATCTAGTGAAGTAGTTACACTCGTAAATAAAACAGACTGGCAAGACACAACTGGGCTATTACAATCTCTTCTAGTCCTCGCACAAACATCTACTTATTTGGTTAATAATAACCTACATATTTGACGCCATAAGAAAAAGGGGTGCATGTGCTTATCATAATTCTTAGAACGAAAGAGCCTATTTAAAATATATATATATATATCTCATAAGCTTTTGAGAAAAAAAATCACAAAATAAAAACTACAACCAGACAAATTTTGGAGAGGTATGAAAATACTTTTTTTTTGTAACACAAGTGGCTGACAAACGCACGGTCCACTTTATGGGAAGGTGGTTACCGTATGGACGTGTGCAACACCAGGGGTGTTACACTCATGCTGTATCTACCACCCCTGTAACAACCTTCTAATAACTTGACCTTGAAAAACTCCATATTGTATTTGCCCTTTTCGTGTTATGGTAACATGCACGTGCACCCCATTTCCATAAGCCGTCATCAGTGACGACAGTGACCCACATCGCTAACTCGAGTAAATTACAGTTCTCACAAGTATGTTACGATATCACAAATAATAATTTTAAGGAATCATTATTGCGATCAATTATCTTATATCAAAATGAGGTGTATAAGTTCAAATATGATCACTCAAAACTGAAGAAAACGTATTAGGCGCGTTACTGCTTAAATAGAACGGAATTCAGATTGTGAATTTTCATTATGCCGCTACAGTGAAAAGGAGTGCGCTCAAATTCCTCCTCCTAACTGTTAAATTTAAATTTTTAAGAATATGCGAGGTGATACGTATTTCGGAATTTAATATGAATTCGTTTCAGCAGAATTCAGTTTTTACATTTATAACAGTTTTCATTTTAATAAAAGATCATTGGATCACAGTATTATATTTATCACTTACAACATAAATTAATATAAAGACGTGAACACATTGAGTTCGTATTTTTTAATTTATATTTAAAAAAGGACACTTTTAACTAAAGGACGGACGGCACGAAACGGGAATATCGGGATAAGTACAATTTATACTATATATTTAAAGCTGATTTACTAAACCACATTGTATGTTTTGTCGCATTACAAAAAATACTCATAAAGGTGAGGATAGACGAGCGTAATTTTGTAATTTAGTTTTGTAAGGTGTAATGTCATAAAGAATGTAATAGTCAGTTAAAATTCTCGCGGAACAATAGTCTTATTACAAAATTACGTTTGTATTTATATTTATTTTACCTCTATGGAGACATTTTTTTACTTAGTTCTGACTGTGGCTACAGTATTAATAATATCAATAAATCAATATGTCTAATTATTTTCAATTTTGTAAAATAGAACATTTTAGAAAAAAGAAAAGAAGTTTACATCATGAATATTAGATAATAAACTGAAACGGAATTGGAGACATTCTAGAGAAATGTCTAGCCGATGTTCAACAAACAGTTTTTGTTTATCTAAGAATAAAATTAGGAATGTAATACATTTTGACTTCTTTGTATTAAACTAGACAAGCTGTTTATCACAATAATTGTGTCACGGTTTTTCTATCAATCTCAAACATTCGAACTAATCAGCTCAACTTAAAGCTTAACCTCAGCTCAAACTAAAAGACCTTCAAAAAATCTTACGTTTTACTATCTTACTTTTTATTTTAACGTTAGGTTAAGCTAAAGAGAGGCGACTATTTTGGGTTTTGTGTGTATTGATGTACAAAACAATAATCTGATATTGTCGAAAGTTTACACAGAGTGTCTATATAACCTGTGTAGTGGGTATGTCCTAGAACAGGGATGGCGAACCTTTATGGATCAACGTGCCATATTTCTAAAAAAAAGTTCAATGAAGTTCTAGACGTGCCGAAGGGGGGGAGGGGGAGGGGGGGTTTGTTGGCTGAAATTGCTCTGTCTGTTTGCTACGGTTTCACGCATTTAGCCCACCCCAAATAAGAGTATCCCATGATTATTTGGGGCTGGGGGAATATTCATTTCTGATAATATGGCATAGTCCGCCTCTTTATATCATGCTTTCTGAAAAAAATGTCCGTCTGTTCGTTAATTTTCTAGCGCATATGGTAGGTATCTTACTTTGTGAAAGAAAGAAAAAAAGAAACAGATATAGGCACAGATTACCGAATGCCCACTTAATAACCCTGGTGGCACTGATGGCATTGGTGGCGTGCCATATCTGGCACGCGTGCCAATGGTTCGCCATCCCTGTCCTAGAATTTACTCATTGAAATAAAACCAGACGGCCACCAACTAAGTCTCCTCGTAGCAACACCTGCCGAAAAGCAGCCAAAACGCCAGGAAAAGCGTAGATACAAAAAGAATACAAAGTAAATAATAGAATAAGTTAAAATTACTTTAATTTTAATTTTGTTGCTCCTTAAATTTTAAATATTTTTGCCTTCATTACTTTTGAGTTTTTGAACCAATTTTAATCACAATTATTTGAATAAACACGATAAACTTACAAAATGACTAGACAATTTAGAATCAAGCACCACTTAAACTAAGAGTGTTTCACACCGAATGTTGTGTACAAAAGTGCTTCGTGTCAACTAGGTGTCAAAAAATGTTCACAAAATTTGCAACTTGTAATAAACTTTTTGTTACAATGTTATATTAACACACATCAAATGGAAAACAAAAAAAAAATGTTATATAATCAGTCAGAATCGAATCATTGCCTGCAAAAGGCAATTTACAGCCAAGAAAATACAAAAAAAATATATTCAACTATTTTATAAAATACAATTTTTTGAATGTTATAATTTACTATACTTATTTGAGATCAAATTAATTAAGTATTTTTAATAACTTTACATAAACATTCATCAACACTCGCATTTTGCCCTGTTTTCCGTATTTTCAATCTTCACACAAATCACGCGATTTAATTAAAATAAAAACAGAGCATGTCTGCAAAAAACAACTATAAACATCAAAATATGGGACACCTTAAGCCCGTTATGAGATCCTAGACGGCGTGCGATTTTAGTCGGTTCGACTCCGGCATAATCGCCCCCGCTGGCTGGCGGGGGGATATCCGTGGGGATTACCGCACGAAAAATAAGGTACATAATTACTTTTTATGTACACAATCTCGCGATGACTGACATCGCTCGTGTGAACTCGGCCTTAGGTCAGATGTTATAATTCAAACTCGGTTCACACATGTTAGATTCCACCAGTGCAAATTCGTTCAACCAATTTTCTCTGATTTACTCAACGTGGATCAAAATTAATTTACCTTACCCACAGTCATATTATACAATGGAAAAGTTAACAGAGTCATATTATTGTGAAATACAGTTTTAGCAAAATGTGAAAAATCTGTTGAATTAGACTTGACTCACGCTTACTATTATACTTACTGGTGGAATCTGCTCTAATATTTCTATATTACATACCTGTATTTCACAAATTAAGAAAAATAAGTTATTTTTTAATTATTAAAAAAATAGTACATAATATATGAAACAAAAGATACATTATAATTATTCCAATACACATATATTTTTGACAGTTATTATAAGTAGATAAGTGTAAAAATCACAATCAATTACATCACAATTATTTGCTACAATGGTGTCACGAATATAATGGAACAAGCTTACATTCCTTCCCTTCGAGGTGTAAACTTATAAAGATCAAATAGAACGTGATTAGCATCTGACCTTTCATCAATAACAAACAAAAAAAAAGCTCTGGAAAGAATCTCAGTAGGCCATGAAATAAACATCCAAAATTGCAGTCTGAAGTTATGGACCGAAATCCACTCATAACATAAGCAATTTAGCTTACCTGGCTGGAGGAGATTAACCCAAATACTAATGATTTCAGATAGAAGTAATTCTTTTAAAAAAAAAAATAACGTGAACTATCCCGAAGAATGTATCAATCAAAAGTCAGACACTAACCCTAAAACAATAATCTTATATTAAAGAGGTAGATACGACACAAGTGCCTAAAACGGTCACTCAAAATGAGGACTAACTCAAACGGTCACTCAAAATGAGGACTAACTCAAACGGTCACTCAAAATGTGGACTACACAAGCCTGACTGTAACCGGACATGTATGAATAACAAGAACAACATATGACTTCTGACGTACAACATAGTACTTGTCAATAATAGTATAACATATTTACCTCATTTTAACATAAGATTATTGCCACAAAAGACACACTTCATAATGGAATTATGACTAACCATTTTTGTGTAAAGTGTTAATTTGGAAAAATCACAAAAATCTGCACGGTGCCAATTAAAAGATTATAAGAAGGATTTAGTTGTTGATACCACCGTTGTATGCGTAGTCGGCTTTGTTATGCATCACTAAATGGTTGTCCACAAAGTAGAAGCTGTCCGAACATGTCTCAAAAGGGGCAGTGATCATTTCGTCAACTGAAAGTGAAAAAAAGTAATATGCTGAATTTATTTTTATTGTTTACGTATATTGTGTGTGTAGAGACCCTATCCAATATTTTTGTGGCCAAACAGGCCAAAACAACCTCACCTGCCAGTCAATGCACCTGCTCATTAACAGACGAGGCTCCTCTGTATGTTTTCCTATTGGAATTAGGGGCTGGCAGAAATTGCTCAAAAGTGAAGGTAAGGCCGTTCGCTGGCATCGACGGGTGCGGGTCGCGGGCGTCCGCTTCGCGTGCTTGTTTCATGTTATTTCAAGAGCAGCGCTCCGTGAGGCGGATACCCGTCACACGCGACGCGGGCGGCGGGGCCCGCCAAGCGGGTAGCGGGGCACGCGCCGTGTGTCCGCGCGACGGAGCACGCGTGCGGGTCTGTTTAAACAAAATCATCGACCGCCGCTACGTTATCCGTGTCACACGCGCCGTGCTTGTACAGTCGTTGCAATAAACTTAGAATAATCCTTAGCTGCTTAAAACTACGCAACGGATTTTGAAGCGAGTTTTTTTTTAGGGAGTGATTCAAGAGGAAGGTTTATATGTATAATACATGCATAATACTGTAGAGAAACACTGATAAATTTAAAGGTTTCTAATGTGATGTCGTAAATAAGTACATTTTTTTGCGCTTATATTGCAAACGCTGGCTGAACCCCACGACATAAATCAAAATAATGTTCTACAGTATTGTACACCTTAAAAAGGTCAACAATAAAGTCCGCTATGGTATAATAATATGTCTATCACTTAAGAATAACCCGCAATAACCATTTTTTATCCTTTACATTTTACGAAAAAAAAAATGATTTTAAGCATTTCAGCATTAAGCCTTATCCAATTAAGTACCCTTAATAAATTGTCCATTTAATATAGATCAATATAAGGGCCATATTGATCTATATTAAATGGACAATTTATTAAGGGTACTTAATTGGATAAGGCTTAATGCTGAAATCCATTTAATATAGATCAATATGGCCCTTTACAGCATCTAATTTAAATGAATATTTCCGAAGAACCGGTGGAACCAGACCGGCCCGCGGGCGCGGCGTAAATAAAAATGAAACCCTCAAATGTTCCCAATGACTGCACCAAATTGGATAATTATTTTTGTAAAAATTTTTGCCCATTTTCTCTTAATAACGAAAACTTGGTTACAAATTCTCCACACAACAATCTAGACGTGACATAAGGGCTCATTGGCTGACAGGCTGACACCTTTGTTCACGTCGTCTTTTGGCTAAGTAATATATCAATAAATGATCCATAGTTATCGACTGTACACCGACGCTATTGAAATATACTGGTGACAGACGCCCGTCGCGGGCGTCCGCGACGGAGCAGCGGACGCCCGCGACGGACGGGCGGGCGCACGGCGCGGGCGCCCGCGCCGGACGTCCGCGACCCGCACCCGTCTATGCCAGCGTACGGCCTAAGAGAAAAAGGTAAGAAGAGAAAATTGGAGGGGTAAACAAGTGCTTGGCACAAGCTGTTAAAAATAATACACACACATATTTTATCAGCAAATCCCAATCTGCAAGTACATGGTAAGATCTGCAAAAAAATTTAGCTTACCGAGATCAGGAGGTAGTGTCGGAAATTCGTATATGTGTTCACAAGTGTTTCTTGAAAATGGAATACAGAATCCAAACTCAAAATCAAAAGTCTTGAGCAAGGTATCCCGGAAAAAGTGTTTCTCTATCATCCTGAAATGATTCACGGGACGGGCTCCCACGGTAAATTCTACCCTGAAAAGTTATAATTTTTTTTTATTAGGAATAGTGAACTGTTTTTGATTAGGTTTTGTAGTTATCATATACAGAGAGTAATGCAGACCACTGAATGTATTGCAAATTATCAATTCTGTGAATTTAATCATTATCATCTTTGCATTAAATCCCAGTCACATCCAACGCTTCCTTCCACTGATTTCAGTTTTTACTTCTCCACTTTATATACTCTTCTTCTATGGTCATGGACGACTGTGTAAAGTGGTGACTTTGTAGTATTATATAATCGTAAAATATAATTTAGTCTTTAAAAAAAATATTTTATAATTTACAGTAAACTTTTTTTATTACAAAATGCAAATTACAAATCCTTAACTTGAGAATATATCATCAAAAAAAATTGGCTGAAGGAACAGGTTTATTGTTTTAGTCCTTTTATGGAATAAAACAGTGCTCCACAACAATTAAAAATAATTTATGAGACTTACGTGGCTCCCACAGTCTTTAGTTTCAAAAATTGAGGTGTAAATTGGTAGCGGACGAATCTTCCAGCGTTGGGGTCTAGCGGCTCTTCAGTAGCATCCTCGGCCCCTTCATTGTCCACTCCGAAGTCCGTTGGGGGCTTAGCAATCTCAAACAACACTGTGCCTGTTTCCAAATCGCGAATTTTAAATCTTGTGAAATCTATATCGTATACATTAGCTTCAGGGCTACACAAGTATGTGTCCGTGATACGATCCAGTCTCAAAACTTCTTCTGGCGTGATATCGCTCAGAATTACGCCGTCTTTATTCGAATCCTGCAAAGTTATTGATTCGCACTTTTTTCCTACTAGACTCATTTTCGGAATAGGAGCTATATCCTGTTGCAGAAAAGTAAGTTATCTCCAAAATATAGGCACAGCTGAAATTTAAAAAAGCCTAAGAACTTATCAAAGCATTTTTATTGCATATTTTGTTGAAATTGTTGAATGAAAAATTCGTTCGCCTGCCTAATGTTTGTCTCTCACGTCACGTCATTCGTCAAGTCAACCGATACATAATATACAGTTCAGAAATATGCGTCTTTCTTTCTTTCAATTTTTATGTTGAGTATAAATTATCCAAAATGTTCAATCATTGTCCTATTAATAATCTTGTTGGTGAAATATTGATTGCTGACCATGCATGACTTCCTGGCCCAAAATACAGTATCAGACAAATAACAAAACTAGAAACGTATCCAGCTCCAATAGATGAGACAATGGGAACCAAATAAGAAATAGCCACCATCCACATACGCGGCATTAAGTACATTTAATTGAAACTTGGGGTCGAAAAGTCCTCGAGTGGAGGCCACGTGTCGGCAAGCGCAGCGTAGGACATCCACCCACAAGGTGGACAGACGACCTCATTAAGGCCGCGGGAACGCGCTGGATGCGAGCCGCTTCCAACCGGTCCTATTGGAGATCTATAGGGGAGGCCTATGTCCAGCAGTGGACTTCCTATGGCTGAAATGATGATGATGATGATGAATTGAAACTTTCAAAAGTTTTTCTGATAAATAATACTCACTTTCTTAAAGCGCTATTACACCTTCCTGAATTTAGGAAACGATATTTAGGAAACGATTTAGGACGAGAAATTCAGTCGCCGGAGCTCGCGATTACACTTTCACTAAATTAGGATCCTAAATCAGTTTTGTTGGACGAGCGGCAAGCGACGGACGTGTCGCAGGTGTCGCTGTCGAATAGAGATGGATGATAAATTAGGTTACGATTTTGATATCGATGTTATTGAATATTACTTTGATGATGTTACCGTATGATGTTACTGTTATATATTTCTAACAAATTACATTTCATAATATTGTTATAATCGACTCTATTTGCTGAGGCTGCTTTTTTAATTCGTTACTTAATTTTTAAATTAGCAACTTAGTCTGGCAATAATCTCATTGCGCGCATACTTCTGAATAAAAAAGAATCGATAATACATACATACATACATACGTACATACGGTACATACATACGTACATACATACATAAATACGACGTACATACATACATACATACGTACATACGATACATACATACATACGTACATACATACATACGTACATACATATATACGTACATCATACATACATACGTACGTATACATACATACATACATACATACATACATACATACATACATATACGATATGGATACGACATATGTGCAAATACTGAAACCGCGAAGCATCCTGGTCCGTAGGAATAGAACCAAATTAAATTTAAACTTAAATTCCCTGATTTATAAAATCCGAAATTTTCTAACAAAATAATTATTAAAATAAATGTAGAAAATGCAACCACTTGTATAAGTCATTAAATAGTTTCATCCATTGCTTTAAAGTCATTGACTGTGTCATAAGTCATTAATAAATACCACAGGGGGGCCCCGTTCAACATATAGAAATTCTAGTTATACAAATATGAGGCAAACATGAATTGAACCTTGATTATATCACTTTGTCTCTTTTTTTCCAATATACAGTTGTGTTTGCTAAAAAGAGACAAAAAATTTAAGTTATTGCTCACTTGGGAAAATGAGTATGAGAATTTGACAGCGTGCCGACGGTGCCAACATTTATGAATGATTTGCGCCAACATTATGAATGATTTGCGACAGCCATTGTTGAATTTTTCTAGAACATACTACTACAAGCATAATAGTGATGTACTCCAATAAAAGATTTGACGACGAAACTATTCTTCTTTACAAAAATGTACTCTTTTGAAGAAATACGATTTGACAAAATTGTAATGTCTTCTGTTTTTCCGTATTAGAACTGGGCAATTGTGGTATTGTTAGAAACGTCTTGATCATCCGCTGGTTATAGGCAATATGACGTGTGAATGACTCTCTGAAACTCTGACTATAATGAAAAAAAACTTGAGATATATAGACCGTGTTTGGTATGAAATTAAAGGGCTCAATTAGCACATTAAAAACATGTATACATTATTAGGTGTTGCTTGCACCAAAATAATACAAATAAAAATCAAGTTTAAAACTAAAATCCGACTACTGCAAATCACGCTATAAGAAGTATTAAGCCAGAAAATATCAAGAATAACCGTGGTCGCATACCATTTACCCTAACAAAACAATACATTCTAGGGATTCGTGATTCTGCAGCAGTTGGGTTTTAGTTTTATAGTTGCGCCACGTATCTTGAACCTAAATCGTAAGACATACGAGGCTCTGGCTGGCGCCCGCGGATTGCTTTGTAATATTCTATGCTGGGTGAAGTTGAGTTCGTCTACCGCAGTAGCATCCCGTGCTATCCTCAATAGACACCCAAGAAGTCTGTACTGCGCGTATAGAGTACGTTTTGAGCACATTTTAGGTCCAAGATACGTGGCGCGGGTTATAGTATAGATAGATATCGACAAATATTACTATAGTAGAAGGTGCATCCCTAGCATAGTAACCGTCGTCTAACGTTCATTCATAAAAATGGAACATAGGTATACACGTCAATTCTGTAGGTATACCCTGTCTATAGTATCTAAGTCTATGATAAATACGCACACACCTTCACACACACACACAACAACTTCACACACACACACAACAATAGGCATAGTAGGTAACTTACTTGAACAGCTAAGCGGCAACATGCGATTCTACAGAGTGCTCAAAGTTGTTCAAATTCTATAAAATTAAAACTCTAGTTTCTGCCCTTAATACTGGACCAATTTTGTTCAAACTTTTCCTGCTTAAAGCTTAGGGGGTACCAAGTATATGGTTTCAATTATTGCCTATATGTCGTATCCATATTGTATACGTACATACATGCATACATACGTACATGTATACATACATACAAACATACATACGTACATACCCACGTACATACATACATACATACATTATGTCGATATATCGATAGCTTTATTATAAAATTATCAATATCGATATTTATCGATACAATATGTATCGATACTGCAGCGGTGAGCGGCCACTGAGCGTCCTAAATTTAGGAAAAATGCGATTACACTCATCCGATTTAGCCATTTAGGACGTCGGAAGCCGTCCTTTATCCTAAATCGTTTCCTAATTAGGATGCAACCATCCTAAATGCGATTACACTTTCCTAAATTCAGGACGTCCTAAATATCGGATTCTGAATTTAGTAAAGTAAAGTTGGTAAAGTTTCGGAACGATAAAATGCCAGAGAGTATATATTATTTATTTTACTGTCGACTATGCTATTATGCACGATGCGTTAAATGGAACGTTAATAGTTCCGGTTTTTAAACTTTCCTTTTCACGCTGGTCTCCCGAGAAATAATTTCAAAATGTATTTTATTAAATATTTTTTACAATTTGAAAGATTTGAATGACATGCAATAATTTCTTTTATTCATTATTGATTCAGATTTGTAACTCTTCTAAATAATATGTAATTTCTATATTTGTTTCAACCTCTTTTTTAGTAAAGTAGTGCAAATAAAGGAACGTAACGAAACGACATTGACGTAACATCCGTTGCGTCATAACGAAGCATGCGCCTTGTCATTTTCATTGGCTGGTCATAGATTAAAATTATATTAATCTACCAATAATCGGGCCATCGCTCAAGTCTCGTTCTGTGATAAGTCATCTTATAAGGTGGTAGTGGACAGTCTGATGTGCATTTAAGTGACACAAAATAAATATATACAACATGATTATCAAAGAATAGTGAGTATATTTTGATAAGGTTATACAAGTTTGCGAATACAAATCGATTTTCGGGAAGTCTACCTTGTAAATCTGTCACTGGCCCGCCTATTTGTTATTAGCTATCAGCAGACACCGATTTTGTAGTGAAACTTTAGATGCATTTAGTAATTAATCGGCTCAGTCATGTCGAAATAGGGAAAAAGCACCAACTGCTGACAGTGACAGATCTTCAGGTCAAGGTTTGCCCGTAGAAGTGGTGAATTTCGGCGATTATGAGTAACAGATGTTAGTGTCGATTTAAATACGTGGAATATTAAACTTAATTATTTTTATTTTCAGCCGCGTCACGCTTCCCCTAACAGTAGAAGAGGTAAGAATTCTGTTTTTAAAAGTATGATGTGTTCAAGGACATATGCATACTACTTTTTTACGGACATACGAAGTTTTTACAATAAATATCTTTTGGTTTTTACGTTAGATATTATGAGGTAACGGTGTAGTTAAATAGGTGTGTGCCTGTAACCTTTAGCAGCATATCTATAGTAATTACTTTGTCACATAATGTCTATAGAACATAATATTATCAATGTGAGATTACTGGGTGATATTAGTTATAATCTGTGATAAAGTTAAGTATTACCAATTTATGAACTAAAACATAACTAGTATTAGTCATACCAACCAGATGTTATTTAAGCTAATATTATAAAACGGAAGAGTATAAAACTGAAGAGCTCAGGAACTGCTGATTCAAATTGAAAAATTATTTTTGTATTGAATAGTTCATTTATTGAGGAAGGTTATAGGCTAATAATTATCACAATACTGCTTACTGGAGCAGAGCAGTAATCATAAAATGTCAACAAATCGGACTGATTCCCATATTCTTCCTCCTAGCGTTAATTCCCAGCCGCCTCCTGCGTAGCGGCCGCCTACACTATCGCTACGCCACGGAGGCTGATTCCCATATATCATATAAAAATTAACAAATTTTAGGAAGGGGTGCTATAGGGTTGAAGTATGCTATGGATGATGCAGGGGCGGGTCGGCTACTTTTTAAATATATTTAAATGCTTAATTTAAAAACTGTGGCGATTCTTATTTGATATTATTGTATGGTTAAACCATTTTAAATAATGATTGAGATAGCTTAGTATCTTACCTGCCGTTATAATGATACTCAACATTAACTTCCATTATATTTATTATCATTAGACAACTTAAAATTTATTTATTAATATAATAATACAGGTACTGAGAGAATAAAATAAAAAAAATATCCTGTATCATTATTACATTTGTGTCTTACAAATTTAAATATAAAACGTAAATTATGTAAAATTATTCAAAAATGCTGAATAAAATATTATTTCAATAATTTTCAATGAAAATTAAATTTAGTTATACCTGTGAACAACTGAAGAGGATATTAATATAAGCCGTGATGTTATAAATCACAACAAAACTAATTTTCGTACTTCTTATCAAGGCAATCTACTTTTTTCAAAGAATATGATCAAATTTATTTGCAAGGAAAATTACAAGTTAAAAATAATACTAAATTAAATTAAAACTACAAACTATTATTACTAAAATAAACTAAATTAAATAAATAAAATATTTACATGCATAATGCGTCGTGAAATTCCTCCACATCGTCACCGACCGGTAACGTTCCCAGAAGGCTTTTTTCAATAATTAATAAATTTTTGTCTGATATTATTTTATTTATTTCGAGAATTGCTTCTCTAATGTTTGTGTGTACTCAATCAGTTAACCTATTGCAGACTTCTTAATTTTGAGATAATATTGATACATTATATCATACTATGTTCCAAAAAGAATATATAAAATCAGTTCACAAATGATGGAGAAATTGATTGACTTAAAACACATCATTAGATTCTCTATTTTAGATACATAACCTGCTCCTTTATGAACTCGGTTAAAATTACGTAAACAACAGAAAATACTAAGTATGAGCATAAAACATTATCGTCTACTGAAATCTTGTGCACAACGGAACTCGGTCTACTGGTATCCTAGTCTACTGGTATACTGGTGTACTGGTATACTACCTAGCAGATTGTTATTTTCCTCTTTCACATTATACTAGTAAAACGGTTTTAAAATATAGTGTAGTAAGTACATATTATGTGGTAAATAATTATGATGTGAGTATGAGTGTTATCGATGAAGAGATAACGAGTTTATTGAAAAAGTGACTAGCAATATGTTCAATGTTTGTCTACTTTTATCACTGCCGAATATGGGTTATCTATAGCGAAATGTAACCTTAATCCTGTTACCTGTTTGTTCACGATGGACGATAAAGTACTGAACGTTTTTGATGGGGTTATTTTTTTATGGGTTGTATTTAACGCCGCTAAAGCGGGAGCTCCGCTCCCGCGTTAGCCTTCTAACCTAACCTATCCAAGTTGGGGCGCGCTATACTCGAATCCATAACTTCACAATTTAGCAACACACTTTCTGTAGCACTCAGTATTTAAAGTAACTCATTATCAGTCATCCGTTTATTATTTTTGTCACACAGTCCATATTTATGGAACAAAATCATAAAGGATATTCTATTTTCATCTAGACTTTATTATTCCTATTTTCCTCCTATAGTAATACATAAAGGAAATCAAATTATGAATTAAAATTTTTAAGCATTTAGTATGCTAAACTATTCAAATCTATTGGGATAGGATAAAGCGAATACAGCGGGATTCGAACCCATATGTATAGAAAAATTGGGATCTCGGTGGCTCAGGGGTCAGAGCATACCCCCTGTAAGGGAAAGATCGCGGGTTCGAGTCCCGAGCATTCGCTTTTTTCTATCTTAACAGAATTTAATTATGAATAAATAATACCTATTATAACTTACAAGTTGGCCCTTCCCGGCTTCGCCTGTAATATACTTCGTAGTATTAAGTATACCTCTAAGCCATATATGCCAGCTATTTAATAATTTTCAAATAATGTATGGGAATCTGCCGGATTCTTTGATATGATTACTACTCCGCTCCATTAAGTAGTAGCGTCATGTTATTTCTAGTCTATTACCTTCCTCGATAAACAAACTATGCAACACAAAAAGATTTTTTCAATTCGAACCAGTAGTTCCTGAGATTAGGGCATTCAATCAAACAAACAACTTTATAACTACTTTTCAACTTAATAATATTAGTATAAATTAGTGTTATTGTTATTACAAAAGTGACCTAATTTGTTTGAGCAACTTTGCATGTAACAAATATTTTTTACTTATATTGCATTTTATGTTCCATTTATTACATTAATTGCATGTGATTATGTGAATACATTATACTCGTAGTAGGCATCAAATGCCAAAATTTCGTGTTCTTAGCAGTTTAGGCTCTTAATTAATGACTAGTTGTTGCCCGCGGCTCCGCTCGCGTGGAATACGGTTATCGCGACCAAACATAGCCTATATCCTTTTCCATGATCTAATCTACCCCTTTATCAAATTCCGTCTAAATCGTTTCAGTGGTTTGAGCGTGAAAGCGTAACAGACAGACAGACTGAAAGACAAAGTTTCTTTCGCATTTATAATATGTAGCTTTTGCCCGCGGCTCCGCCCGCGTGGATGTCGGTTATCGCGACCAAACATAGCCTATGTCCTTTCTCAAGGTCTAACCTACCTCTATACCAAATTTCATCAAAATCGGTTCAGCGGTTTAGTCGTAAAAGTGAGACAGACAGACAGACAGAGTTACTTTCGCATTTATAATATTAGTAGGGATTAGTAGGGATTAGTATGGATATGGATTTTTAAGCGACGAAAAGGAAATACATACTATCTGTTGCATGTGACTCTGCCCGCGTGAAATACTGTTCCCGTTGACGCTAGCGGTGGGGTGAGCACGAACAACTATCGTAATCGTATAGTGAACGTAACGATAGCACGGAGCATTGCGATTGGCAGGCTTCAGGCAGGCGGCCAATCGCAATGCTCCGTGCTCTCGTTACGTTCACGATACGAATACAATAGTTGTTCGTGCTTACCCCACGGTAGTATATAGTATACTACCGCTAGGATACTATTATCCTAGGCGCTGTCCTAGACCATAAATTTCATAACATATCTCTAATACATCTCTGCCTACACCTTCGGTAATTTGCAGGCGTGAGAATATGTATCTCTGACAATTCCATCCAGACTCGGTAAGCCGTTTTTGCGTGCGAAAGACCAACGAATATGTACACAAACTCACATCGTAGAAGGCGAGCGAGTTTTCCATCCGATCGTAAATATGAGGCAAAACATGATTGGACTCATCAACACGATTATCTGTAATGCATGCTATTGTATGTACACACATGTTTTGAACAAATAAAATATATTATTATTATTATTATTATTATTAAGTACCCGCTTGACGGCAATAGGCTCACCCCCTATTGGAACTGTGGGACCGAAAATCATAGTTGTCGAAATGTGGGTGTTAATACACCTCTACTTACCTTCGGCGATTTCCAAGCGTGAGTATATGTATGTAGCTTAGGGTTGCCATAAGTGTGGGGACCCAGACCGGGACATTTGAAGAAAAATTAGTAAAGGTAGAAAAATAGGAACTTTTATTACAACAACTTTTAACACTGCCATTAACGGGCTTCCTATATTTTCTGAAAGGCGAAAAATTATCAGAATTAACTTCTGATAATTGTACAAAATATTTTGACGAAATCAACATTAAGTTAAACATCATCTTCTTGTAGACGCTTTCTCCCGATTGCATCCCTGGCCAAGATGACCCCGGAGCTCAGGGTCCGCCTTCCAGCTCTTCCTCCTCCACTTGACACGATCTTGGGCGTCCATGGTAGTGAGACCATTTGCACGCATAGCACTCTCCACGACGTCAAGCCAGGACTTCTTGGGCCTATCCCTTCTACCTGGACCCGGCGGGGGCGCCATTGTCAGGCATTTGCTACCCACGTATCCTGGCGGTTGCCGCAAGACGTGGCCGCACCAGCGAAGGCGGCTCTCTTGCATTTTATCTACGATGTCATGGACATGAAGGCTGCCGCGGCTGCAAGAGTTCCTCACGCAGCATTTTTATCTCCGTGACATGCAGCTCTTACGTGCTTACGCTCTTGTTCTCATAACCATGTAAGAGAACAGGCTTAATGATCGTCTTATGGTCTATAAGACCCTTCAACCTGACTGGCATTTTGGGATCACTCCTGACGCCAGTCATTTCTCACAACCTGGCCCACGCGGAAGCAATGCGTGCCCTGATGTCGTAGTCGATTTCACTGGTCACATGAAGTACAGATCCCAGGTACTTAAACCGAATCATCGTCTATGCGGACCGGTGTGAAATCTGTCGAGTTAAACGCTAAACTTTCTGTCATCGCTACATTTAGCTTCATACCACCGTTCTCAAGCGCTTCCTTCTACACTTTCACGTGTTGCACCAATCTGCTCCTGTCCGCGTCCTTCAGCGCAATATCATCAGCATACATGAGCAACCACGGAGGCTGCTTATGTGGTTTTCTGATACTGTCCAACAAGACGTCTAATACCGAGCTGAACAAGTGAGGACTAAGGACGGATCCTTGGTGTACTCCGATGGTGATGGGGAAGGCTTTTGAGTCACCAAAAGCACGGAACCAGAATCATGATACATATCTTGGATGGTGTCAATGTAGGTCTCTGGAACTCAATTAGTCCACAGTACCCACCAGATCACCGCGCGAGGAACACAGTCGAAGGTCTTCTGCATGTCTAAGAATAGGCAGTGCAGGGGCGTGTTCTTCGCCCTGTATTTCCCCACCACAATCCTTAGGGAGAACACCGGATCAATGATCCCGTGCCCGGGACGAAACCCATACTGACACTCCGAGAGTGTACTCTCCTGTCGGATCCGGTAGTCGATTATCTGCTCATAGAGCTTCATGGTGTGGGACATTATCTTTATACCGCGGTTACTACCACACTCCTGCACCGATCCCTTGCCTTAGAATACTGGCGTAATGAAGCTCAGTCTCCACTGGCTCAGGATCTCACGGTGAGAAGTACGCGGTTATACAGATTTGTTAGAATGCTCACACCACGAGCACCCAATGCACCTATTGCCTTCCAAGAATCGATGGGGATTTCGTCGAGGCCGAGTCTGTACTTCTGCTGGCGTTATCGGTGGCACTAGTCCTTGTTTCGGAAAGAGGTCTGGTGGATGCACCTCTTGCTGCTTATTCAGCATGTCGTTGGAAGTATGAGCGCCATCTGTCCTTCATCGCGTTTTTCTCGTAAAATCATTGGCCCCGGGGTCTTTATTACTCATTAACATATTCATGTATGGAAAAATATCAGCGCTTTCGTCGTTCTATCTACGTATTAATAGCCTAGCTACTTAGTCGCGTTTATTGTAGGTATATTACTGTTTACCAACCAAGTCCAGCTCTCTAATATTATACTAAAAATGTTTAACCGGGACAATTTGCTTATTGGCCGGGACGCCGGGACACCAGGCCTCAAACGGGGACATGTCCCGGCGTACGGGGACGTATGGCAACCCTAATGTAGCTACAAAATAGTGACTATATAACATAAACTCACGCCTATTTCTCCTAAGGGGTAGGCAGAGGTGCTAGTGCTAGCACTAGCACCCACATTTTGCCGTTTAGGTCCCAATGTAATAGGTGGCGAGCCTATTGTCATTAACCGGACACTTATAACCCTGCGATAAATACACACATAACTTCGAAAAGCATCGAAAAGTCATTGGTGTGTGCCATGGTATAACCTGGGATCGAACCTGAGTATATAAATAGTGACTAAGCGTTATTTATCAAGGAAATATGCATTAAACAGTCAATGTATTAGACATACAGTTCTAATTACGGCTATAATTGAGGTAATCGTTAGCACATTGTGAACTAATACGTTTCGGCATCAAAATAATTACGTTGGCAAAAAATAACAGCGATGTAACTCGTTAATCGTACTAAGTAATGGAATTTAAGGTATGATTCTGGAGCCGACCGCATACGACAACGACAGACGCAAGCAGCAGATACAGCGTATAACCCGCGCCACGTATCATGGACCTAAAATGTGCTCAAAACGTGCCCTATACGCGCAGTACACATTCCCAAATTCACCAAGCATAAACTTACAAAGCGATCCGCGGGAGCCAGAGTCCAAGATATATCCAAGATAGGTCCAAGATACGTGGCGCGGGCGCGCGGGTTATATAGGTATAACCTAAACTCATACTAAACATAAATAACTCATAGGTACGCCACATATACATCATATTAGTCTAATAATATTAGACTAGTCTGCCAAACTTAAGAGGCAGGCAGAAATATTAGGCGGTTATTAACTAGTATTACAAGTTAAAAACATTTGTAGCGCATGCGCATCTAGGATATAAAAACTTAAACCTTGACAGTTACGGCTTCCTAGTTTTTATTTATTGCCGCATTTGTAATGATCGCATTGTCTATTGAAATTGAAAGATAGATGGAATCATAGATAAGTATGTAATTGTTTGGTTTTACCTGGATACTAGGTATCAACTTCTAGATCTCCATATTGCCTCGGAAAGATGGCCCATAGTCAGCGTCAGGGTTTATCATGATTCCCCAAAGATATCAGGGTTTTATCAAGCTTCTTCTTCATCTTAGCGTTAAATCTCAGTCGCATCCGAAGCTTTCACCTCAGAGTGTGAGGTGCGCTTTACTAGTCTATTAGGTATTTTATTTTATTTTATGAGGGCTTTATCACTTATCACGCTATTACAAATTTTAAAAAAATCGGGGGAATCGCGACTAACCCTTACTTATGAACAACATCTCCATAATTTAGGCTCGAGACGGCGCGCGGCGTGTGGTTTTATTTGGTTCCAGTCTGAAATAACTCTCGTCGGTCACCAGGGTGTATATCCGTGGGGATAACCGCACGAGAAAAACCTATTATTTCTAGATTAGAGTTCAAGGTGATGTAAGTTCAGTAACTTATTTACGTAATTATTATTATTAATAACTTAAGAAGTCGTTAGTTAAAAGCAAACTAATTAATAATTATAGTTTCAGTTAAAACATAGGATTTATGATAACACGCGATTACAATAAATCACACGTTTCAACTGTAAACATAATTGGCTTGGCCCTCGACCCTGCCTACACGTGGACTGGGTAATGTAGGTAGTAAAAATATCAAAAATGAAATTGTATGTAGGCATTTTAGGACGCTAATTATTTTTCTACTAGCCTTTCTGCTCGCGACTCCGCCCGCGCTCATATCTCCGGGCCTACTGAACCGATTGCGATGAAACATGAAACAAACTGTTAAGTACCTAACCGAATGGAGTATAAGAATTTAAGTCTGATCAAGACAAGACCTTTCAAACGAAAAAAAAACTGCATCAAAATCCGTTCGGTAGTTTTTGCGTCCATCGCGAACGAAAAAAGTATTTTCGTGCTCAGTGCAAAATAATTGTAAATAATTAATTAATTATTATAAATCACTTCGCGCATATCGCCTGACTTGAGACTTAATGAAACTGTGTATTGAGATGTAATACCTCTGTACATTTATCTTGGAACTAAAACGCGAGACAAATGAATGAGGTCCTGGCGCACGCACGCGGATTGTTTTATAATAATCTACGTTTGGTGAATTTGGAGCTCGTCCACCTGTACCCCGTGCTTTAAAGATACCCAAGAAACGTGTACTTTGCATTAGCACACTGCACAGTGCACACATCGTGGTCTAGGGATTACACTGTGTTCGATCGCGTCATCAAAATCGCGCCATTTGCGTTAGCATAGATAAAGCATCGGTATTCGATGACTAACCGGGTTCGATTCCATCGTCATATCTATACTTCTATATCTATACTAATACGTCGTCATTCTGAACAGTTTGTTTGTTTGTTTCGTTGAAGCACTAATCTCAAGAACTACAAGTTGGAATTGAAAAAAAAAATTCGTGTTGAATATTCCGTTTATCGAGGAAGATTGTAGCAGTTGTAGGCTATATATCGGCAAGCTACTACTCAATGGAGCGGAGCAATAGTCATAAATGTCAACAAATCCGGCAGGTTCCCATACGTTACATTATACCAATAATGCTGATTTGCGTCTCTAGGTTCAGTATTCTAGAATGGTAATTAGTTCAATCTCGACGACAGATTGTATGACAATCTGGCAAATCTGTCAATCTGTCCTCAAATGTATCGAGATTCAGGACTGAGTATCATTCTAGAATACAGGCCCTAGGACTCGTTTGCTCCAATTGTTTTCTTACATTATCGTATTCCGTATTGATGTTTACACTCAGCATTCGTTGGCTCGCGCGCCGATCACTTTAGAAATAGAAAGCCATCTAATTTGGTATTTTAGAATTCCCGTTTATCGTGTTATCTTAAGAGAATAGGAAAATACTCTGCGCAGATGTTGTTTTAGATTTAGTTGTACGTAAATAGGAAAATTCTAGAAATCTGTACTTCACCGATCGTAAATGTTTATTGCTTTGTTACATTTGAAATCATATCATCATCTTAGCAGCTTGTTCCTTTTTGCATCTGAGGCTTTCTCACTCTTCCTCCTTTTAGTTTGGCTTATACAATTTTCATGGGAACAACTGTCCCTGACCTCCCAATCTTGAGAGAAAAGCCACGCCAGAGCGTCGTCCTTAAAGGATTAAGTTTTTTTTATAACATTTAATAGTAGCCAGTAAACTGCCCACCTGGTGGGAAGCTGTTACCGCAGCCTATGGACGTGTGCAACACCAGCTCCTCTAGACAAGTGGCAATTCGTTGCTCGGCGTATGATGGAATAGAATGCCAAATGTATGGGATTTGACGTATATGACAGGCGTCAACGAATGTCAAAAACGTCAAATCCTATACATTTGTCATTCTATTCCATCATACGCCTAGCAACGAATTGCCTCTTGTCTAGGGGGGCAGGGGTGTCCCACTCGTTCCCTCTAATTATTCATCATTTCATCATCATCATTTCAGCCATAGGAAGTCCACTGCTGGACATAGGCCTCCCCTATAGATCTCCAATAGGACCGGTTGGAAGCGTCTCGCATCCAGCGCGTTCCATCCTCTAATTATTGTACTCTAGCAATCTACTGAAAGCAAACACAGGTAGTTACATTTTCAATTAAACGAAAAATCAATAAATCAAAAGAAATCATATATGTATTAGTCGCGTAGAATCTGTGATTAGCTTTAATAAGTGATTCACTTTGTGAGGTGTATCTATGGGAATCGCACAAGTGCAGCGGTCACCTTCATCGATTTGATTGATTTGAACTGACCTTAACCTTGGAGACACATGAATAAATGCGTCCATGAAGTCCGATATTTCTGTGCCTCAGAGAACACGTTACGTGTCGGTCTCGTCGATTTAGAAAGGAAAAAGTTAGCATATAGCAAAATAGTTAGCATAAAGTCTTGGAATTCCTTACCAGTTCACGTGTTTCCCTCCTACAGTCCCGGGTCCTTTAAGCGGGGCGTGAAAAAGCATCTGATGAGGCCGTCAAGCTGAGTGCCACCATTGTAACATGATACGTGTCTGTAATGGTGACCCTCTTTTCAGACGTTGCCTTCAGCTTACCATCAGGCGAGGCGAAGTCAAATAGACGTGTCCTATGTAAAAAAAAAATGCTTCAAAATTTCATTCAACTGTCGGTCTCGGTTATCATACGAACATCTATGGCAGTCATTGCGAATAACTGGAGCCCTAAAAAGTCTGACAACTGGTCTAACTGTAATACTTCGATACGCGATTCGCCAACAGGTTTTAGAGTTAGATGGCAGTCCCTTCACGAAAAATATCGAAGTTCAGCCCCGTTGCAGTGGAAAAAGAACCACAGACTCCGAGGTGAAGGCCTCGGATGCAATCGGAATTAACGTAAGGATTATGATGATCAGAGTCCTTTCTTGGCCAATCTTTAGTAAGGATTAGTAGAATTCCCTGCATTCACATCCAATCAATGACTGACGACATTAGGAGGCAGGCGCGGTCGCAGCTTGAAGTTTGGGGGGGGGTCACTTCGGCAATTCCTTAAAAAAATTACCCCCCCCCCCTCCCCTCGTACTGGGACTTTTCAATATGACGTGCATGGATTGGGGGGGGGGGTCATGTCCCCAGTGACCCCCCCCCCCCCCTCGGACCGCGCCTTTTAGGAGGCATATTAAGAAGGAGGTGTGACTATAGCCAATACATTAGGTTCGGCTGCTCTAGTGTGAACTCAAATCCATAGGCCACGGTTACCACTTTCCATCATGTGGGCGGAGTGCTTGTCTGCCTCCTAAGTGGTATTCAAAAACAGAAATCATAAATAACCGCATTAAGAGATTGTTCTCAGGAATTACATCACATTGACATAACTAACTTAAATTGCATCCAAGCATCATTATTTCGACATTGGCAGCAAGTTTTGACAGTTGTTGCAGCGCAGCTGTTGCGAATATAGTACTTTCTAATATTTTGCACTAAGAGTTACATCAAAAATTACAAAGATATGGCACTGGTGCTTAAAAATGCTCACACTGAAAGCACGAATGCAAGAATCCCCCTAGACAAGTGGCAATTCTCGTATTGTAGAATAGAATGACGAAAGTATGGGATTTGACGTACATGACAGTCGTCAACGTATGTCATAAACGTCAAATCCCATACATTCGTCATCTGATTTTACAATACGCCGGGCAACGACTTACTACTTGTCTAACAAATATAGCTGTCTTAAAACTCATAAATAAATTAAATTCGTGTTGAAAAAATAGGTTCCTTTTCTTCTTCACCCTAGCGTTAATCCTATATATCTACTGTCTAGATCTAGACACTACCGGTAATACTATCGTATTGCCGTGGTTAATACCAGTCGCACCCAAAGCTTTCAGCTCGGAGTCTGGTGTCCGCTTTACCAGTCCAACTGCGGATTTGGCTGGACTTCGATATTTTCACGTGAAGCTATTGCCATCTGAACTCCACGAACGACCCAACAGCGATATTGGGCGATACCGAAGCATTGCAGCTGTTAGCAGCAGTTGTTAGTTGTCCTGTGATAATATTATACCCGCAGTGATTTGTTCAGAGGGTAACTTAGTCCAACCAATCTTTTGCAATCAATGCTTTTGGTCAAGGACGTGTCTTTCAGTTCAAAGTTAGAAAGTGTTTATGTAGCCAACGAGCTCATACTCATTATAACATCAAAAATGTACCGCTTAGTACGACAGGCGTTATAATTTGTTCTACCTTGCACTCCCTTACGATTTAAATTTTTTAATAGTACTTACCTTTAGATTGGATATAAGGTTTCCTTTGCCATTACAAACTAGTAAATAAAAGCAAAATAAGTAAAAAACTTCAAAAATAGACGTTTATGCTATTTGTGGTATTACAGTCTTAACTTTTTCTGAAAAAAGTTGAAACAGTAATTACCACAGATAACATAACATCTATAAATAGAAGTTTTTTACGTTTATTATCTAGTTTACCATGAAATGACTGTGGCAAAGCAAACCTCATACAATGCCAATCTATAGATACTATTATAAAAATTACATTTATAATTTATAATTACATTAAAAAGTTGATACAGTAATTAATTATGTAGTGATGCATAAAGTCACGCCTGTTATCACGCAAGGGTTAGACAGAGGTGAATAAATACCCGCATTTCACCATTCTCTGCATTCGGTCCTATGTAAATAGGAGGCCCTTTGACGTTTGTATGATGGAAATGGGGCAAATACAAAGAAGTATTGCTGCCAGTGATGGGCACTTTCGCACCGGGTACCGGTTTGGGCGGCCTCTCATGATTATTTACAGTGTACTAGCTGTTACTCGCGGCTCCACCCATTTGAATGTCCTTTCCCAAGGTCTAATCTATCTCTATAGGTACCAAATTTCAACAAAATCTGTTCAGTGGTTCAGGCGTGAGAGCGTAACAGATGAACAGAGTTACTTTCACGTTTATGATATTAAGTATGAATATTGACAATGGTAAAAATATGAAAAAAAAAATTAGCTATAAATCTGATGATAATAAATTAATAATAATTACTGCTATTTCATTCATGCAATATCATTTGAATATTATCAGCTCGTTTGATAAATAACCATTTACATAGAGTGATAAGTTGACGTAATACTCAATTGATTCTAATCGGTCAGCACCAAACTTTGTCGACGTTGGCAACACCAGCGCTAGTGTTGCCATGCGCGAATTGATCAATCAACGGAGACTACAAATAAAGTGAATAAACTACACGGTTTCATTATGTTTTTTAGTTACACAGAGAAAGAATTGATGCAGAAATCGACCAATCACATTAATTGTAATTTACGTGTCATCACAAATTAGTGATTGGTCGTATGTTTTCGTTGCCAATTAGTCATTCTAAGGTGTCCCTTCGCCCAGCATACTCACCATGGAATCTTGATATTTCATGAATGCCAAAAAATAGTTCTGAAATAGTTTTAAATAGTTGCGAAAGGAAAAAAATAGTTCTCTTATACTTACGAAATTACAGCCATATTTCTATGAGTATGCTGGGCGAAGGTTTCGTCCAGCATACTCACCTCCGTTTGGGGAATCTGCGTACGCTTCAAACATAATTCATACTTCAAAAAATAGTTCATAAATAGTTCATAATGGTGTCCAAAAAGAAAAAATAGTGCTCTAATAACTCCGGAGTTATAGGCTTTGTTCACTGAGTATGCTGGGCGTAGGTTCTACGCCCAGCATACTCACCTCACTGCGCAAATACCGAACGAGCTATAGGTACAATTTATGTCTCAAAAAATAGTTCTTGAAATAGTTGTCAATATCAGTCTAATTTTCGCTTGACTTTTGACCTAGAAAACCATTAAATTTGGTTGTAAACTTCTACATACTAACGTTAAATTAGGTACAGTCGTCCACACATGTTTTTATAATATAAAAATATTAAACATTCTAATGGTGGGCGTTGTGATTGGGAATAATATTGTGGTATTATCTCACATTCAAAAACAGTCGAAAAAAATATATTAGCATTTAGCTAGTAAGTATATATTTTTTAATAATAATAAAATAAATGAAACTGTAATCGTAAATAAATC
Organism: Eilema depressum; assembly: GCA_914767945.1. Taxonomy (NCBI): domain Eukaryota; kingdom Metazoa; phylum Arthropoda; class Insecta; order Lepidoptera; family Erebidae; genus Eilema; species Eilema depressum. The sequence continues at coordinate 17,284,358 of OU612032.1, forward strand.
CTATTACTTCATTGCTTGTAGGGTGAACTATTTGCCAAAAAAATTGTCTGGACACTAAAGTCTATTGCAGCCTGCCGAGAAGGCGACGGCCTAAGAATACATTGTCGCCTCCCCTTACATGCTTGAGGGGGTCGTAAGGGCCGGCGCGCACTGCCGGCATGGCAAAGGATTTTATTACTAATCAAGTTATTTTGAATCTTATTTCAGTGACTTTAGAATTCATTTTACTTTATTTCGTCAAACGATGCCGCGGCAGGCCGCGACGTGCCACATTCCGTTTGACTGTCTCTTTGTCGGTAGTGAAGGCGGCCGCTAAGCTGGAGGCGCGGGTTCGATTCCTGCTCAGTGCAAATATTTGTATGCATGAATATGAATATTTGCATTGGTCTGGTTTCTATCCTACTAATATTATAAACGTGAAAGTTTGTAAGTATGTGAGGATGTTTGTTACTCTTTCACGTAAAAACTACTGAATGGATGTTGATGAAACTTTACGATAATATAGCTTGTAGGTACATCAGAATAACGTATTGGCTATATTAAGCGATGAACGGGATCAGAATTTCACGCGGGCGGAGCCGCGGGCAACAGCTGCTGTATAATATGTATATATTTACAAAAAAAATTGTATCAAGTCCCCGTCGCCTTCACGGTGTTCCTCTCTGTATCACGCTATGGACCCGGCGACCGCACGGTGAATCCATGGAGTGCTGAGAATCGGATCTCTTTATAGGCTTTCTAGAACCCATAACACAAGCTAGTTAAGCTATAGGTACTTACTTTGGGTCTGGATAGCGTTGTGTAGATTGTCGTATAATATACACCGTGGTTAAACAACTGAACTAATTTTTATCAAACATAGCTAAGAACACTCCCGACTAATTCGCCTTTCAAACAAAAAAAAACAAAATCGGTTCGGGAGCTACGATGTACACAGACATAGGTACACACAGACACGTCAAACTTCCATCCGTCTTTGCATCTTGCGTTAAAAATTGTTATACCTAGTACAAAATGTACCTAAGTTATTAGAAAGTTTTGTATCCGACTGTACTAAAATCGAATGTATGTAGAAGTTTACAACCAAATTTAATGGTTTTCTAGGTCAAAATTCAAGCGAAAATTAGGCTGATATTGACAACTATTTCAAGAACTATTTTTTGAGACATAAATTGTACCTATAGCTCGTTCGGTATTTGCGCAGTGAGGTGAGTATGCTGGGCGTAGAACCTACGCCCAGCATACTCAGTGAACAAAGCCTATAACTCCGGAGTTATTAGAGCACTATTTTTTCTTTTTGGACACCATTATGAACTATTTGTGAACTATTTTTTGAAGTATGAATTATGTTTGAAGCGTACGCAGATTCCCCAAACGGAGGTGAGTATGCTGGACGAAACCTTCGCCCAGCATACTCATAGAAATATGGCTGTAATTTCGTAAGTATAAGAGAACTATTTTTTTCCTTTCGCAACTATTTAAAACTATTTCAGAACTATTTTTTGGCATTCATGAAATATCAAGATTCCATGGTGAGTATGCTGGGCGAAGGGACACATTCTAAGCTGGTTACATACATTGGCCCAACATGCGCCAATATTGTCCGGTCAGTTCGATCGTACCACACACCGAACCACGTTGAAACGTGTGAACGGCCACCGAGCCGTTTGATGGTTCGGTATATTTCTCGACATATATCTTCTTGACCCCAAGATGCGAATTAAACGAGGCCCTGGCGTGCACTGGACCATCCGGTACCTACTTTGTCCGCGTACATGGTTTGGTGGATTATCCGGACAATAACAGGTCACTGTCCCCTTAAAAAGCACCTTTAAACACAAGAGGTGTTTCATCACCGAGGAAACAGCCTCCCATGCTATACTGGAATGCGAGGCAGTGGCCCCTAACGTTCTCAAATCCTCGACACAGTGACGTCACTCCGCGAAGCCTATGAAGCCCCCAGTAAGCTTCTGCGCTTCTGGACGGAGCTAGGCTGGCTGCTCTAGACTCTTCACGCATAATGGCCCAAAAAAGAGGCTAAGTGCGGACAAAAGAGTCCCCTTTCCATTCCACCATCTGAACTCTCAATCCTGAGAATAAAACCTGTGTGCTCTGTTTCGTATATTCTAGTAGTATAGTCATATTCATAGTCCGGGTCTATAAATATTTAATAGATAGGTATAGAAATAGGTTTAATCGACCGATGGAGCAAACAAAAAAAATGGCATTATCGAGGACCTTGTTCAATCTTTTTTATTATTAAAAAATATACTGACTAACATCACGTAAGCAAAAATTATTGTAAGTTAATAACTATCCAAGTGATAAAAAATTAAACATACATACAAACAGGTGGTTAGACTGCCTGTCTAGCGTGCCAGTCAGTAGACAGTGTCAGAAGTCGCGGCTTAGATTCCTGTGCAGTACTTACAAATATTTGTATGTAGGCATGTATGTATAAAACTCAATAATTATTCAAGTGTCACGTGATCCATTGATTACGAATAGAAATGGATTCGCTAATACATGACCCCTGTGTGTATATGTGTGACATTCGTCACTACAGCAGGCATGTGCATGGACGCGACAGCTGATTCCGCGGCGAGATTGCATTATCGCATGCTGTAAATTTAATGACGTCACGTTGTAAAGCACATAAATATACATCACTCGAGAACGTGACGTCACCATTACAGCATGCGAAATTGAAATCTCACCGCAGATTCAGCTGTCGAGTCCGTTCGAAACGTTCTTACAGCATATACCATGCTGTTCCCTCAGTGAAAATTCATCCGTTTGAAGCGTAGGACTTAGGGAGAGGGTCGTCCTCGCCGAAAGGTGGTCGCTTAGCTTTAAAATCTTGTCCCAATGAGATTTACAAAGGCATTTGAATCTATTACATACATATATTAAAAGCAGTCGTATTATGACATGACTGGTATTACAGTATTTTAACCTCCATTTAATTCGGAACAGAACTGTCTGTTTGTTTTTTATTCTTGTGGACTATGGACTGCAGTTGTTTTCGTAAACATTACAATTATGTGGATATGTACATAATATATTATGTGCGATTTAACATTAGTTTCCCTTCCTATGGTAAACTCCGCCCTCCGTGTACCACATTGCCGAAGAAGCAGCTATGTCGAAGTAAGAGATTTTAAAGTAGGCGAAAAAATGCTTTAGGATTTATTAAGTGTTATTCAAAGATCAACTTTATTCCATGCAGATAGAGCTGAAAATAGTATGATGAGACTGTACCGCGTTGCTGGTCTAAATTGAACCTAAAACTACAAGAGCACTCAAAATCCAGATTCTGTGGCGGCCTCGTTTCCAGACTCTGCGCTAGTACTCGCATCCAAAGCTTTTCACCTCGGAGTCTGGGGTCCACTTCACCAATCTTAACTGCGGATTTGGGTAGACCTCGATATTTTTCGTGAAGCGACTGCCATCTGACCTTCACAACCCAATGATGACGTTAGGCGATGTCGAAGCATTGCAGCTAGACCGTTGTTGTTGGACTTTTTAGGGCGCCAACTGCCCGTAACGACTGCCATAGATGTTCGTATGGCAACTGGGACTGTCGGCTTAATGTGCTCTCCGAGGCACGTCCAGACCAATGCAAATACCGATATTCATGCATATAAATGTTAGCACTGAGCGGGGATTGAACCTGCGCCTCTTGCGTACCGGCCGCGTTCACTACTGCTACGCCACAGAGGCTGTCATTAAGAATTACTGAACTGAAATAAATCCAGTCTACACCTCTAACCAAACCACTGCGTATATATACTGAAATTGTTTTTCTTAATTGAACGAAAAATATTCTCTTCTTTTGCAGTACCAAGTGGCTCAGTTATATTGCGTGGCTGAGGTATCCAAAAACGAAACCGGCGGCGGTGAAGGAATCGAGGTCATAAAGAATGAACCTTTCAAAGACCATCCACTTCTCGGTAAGTCATAGACAAGAGTAGAACAGATATCTATCTTCTATCTATAATATAAAAATGAATCCCTAAATGTGTTGCTAAGCGCAAATCTCTAGAACGGCTGAACCGATTTCGCTAAATCTTTTTTTAGAATAGTCCTTGAAGTACGAGGATGGTTTTTACGGAGAGAAAAGTAAAAAAATAAAATAAAGAATCGACTGTTAGGCGGTATGAAGTTCGCACGGTCAGCTAGTTGTCAATACATACTAAACGGGCTCCCATTTCGCTAATTTTGTGTCATAGCAAAAGCACTATGCACTGACACGGCAAATTGCCATTCAATTTTAGTCTTTATTTGTAGTGGTTTAAAGTCCTAAATTAAATGAGAAAGAGATCATAACATGTTTTCATTCACTCTACAAGATTCCATTTAATTTTAGACTTAAAACCAAAGTTACTGCCTAGTCTACCCTGGATGAGGCGTTAATTTGTATGTGTGGAAGCTCATACGTTTACTTACCATACAATAAAACTTCTCAGTTCGGTTCGCCAATAATCAACTCCCAATTTACGATACTCCCACCTTAATAAACACACTTTAGTCCAATTAACCTCTACCAGCTCTCTGTAAAAGGAACTGCGAAATTCAGATATTATATGTATTCGACCAAAGTACAGCGAAGCGTGGAGCCTCGATGATTAGGACTCGAGTAGGCAGATCAGGAGGACAATGGGTGCAATTACTGAATTACCCCTAGACTACCAATCTATGTACTAACTCCATTCCCCCCTAATACAAATCCTGAGTATTTGCCGCTTAAAGAAAATCCTGCATGCTTTTCTTTAGAGGGAGGAGCAAATATTTGACTCGTTGCCACTGAAAAATATACCTATTCTGGCCTAGCCTTTTATCACGATATCACAAATGCATTGTTCTGGGAGTTCATTCTCAATAAAATATAGCAGAAACCCCAGGTTATCTACCGCCTTTACGAGCTTTGCTCAGCTCTTTGTTTTTATGTGGATCCGTCCGAGGAGATCAGTGTTAAGTTACAACAAATGGTGTGTTACTATGACAATGAATATATTATTAAGCACACCTTATTCTAACATTTCAAAATTGTCTCCAAAAAATGTAATTACCAATTTGGCAACCCTAGTTGCTAGGGAAAAAAACAAAAGCACCCGTATCCAACGACCCCAGACAGCCAAATGAATTCAAAAGAAGAATTGAACGAACCCTAAACGGAAAACCATTCCATCAGTTCAACAATAGAACATTACACATGAAGTCAATTATGACGTACACTATTACGTCACTGTACCATGACACATCAACTCCATACCACAGAATATATATTATCTGCGTATCCATATTTTGATTTAATCGTTACATCAATGACTTCTGTGCGTACTAGATTGAATCTACGGTACGAAAAAGAAAATGGTATCAATTTAGGATCGCTGCTTGGCCAGCAAATACATATACTTTGGGATACGTATCTTGGAAATAAATCGCGGGACGAACGGGATCCTGGGGCGCGCGGATTGGTTTGTAATCTATGCTTGATGAATTTGTACTCGTCCACCGCAGAAGCACCCCGTGCTATCCTCGAAAGAAACCCAAGAAACGTGTATTACTCCGGACACGTATCTTGGACCTAAATCGCAAGACAAACGAGGTGCTGGCGCGCGCGGATTGCTTTGTAATAATCTATGCTTGGTGAATTTGAGTTCGTCCACCGCAGTAAAACCCCGTGCTATCCTCGAACGAAACCCAAGAAACGTGTACTGCGCGTATGGAGCACATTTTGAGCACATTTTAGGTCCAAGATAACTATGTTCTGAGCAATATCACTTTTTGGTGCGGTGATACAATACAGATGATATTACAAAAAGGCGCGCTATGTCTATACAGATACTTGTCCATCTGCATCTATCCTTAGATACTTCACAGGTTTCCTTTACTGCCATTGAACTTTTCTTGCAAGCCCGCTGGTTTCTAGTGCTTCTGACCCCTCCTAAACAAGTGGCAATTCGTTGGCCGGCGTATTGTAGAATAGAATGACGAATGTATGGGATTTGACGTATATGACAGTCGTCAACGTATATCATAAACGTCGTCAATCTATTCTATATCTACAGCTCATATAAGTAGTTTCTGCTACTACGGGACATTGGCGGAATTGATGCGAAAAGCACAGAGTCATTCATTTAAAAAAAAAAGTAGTTTATGCGTCACGTTCCACATTCGAAATTTAAAATTCATTTGCCCGCCTCACCGAGGAACCTGAATACATTTTTTTTTTCTAAATAGAATGTCGAGGCATATAGGTACATGAAAGTCATTATAGTTATAATATCTAATGGTAGTACGTTTTTATTTTTTTTAAATTTTATATTCAATTCCCTGAAATTTTATTTTATTTATGTGCGACAAGGAATTCTCCCTTTTGATTTTATATTCCGTGGGGTCAACAACACAATAATTTTTCCTTTTTTTCGTTTGTTTTTTTTTTTAGCGCCGGATTCTCCTGTGCCAATTGTCCCTATAGAAACGTCCAGCGCTGATTGTAATTTCTGCCCTTCTTGCAATCCCGGTACATTATGGTCTTTTTTTTATCAGAGTAAATAGATGCTTGGATATATTTTTTTGTAACGTACGGTATACGCGTAGCGTAGCTCATTAGGTTAGTAGAGTCTGTTGCCATCAATAAAAAATCATTTCATAAATAGTTACATTCACAATTGGGTAATGTTTGGGTACTTTGGATAGCTTTACACTTTTATGAAACGGTTGCTGAAAAGCGATTGAAGAAGAGCGGTTGTCGGCATTAGTCTAGCTAGAATGTAGATAAACAAAATAGCACACTATAAATCTCGATATACTCGTACTTAGTTAATCCGTAAAAAATCTTTTCATTTGAATTTATTAGAGTTAACTTAAAGGTCTTAGATTCGTTTCCAAGGGGTGGTTTACAAAGGGTTAACAATGATATTGCGATCACGGAATATAAAATCAAGAGGAAGTATCCTTAAATATCGTAAGTGTTGGCGGTAGTGTTGCCACTCTACACCAGTCACCTCACATGAAATCAAAGAAAAAGTAATAGTCATTTAGTAGCCAGGTAGTAGCAGCAGTAGCATTGCCTTTTTTATGTTGAACATCCTCACAAAATTATGCTGCCTCGCACGAACCATAATACATGCGAGCACTACCTTTTGATTTAATATTCCTTGCTTCTCAAATTTCGAACGAATGCTTCTCAAAATTTTGAACGTCTTCGAAGCCTTGGTGAAGAGGTTACTTTTGATATTTAAACTTTCATGGTCGTTCACATTACTATGAGAACTATCGGGATATTTACCATGTATTTTTTGGTAAATATCCCGATAGTTCTAATAGTAAGGTTACTTTTAAAATTCGGGTTCTACGGATTCGTAATCGGGCGTGAAAAATAAGAGGCGTACACAGTGATAGAACGACTAGCTAGACGCACGGTGATGCGCCACCGATAAACCGTGGACATTCCATTCATGCGTATTAAACGATTCATCGATATAGACTACTGGCCCGTGTAGAAAAATGATGGGTCATTTGAACCACCAGGTGACCTATATAGAACGATATAAGAACATAAAATAATAAGATTCAGCACTATGCCGTCACTTGTAAGCTGTCCAACTGAGTGCAGGTGAGTACAGGTACAAAGTACAGGTAGAGTGAGTACATTTTGGTCATATATTTTTGTACGGCATTCTTACCATCGATAGATCCATGAAAAATAACAAGAAAACGCGTAGTGCTGTACAAAAAATGGTGAGCCACAAAGTCGGAATTTTTATTTTATTTTCCGACATTACCAGGGTAAATTTGGTCATTTGATTTTGTACGGCATCAGTTTCATAATATTTCAATACTGCTTCTAATCCATTATTCCGCAACGCCGTACAAAAATCATGCGACATGGTGAAGTAATCGTGGGTTACAACCCCCTCTTCTTCACCTGCACTCAGTTGGACAGCTTACAAGTGACGGCATAGTGCTGAATCTTATTATTTTATGCTCTTATATCGTTCTATAAAGGTCACCTGGTGGTTCAAATGACCCATCATTTTTCTACACGGGCCAGTAGTCTAATATGTTCGTCATGCGTACTACCAAGGAGTGGAATGCCTTGCCCGAATCTGTGTTTCCGGATAGATACAACTTTGATGTCTTCAAGACCAGAGTAAAAAGGTTATTTCTAAGCAAGCGTGCTCCATCTTCGACAATATCATCACTTACCAACAGGTAAGATAGTGGCCAAACGCGAGGCTATCAACCATAAAAAATCTCTTTCTTTGACATGTTCTCTTATAGTTTTAATTATTCTTCTGGAATTGAAGTCCTCGAAAAAGATTGAGTTTTAGAATCGAACATGTCCGCTAGTTGCGTGAACCTCCGTGGTTAAAAATAATCGAGAAATGTTTTTCCAAGCAGATTAAGTAAAGAAACATGTCTTGTTGGGATATTAATAAAACTGTCAAATCTTATCTCAGTAGAAGGTTGTGCTAACGCAGCAAATAAACACATTGATGACCTAATGATAAGCGGTTACCGACACCTATGAAAGTATGAAACATTAAAGGAAAAGAGAAAAAGAGGATTCATACGAATCTTCCGAAGAAAAATATCTAAAGGAAAGTGAAAACTGCATCAAAATAGGTTGCTTAAGATATCTAGCGTAGATAACAACAGAGGCTCACGCTGCAGACTTCGGTGCTAGTCATGGCTATCAATGAAAGTGCATAGAATACTGCCGCTCTCTCTTTGCGAGACAGTAATGCGAGAGGTCTTATACTCCCGTGCCATAGAAGACGAGACGAGCAGTGGAGATCGCAGAACGATCTCCGTCCTTTATGAACTTTGGCCTGATAGTGACGGATGAAGCTGGCCATCAACCTAGCAGAAACGGGCCCAGATCAAGATCCCCAAAAACACGTCGGGGTCGGCAATATTAGGGGCCAAGACCAGTCAAGATCTCAGAAATGTCTATACTAAGGCCCACCAGCCCCCCTAGACAAATATGGCAATTCGGTGGTTTTGCGGAATAGAATGAAGAATGTATGGGATTTGACGTATATGACAGTCTTCAACGCATGTCAAAAACGTCAAATCCCATACATTCGTCATTCTATTCTGTCAACGAATTGCCACTTGTCTAGGAGGTCTGGCTATCTGACCACGCAGAGTGGTCTGACGAAACACCGTACGGTTTCAGCCTATTAAAGTCCGACATAATATACCTCCGGTGGATTTTTGACGTAAAGAAAAAGACAGACAACGACTTTGTTTTGTATTATGTAGAAACATTACCTACATTTTACATAATAACACAATTGAAAGGTAACATTGTTGGAAGGTCACCTGCACCTAGAACTAAAAAAATATTATTATTCAACACAACACTCTACTAAGCAAATATTCGCAGGTTTTTCTAGCCATACTGTATTGTGACGTCACTGTGTAGTTTACGCAGCTGGTCTTTGATCTACAGTTAATATGTAAAGACGCTGTTTTTAAATAAATTATCTAGACTTCAAAAGATACATTCAAATGATTGTACTGTGAAATAAGGCTGTATGAGAATGGAAATCATCTAGTCCTTCAGAGCCTATGCCCAAGCTTAAATCATCTGCAAAAAAAAAATACTGGGTTGACGTAAAAGATGTTTAAGACCATGCGAAATAGAGAAAGAATACAAAAGCAGACCCCAAAGTGGAGGCTTTGGAAATGTCAAGTGTTCAGGGTCCAGCCCCCTCTAGACAAGTGAGAAATTATTGAAGATTTCCAGCAAGCAAAAATATAATATAGACGGTGGAAAGGCTAAAGGGTGTAAGCATTGTAAGCGACAATGATAGTTGACAAGAAAATTACGTTTCAGTTATGTGTTTAAAAAATCTTTTTTATTTGAATATTCGATGTCGCTTCCACCCTTTTGCTTCACAACTTTCAATATAAACTTGTCTAGTTATAACAAATCTGAAAACCAAACCAACCTTTATATTACTACGTTTGGCTCCACTCCTAACCGTCATGATCCTCCAATTTATTCTAACACTCAATGATGATGTAATAACCATGACGTAACATCTTTTGCCTAGAGGTTTTTTCTCCAGAGTTAGAAAGTCGTGACCTTACAGGCATTCGCGCAACAATATAAAACCTATTATAGTCTAGTGCCTCTCGTAGAACTGGCGGATCTTTTAAAAGAAAGTTCGACCTTCATAAACCTAGATTCATTTGTTTGTTTTGTGCAGGGCGAACGAAACAACCGCTATACACAATCTAACTATTGAAGAGTAACTGTAGCCTGCTATTTTGTCCTCTTAGAAATTAAAATGTTGTAATCGTAATAATTGATTATTAGAGTAATAGCTAGTAGTTTTTTTTTATTCACAATAGAAAAACAGATAGGAAAGCCTTCACCAGTCTGGTCCGTCAACCGATAGGTGTGTACTGGCTTGCGGGTGTGGCTTAGAAACCAAAGATCTTGGTATGATCTCACACCCGAGGTAGAACACGTCCATTTCTCATTATTCTCATAAATGTGCATCGTCCAGATGATAAAGAAATAGAGCGATACTGTTTGTGCTGTTCTGGAAAATCGAATATCTCCGACTACCGACATTTCTTCATTTATATCGCTTGATAGGCGAGGAAGGAATATCAGCTTCTAGGAAAGATATAAAAATGAAAACACGACTTCTTCAGTAAGGGCCGCGTCCCTATAAATCGTAATAGCTATTCCCGCCAAAAGTATCAGCAGACTATCCTCAACTTCACCAAACTGTCGGTTGGATGTAGTAAAAGTACCAAATACAGGTGCTAAAATATTACGCGGTTCGCGAATGACCGATAAGAGACCATGGTTGTCAGATAGTGGCATCGTTTAGCGACCCTTGGCGCTCCGTCCAATATCTAATCTATATGTCCAATATGTCTTTGATGTGATCGAAATTGCTGACGCTAAAAAACAGCGCTTACGGCTTTATATAGGAATTTTCGGAATGTTATTTCCTTATCGTTCAATATCTATCTAACTAAAACATAGACCAATGAGTCATCTGCCTGCCCTTGTGCCATTTGGGGTCGCACCATGTCATTCTCCCCTATACATTCCTGTCAGATGTCCTTTCCTCAGTCACTCTCTTCCTTGCCATATCTTCTTTCACGCAATCCATCTTTTCTAGGGCCTACCTCTGCTTCGTAACAGTCATACTTTGGACCAACACAGACCAATAAAGTACTTAACCGTTATTCTAAGACCACATTTGATCACTGACAGGATAGATCGCGATATTTATACGTCATGTTTTGCTTGAAGAATTCTAAGAGAATACAGTTTAGTTGAACTTGAACTCGATTATTTTCAATAGTGAAATTCAGACTTTTCTGTGGGTTTTTGACACTGATAGCCTTAGAGTATACATTATTATAATTAGCAATGTATACTCTAAGCTGATAGCGTTCTAGACATATTTGAGACCCTAGTTAACCATCTGACTGACGAACAAATCTTTAATGCAGGGTTTCCTTCGGTGTTAGGGATCAGACAGCAAACGCTTCCATAAAAGCTGTATAAGTAAATCAAGAGTGAGGAATATGAGGAAGAGCAAGTAGGTGATGGCTATAAAACGATACCAGTGTTAGCTGTGTTAACAATTTTCCAAAACTACCTATTACAATACTATATTTTATTAACCTGATATTCTTTTCACAGGTGGAAAATATTCATCAGGGCAGTACACATACAAGATCTACCATTTGGCGTCGAAGGTACCGGCCTTCATCAGACTGCTGGCGCCGAAAGGTTCATTAGAAGTACACGAAGAGGCGTGGAACGCCTACCCTTATTGCCGGACGGTGCTCACGGTTAGTACACACACATACAGTACGCTGCTCTTGAGACTCTTGAATTGGCACGTCGGGAATAACAGTGAGAATTCGGTTAAGATCGGCTTGCTTCGGCTCTGTAGAACGTTGCTTAGAGTAATTAAAACTGAAGTACAGGTATAATATTTTGTAAACACAAACGGTTTAAACTACTCTATGAAGTTACCTAACTATCAGTCCGATGTGTGGTAGAGACAACGCCCTAGAGGGTCACTCTTCTTCTCCTTAAGATGTAGAAGCTATTTTAATACAATTTTTAGTGAAATACTGTAGCATACTTCCATGGTATGTACCTAGCTACACGTGTGATGTCACTATCTTACTGATAGTTTAAATATCTATTAGTCTTTCAATAAAATTAATCGTGTAATCATTAATGCTTATCAATTGTGTTCGGTCCGAAGCAAGGCCGCATACCTCTTCTTTTTCTAATTCTTAGACTAAGTGTATATCGATGGTTGAAAGGCATAGGGCATAACCAACAATGAGTGTTGATATAAAAATTATCGTGGTGGAAAGTGTTTTCGATGTGCTAGGGCCTTTTTTCTATCAACAGTCGATGGCACTTACATCCTTTTTGCCCTTCAACCGCAGATATGTAAAAACTAGATTTTACTATAGGATAATTAAACAGCTTAGACGTTTATCGCGTGACTGAGTTATAAACAACAAAAAATGCCTTAACCTTTATAGAGTTTATAGTAATAAGTATAACTATCAGTCTACCTGTATACTATTGATATTATCATAATTTGCACATGCCATACCTTATTATTGGTATTTTTAGTAGTGACAAGTCATAGGCATTTGACTAATCACATTATCTTACTTAATCACACGATATCAGCGGAAACATTCTGAATTTGCTGAAGTCTTATCTAAAGAAGCCCTCAGCGAACCTCTGTTGATATAACTTCAAAAAGAGTGATAATGTATTATGAGTATTATGACACACATACTGTTGTTATGTGGGGTGTGCCTCAGGGGAGTATATTAGGTCCACCCTTGTCGTGCAAAAACAATTTATCAAATTGTAACAAAGATTTGAGCAGATAACAATACAGTATTCATGCCTCTGAAGTATGAAAAAAAGTTCAACGGAACGATTGGATAATTACATGGATGAACGATGACAATCTTTAAATTAAACTTAGAAAAACTAAAGTTATGCTCTTTTTCTTTAGCCAGCGCTTAGTAACAATTATAAAAACTTCGACTTTCTATACCACTAAGGCGGTACACGACTCACCTGAAAGGAAATGGTTACCGTGGCCTATGGACAATATGAACATGTGCAATGACAGTGGGTCATACCCGTGCAGCCGACCATGTATGAATCTTCTAATGCCCTTCTTGAAGATTTCACGAATGATATAGCTACTAAAATCAATTAAAACTAAACTGCCCACTATTTTATACTCAATAGTAACTTTACGTTCAATTTATTTTAGTCAAAACTTATTTTAAGAATGTGTAATTTTACTTATAATTTTTTTTTGTAGGCCAGATTTGAATTTGTAATTTTAGAACAAAGAAACATAATAAATTTTTTATTGTTAATTGTGTACGTAATAATTTCAGAATCCGGGCTACATGAAGGACAACTTCGTCATTTGCATAGAATCGTTGCACGTTCCTGATGCGGGAGAACAGTACAATGTAAGTAGACCATCATCATCATCATCCTCATAGCGCTTTTTATACCACTTAAGGTGGATTTAGACCAGCTGCCGACCCTTGAGGAACCTTCTAATGCCGTTCTTGAAGAACTCCATATTGTAGTCGCTTGGAAAAACAATAGCTATGATCCAATCAAGTCCAAAGACTTTGGTGCCATTTTTAGATCGACACCATTTAGCGGGGTGCAGTTAAAAAAAAATTGACGAACTAAAAATTGAAAAAGAAAAAGTCGGTCTTTACGGGAGTGACTGCCGTCGAGGGGTTAGTTTAACATACACAGCTCAACAAAGTCTAGGGATATTTTACAATCGAGCAGAAATATGCTATCAAAAATATCAATTTTTTTGCTGGCAAATTTTTTATTTTGCCTCCAGAATGTAATTTTGTGTCCCTACCAAAGTTGTTTTTTTTACAAATCCTGGTAGAGTATTTAATAAGGTATATTTTTTTATAAGTAAGTCTTTACCAATTACTTGTACAATTTTAGCTATCTGTGAAAGGATTAAAATATCCAAAATAGTTTTATTTTCTAACTTGCGTTCCATGATATACAATGTTAGTTAGTTAGTTATTTTAGTAAGTAGTAAAATGATGTTAGTTTTGATTTTTTTAATACCACTTAGGTCGCATACAAGCACACGGTCCACCTGATAGAAAGTTGTTACCGTGGCCTATGAATTGTGTATTTACACTATTTACGCGACATAAACAACATTTACAGCCGTGACGTCGACAGTGTCATGTGTAAAATAATAACACTATTTCAATGTAACCCTGGCACTGTTCAATGTCGACGAAACCTGTATGTGCCGCACTTTGAACCGACTCGAGTACAGTGTCAACACTAGAACATACTCGTAGTCGAGTCGTGAAATAAATATGAATTTATAATAATACTCCATGTGGATAGCCTCTCTGTGGCGTGGCGGTAGTGATGACTACTGCTCGTAGGGAGCGTGGGTTCGATTCTTGCTCAGTGCAAAACATTTGTATGCTTGTATAATATAACTAGCCTTCCGCCCGCGTGCATCTTGGTTAACGCGACCTTTGCTCATATCTTCAGTTCTACTCCACCGATTGCGATCAAACAAACGTAAGATTTTAAGTCTGAGTAAGCCCTTTCTAACAAAAAAAACCGCATCAAAATCCGTCCAGTAGTTTTTGCGTCCATCGCGGACAAACAGACAAACAGACAGGAAATTCAAAAACAAATAAATAACTAATAACTAACTAACTAACTAACTAACGCAAGTATTTTTTTTTTAAATATCTCCAATGTACAGACACGACCACTTTACAATTATATAATAGTATAGATTATGTCTATTTTCATTGGTGTGATTATTTTTGTGCCTTAAGCACGTTAAGCCGTCGGTCCCGGTTGTCATACGAACATCTATGGCAGTTGTTACGGGTAGTTGGAGCCTTCAAGACTCACACACAAGTCCGACAGGTCTTGACAGAATTGCCACTTGTCTAGAGGGGCTGCCCCTCTAGACAAGTGGTAATTCGTTGCACGGCGTATGACTTCAACTTCAACTCTTCTTAATGGCGTCTGCAGCAAATCGCCGTCAGTTTGCCAATGTCAAGTAAATTATAAATGTTTATAAAATTATTAATGGCGAAACGCCAATGTCAAGTTTTCAAGATATTTTCTACCAGAGCCACGTTAGCCACGGCAGTAACTTTGTTTCCGTGTGTCCACCCCCCACGAGATTCAGATGGTCGATCAGGACGTGTGGTTGGATTTTAGGGGGTACACGGCGTATGAAGGAATAGAATGACAAATGTATGAGATGTGATGTTTTTGACATTCGTTGACGCCTGTCATATACGTCAAAGCCCATACATTTGGCATTCTAGGGGTCTAGGGGGAATAGGAACTTGGATATCGTCAATTAGTTGTGGAGGTCAGATGGCAGTCGCTTTGAAAATATCGAAGTTCAGCCGCATCACACCAGAAAACCGACCCTAACTGAGTTGGGAAAAAGAGTTCAGAGACTGACTGTACATACGCCCCGGTGGAGTAGAATAAGGCCAACCCATCTCTCCCTGTGGGTGTCGTAGAAGGCGACTAAGGGATAGGGCTGTTCTCCATCCGACCGTAAACATACAGCCCATGACATAGTGCCCGCTTGACGGCAATAGACTCGCCCCCTATTACGTCGTGGGACCGAAGGTCATAGCTGGCGAAATGTGGGTGTTAATACTGTTAATAAACATCTGCCTACCCTTTCAGGGATTTACAGGCGTGATATTACGTATGTATGTTGCCGTGTAATTGAGATAACCGTGAGACACGTCGTAATTACGTAATTACCCTTTGTACTAACTCATTTAGTCGGCAATGTAACCTTGAGGACACAATATAAGCGTATTAAAAACATTAGAAAAGCATTATAAATTGTCAAATGTACTGTAGTAAGGATGTAGAGTTTGTTTGAAAGCACTAATCTCTGGAACTACTTGTGCTATTTGGATAAATGTATTTTCATTTGATGATCCAGTACTTGAGAAAGGTTACATGCGTCTGTCGTTGTCGACTTCGGAATCATACCTACCTTCATGCTCCCGACTCCCAGTCCTTCGCCTATTGATTTTAATGATTACATTAGAATGTATACACGATGCCTATAAATGAAAACACAATTTTTAAAAATGTTATAGGTACCTATGTTTTTATGTCTGCTTGTGCCGGGAAATCTCCGAAACGGCTAAACCGATTTTGACGGGATTTTTGCTGTAGATAATGTTATATGGCTAACATAGCTAGTAATACAGTAATCCATGCAAATAAAAAGTAATTCATACGATCATAGATTCTAAATGCGAAATTAGCGAATATCGCTTTCACGCCTAAACCACTGAACCGATTTTGATGAAATTTAGTATCGAGATAGATCAGATCTTGGGAAAAGACATATGCTATGTCAGGTCGCGATAGCCGACATCCACGCGGGTGGAGCCGCGGGCAACAGCTAGTAACAAATAATTCGTAATAGAATGCGTTAAAAACAGTTTTAATTCGAAACTAGCCTTCCGCCCGCGGCTCCGCCCACGTGTATCTCTTATCCCCGGCTCTACTCAACCGATTGCAATCAAACAAACGTAAGATTTTAAGTCTGAACAAGACCCTGACAAAAAAAAATGCATTAAAATCCGTTGAGTACTTTTTGCGTCCATCGCGGACAAACATTTTCAATTTACAATTATACAATAGTTTCGAAATATTAAAAACTGTGTGTACAAAAGTCACAATGAGGCACAGATCTGCAGTAATCACGTTAATTACCGTTTACGAAGCACACACAACACACGCGTACTCTTAATATGATTATATTCGTTGTCAAGGATTCGTCATAGCAAGGCCGCAGCGAATATTGGTCACGAAACATTGGGTATTATAATTCTCTTCTATTAAACTAAAATATGTAAAACTAAATTCCGATTTTACGTTTCCTATATATAAAACGGCTTTCTTTCTGAGCCCCCGTAGAAGCTAGAATAAATGGCATAATGTAGTTGTAAGACACCTTTATAAGGACCGCCTCTGTGGCGTAGCGGTAGTGAACGCGGCCGCTACGCAGGAGGCGCGGGTTCGATCCCCGCTCAGTGCAAATATTTGTATGTATGAATATAGGTATTTGCATTGGTCTGGTCGTGTTTAGGAGAGCACGTTAAGCCGTAGGTCCCGGTTGCCATATAAACATCTATGGCAGTCGTTACGGGTAGTTGTATTGCTAAAAAGTCCAACAAGTGGTCCAGCTGCAATGCTTCGATATCGCCCAACATAGCTATTGGGTTGTGGAGGTCAGGTGGCAGTCGCCTCACGTAAAATATCTAAGTCAAACCAAATCCGCAGTTAGACTGGTAAAGCGGACCCCAAACCGCGGCGAAAGCTTCGGATGCAACTGGGGTTAACGCTAGGATGAAGAAGCGGTTTCTTATAAGTACATACATACATACAATCACGCTTTTATCCCCGGAGGGTTAGGCAGAGGTGAATTAACACCCACATTTCACCATCATTGTATTAGGTCCCACGTAATAGGTGAGCCTATTGCCGTTTTCCGGGCACTATTGTTGGCTCGAGCCATGTATAGGCTGAGTCGTGGCTGTATAATGTCTGTCTGATATTAAACAGCCCTATCCCTTAGTCGCCTTGTACGACACCATATGGGAGGAGATGGGGTGGCCCAAATTCTACTCTGCCGGGAACCACGCGGCGTATTCTTATAAGTAACTAGCTGTCCCGGCGAACTTCGTACCGCCATATTTTTTCCGTTCCCGCTTCACCTATTTTCTCATCTTTTAAACCTTCCCTGGACACCCACGAATATTGCAAGACTAAAATTAGCCAAATCGGTTCACCCGTTCTTGAGTTATAAACTAACAACGAAAAGTGGTATTGATTTTGATATATTAGATTTGTTCAATTGTTTTAAACCGAAAAATATCTTTCCAGGTACACGAACTGAGTCCCGAAAAGCTAAAGAACCGCGAGGTGATCCACATAGACATCTCGAACGACCCGGTCTCGTCCGCGGACTACAAGGCCGAGACGGACCCTTCCAAGTTCAAGTCTAAGAAGACGGGCCGCGGGCCGCTCACGGGCCCCTCGTGGAAGAATGACGTCAACCCGGTCATGACCTGTTACAAGCTCGTCACTGCTGAGTTCAAGTGGTTTGGACTACAGGTCAGTAGTGCATGATGCCTGAAGAGCCAAGTATACGTTACCCCTGCAGGATTTTGTATTATGTTCCTGCTGTGGTAACTTTATGATATCCGTGATGACCTGTTATAAGCTCGTCACTGCTGAGTTCAAGTGGGTTGGGCTACGGGTTTTTGATCCTATTAGTCCTGCTGAGGTAACGCTCCAAAGTTCCTGTCATGGTAACGTTTGTAACGTTCTCAACCCCGTTATGACCTTCTATAGACTTGTCACTGCTGAGTTTATTTGGTTTGAACTTCAGGTTTATAGTGCCTAGCGAGATTCCAATCGATGTTACCTCTTACGCTTACCTGTCCTTTATTAGGAGTCGACGCAACATGGTGTTCTTTTTCCATTCACCTCTCGTTGCAGTAATTTCAACATTCACTCCGTTCCCAGCGATATCATCAAGTATGTCCACTTCCACAGTTAACGCCTTCCCTACGACATTACTTTCATCCCCACGCATTACATGTCCGAACCAGGCCAAACTATTTTTCATTTTTTACTCTACTAATTCCTGCTGAGGTAACACTCCCAAGTTCCTGCAATGATAACGTTCGCAACGTTATAGCAGAAATATTAATTACAAAACTAAAAAATTATCAGAAGAACAATAATTTTAAATTATTAAATTACACAACCATTATACTCGTAGAAGCCAGAGAACTAATTATTTAGACTCTAATCGAAGTATTCGACATAATCCTGCGAGTCATCGTGACACAGAAGTAATCTTATTGTCGCTACTTCGAGTCATAATATGTGGTCATAAAAGTTATAAATAGTCATAACTTGATGTACAGCACCTGAGTTTTGATTCGTCACGTCGCGCTATGTAAAATTTCGGTCTAATTTGGATCAAAAATGGGCGCTTCCAGTATTAAAGTACATTACATAATATTGTTCTTTAAAAATGACTGCTTGATAATAATAGCCGTTCGAGATTTTTTAAAATTTGCAAAAGATATCGTGAAAAAGTGGCGATGATAAATAGTTATAATACATTCACAGATGTCATAATATTTTCTTTTTTATTTTTTTTCAGAGTAAAGTAGAAAATGTGATCCAGAAATCAGAACGGCGGTTGTTCACCAACTTCCACAGGTGAGAATTGTTTCATGGTCGTTTATAGTTGTAGCTCTCGTGGCCTATGGACGTTTGCAACACCAGCGACGTCACACTCGTGCTGCCGATCTTACTTTTACTCAGATCTGAGTACCAAACATGAATCTCACCTTATTAAGTGTGCGCCATGAAGTCCTGTCAGGTATCCTAAAATTATACATACATACATACAATCACGCCTTTATCCCCGGAGGGTTAGGCAGAGGTGAATTAACACCCACATTTCACCGATCATTGTATTAGGTCCCACATAATAGGGGGTGAGCCTATTGCCGAATTCCGGGCACTATTGTTGACTCGAGCCATGTATCTGAGGCTGAGTCGTGGCTGTATATATCTGTCTGATGTTAAACAGCCCTATCCCTTAGTCGGGTACACTACATAAATACGAAAAGCCTTATTCCGAAAGTTACAATCACGAATTTCAAAATTCCGAATTTCATAATTCCGAATCATTCAAAATTCCGAAAGTCAGATATCCGATGTATCATAAATCCTATTTATTGAAAACCCGAATTTCAAAATTCCTAACGGTTATAACTGCGAATATTAAAATTCCGAATTTGAAGATACCGAACCATTACAATTCCGAATTATTAATAATCCGAAATATCATAAATACGAATTCCGATTATCAAAACTCCGAAACAATACAAACCCGACAATCAAGCGCCTTGTAAACCTGCATGAGGTAAGTAGGATAGTTGCTATTTTCGGGGTACACGAGATAAACAGGAAATAGAATTATTGAACTATTATTTTAATTTACTTATGCTAATGATTACAAAATACACGTTGCCATACAACTTTCAGCAACAAGCATGCATGCAGGCAAGCATGCAGACAAGCATGCATGCAGGCAAGCATGCATGCAGGCAGGCATGCATTAGTTTCGCTCTTCTCCGGCGCTACGGGATGTGCAGTCCTTCCGCCCTTGCGTAACAAAGTTCGGGCACCCATGCTCGCTTCCGCAGCTTCGGCTAGCTGGCAGCCTCAGCCGCTCCAGCTCGCCCGGGCGCCTGAGCTTCGTTACTGCGGGCGAGGACTGCCCTCCCTCCGCGCCTCCGGTTTTTAAATAACACTCTAGTGTAGGGCAAACAAGTACCACGGCAGTAGGACCACGGCAAGTCGGGTTTGGCTTAATTTTTATACGTAATAATTGGCGAGAAAATTAATTTATTATTATAAAAAATTAACTCTGAGGGTGGCTTGCATAACATACGATTTAAATAGCTGCTAAATGAAATTACTTAAATATGTTTAACCCCTTAAACATGTTTATCATAAACGCATTTAAGTTTCTCTTGCACGAGGTTGTTTTACTGTCGATTTAGCTAAGCATAATTTAGCGAGACCATAGAGGCGCTTTTGTGTTCCATTTCATGATAAAACGGAGATGCGTTTAAAATTATGCGAAGAACGAGCGTAGAACTTGCGTAAAACGAACATTTTTTCATTGTTGTCATGACAATATTCATCTGTGATGCATCTGTGTTTCAATCACCGTTAGACATTTTGTTTTGTTTGCTAGCTAGACTCGTGGTACTATTGTGTTTGTTAAACTCGTGGTATTATTAAGTTTTATTGTTTTTTATTGTTATTGTTATACCTAAGTATAGTATTCACTTGATACACTTAAATACACTATCACTACCAACTTTCTTTTTAATTATTTTACCTATACTGGTTTCTTACCTGTTCACGTCGTATTTTAATCTTGGTTCTATTTGTTGTTATAAGATTAAATTTGTTGAATTGCTCTAACGAAATCGTCTTCTAACGTTTTTTCAGAGAGGGTGTTAAATAAATCTATTCACGAGAAAACTTGCGGTACCTATTTATGTAACTTAGAATTTCTTCATCATCATCAGAATATAAATCAAATAAATCCATTACATCCTATTGTAGTAAGATAACAACAATATCGCAATGCACCCTAGTACCTTACCACAAATGTTAGATAAATGACAGTCCCTAAATGCGTTTAGCGGCGCTAAATGCCCCTTTTTGGCCATTTATCTTTTGACAGCTCGCTAAACGTATTTATGAATTAAATTTTGGTTGTGCAAGACGTTAATTTTATTTAAGCCTTAAAAATGTGTTTAGTTCTACTTAAATCAAATTAAGATACGTTACGCAAGCCGCCCTAAATGCGCAACATGTCAAATCAATTTTAACTTTTACCTATTTTTGATACAAATTTTCAATTTGAGCAATGAATTTTCGGAAATTTGAAATTCGGAATAACGTTTTTCGGGCGAATAATACTACGGATTTTTAATTATTCGTAATAATGAAATTCGGAAGAATGAACATTCGTATTTATAACTTTCGGATAAATAACTATCGTGTTTTTGAATACTCGGAGTTTTGTTTCTTAGGAATTATAATATTCGGAATTTTGAAAATCGGAATATTGAAATTCGGAATTAAATATTTCGGAATTGTTGGGTGTTCCCCCCTTAGTCGCCTTATACGACACCGCAAGGGAGGAGATGGGGTGGCCCAAATTCTACTCTGCCGGGAACAACGTGGTTATTTGCTTGTCCTAAAATGATGGTAACAATTAATGAAAACGGGTGTTAGATAAACAGAAAAAAGAAAATAAAAAGTGGAAGGGAAAGGTGTGTCTATTACTAACACTATACCTACATGAAAAATTATGGTTCAAGACCGAAAACTAACCCTCAAAACCATTATTTACAGACAAGTGTTCTGCTCAATGGACGACTGGTTCGGTATGACGATGGCAGACATCCGCGCCATCGAGGACCGGACCAAGGAGGAACTGGAACGGCTCCGGCGCGAGGGAGAAGTACGCGGCATGCGCGCCGAGAACGAGTAACTCCCTCCCCCCCCCTCATATACCCCCCCCCCCACTCTACTCCATCCGCATCCCGCCTCTAGCGTAGCGTTAGTGAGGCTATTGACGACGTGAAGTAATGATTCTCTTTGCGAGTGGGTCGTGGTTGAGTGTTTCGAAGGATATAAGTGTTCACCACTTCATATAAACTTGTATGTACAGCTAGGCAAGTAGCAATTCGTTGGCCGGCGTATTGTAGAATTAAAATCTATCTAATATATAAAATTCTCGTGTCACAGTTTTCGTTGCCATACTCCTCCGAAGCGGCTTGACCGATTTTGATGAAATTTTTTGTGCTTATCCGGTATCTATGAGAATCGGCCAACATCTATTTTTCATCCCCCTAAGTGATAAGGGTGCAGCGGGAACGGGATTTGAATACCACGCTGGCCGAAAATATGGCGGTACGAAGTTCGCCGGGGCAGCTAGTACTATTATATAATAAAATTGTAAATTGGAAATGTTTGTCCGCGATGGACGCAAAAACTACTGAGCGGATTTCGATGCGGTTTTTTTTTGTTAGAAAGGTCTTGGTCATACTTAAAATCTTAGGTTTGTTTGATTGCAATCGGTTGAGTAGAACCGGGGATAAGAGATCCACGCGGGCGGAGCCGCGGGCGGAAGGCTAGTGTTGAATATATGAGATTTTACGTTTATGACATACGTAATCGACTGTCATGTACAGTCGACAAAGAAGATATGGTTGCCCATTTACATACAACTTTATATGAAAAAGTGGGGCCCTATCTCCTTTGTAGATTATATGTCAAATCCTAAACATTCGCCAATCTATTCTACAATACGCCGTAGGTGTATACTTATCTCTTTTGCCAGATGGCGATAAAGGAGATTAATCTAGACTTACATGATTAAAAATTAGATTTCGGGACTTATAGAACTTTTATTTACAAAGAGTTACGCATCGAATGTGCGCGAAAGCATCTAATGAGGGCCATTGCAACATTGTTGGTGTCTGGACCCCCCTTTCCTGAGCTTACCATCAGGCGAAGTGAAGTCATATTGACGTGCCCGTAGAAAAGAATCAGTCTGAAACTCTTGATGTGAATGCATTTATTAACTACACGGGTAAACATGTTCATTTGAGTAACTTACCACGAATATTAACTGGTTTCTGAACTGAGAAATGTATAATGACGAGAAAAAAAAGGAAACGGGTGTATAGAAAATATTGAATCAACTTCGGGCGAGGTGACATTCCCCCTGCAAGGGAAAGATCGCAGGTTCGAATCCCGCCTGAACTGTATTCGTTTTTTTCTATGTTGGTAAGTCTCTTCAACACCTATTTATGGTTACTTTCGTATGTAAGTAGGCATTGACAAGACCCAACTCTAGTTTCGCAATTCAGAAACAGGTGATATGAAACACTCGCAAGAGATTACCTCGAGTATTAGCAGTCAGTCCGCTAGCGCTACGCTAGACACGACATCGAGCCCCGGTCCCGGCAAATATCTTGAACAAAAGTAGTACGCGCATGTTCTCTATACGGACCAACCAAAATAAAGGACTGATCAACCAATGACATGAGCCTTTTGAGCTTGTGATTGTGTCAATATAATCTATTATTGGTTATCTAGCCCCACGCAACCACCAAAGAGATAAAAAAAAACGTTTTCTGCGCGACTGAAGTACATTGTCAACTTATTTGCCGGACATAATATCCTACATACATGCCACTTGAATTAAAAATTCACTTCGATATTAGAATTATATTATAATAAATGTTTAGATCAGTCCTGATGGGGTTTCACGCGTCTTATACAATAAACTTTGTCCATTTAGAGTTATTGGATTAGCTCAGTTCATTTGTGAATCGATTGCGTCACATCTGACAGTTATAACTTGACAGATGTCACCTTTGACATATGTCAGATGAATAATACTTGGTAGAAAATGGTAGAAAGAGGTAGGAAGTTACCTACTATACACGAGGTCCCTGGGTTCGGTTCAGGCAGGTCTCGAGTTTAAATTCTGTGGGTAGTTGAATATAAAGAACCCACTGGCCTTGTAACAAGATTTATATCAAGTTATAGCTATCAGACAAAATGTTCTAAGTATATATGCCATAGTAATGGTTGTTTCTGATTTGTAAGCAATAACGAACCGCGCTCGGCGACTTTCGCTCACTGCCCGAGCTTGGTGTACTGAGATCGCCCGACAGTGTTACTGTGAATGTGTTCAAGGACTTGGAAATAGACCTTAATCGCATGAAAATAAAGTTTAAACTTCAATATACTTCATACACAAGTTGTTTTTGTGTCTACGATGGTAAATGAAATTTTAATTCTATTTACATGGTATTAAGGTCTGATTTTATTCGTCACCTGTTTTTACTAGTTAGAGGTGGCTTTTTACGATTCGGATCAAAGGCAGAATGGACTTATCTACCTTATTAAACGCGTAGTGATTTTCACCAGTCATAGGAACCGAGATCATTTAAAACTAAACTGCATAATTACGTTATACTCAATTTCATTGATTATAACGTCAAAATTCAGATTAGTTGAACGGATTTAGTCGCTATGAAATCCATTCGAAGTGAAGAGTAACTTTATTGTGAAAGTATGGTAATAAAATGTGAGAAAATACATCTCTGCTTACCCTTTCGGGTATATAGAGACAAGTATAAAATTGTACTGAAGTGCATATTTAGTACAATGGACATAAGTAGAATTTTAATTTATTATCATGGTAACACTGTATCAGTACAACTGCTGGCAGTTGTTGATAACATGGGACTTAATGTATTTCGTGTTTTAAATATTTAAAAACCCATAATAATAAGTGTACAGTCAACAAATGAGATAAGTATACACCTATTTATACAACTAAAAGCTGTATACATATTTCCTTTGCCGACGGTACATCATAGACAATTGTATTCATGTCCCATAGAGCGGCGATCTCAGTGAAGCGAGGGCATAGATTATTACCATTAGAAAAAATGATATAATATGGGATAGATAATAAATGTAATAACTAATAAGTCGATGTAGTCAGTGGTTAACAGGTAGTGTTGTCGTTACCTCCTAGTTATTAAATAAAAATGTAATTCAATTTGACAACTACGTTTCAACTAAACCAGAGTATGTGCGGCAAAGAGATTTTATATAATATTCTAGAGCTTGTCTAAATTGAAATGACGCGCTCTACACATTCATCTATGTAAAAACGTCGATTGTTTTGTGAAGTATGACATGTATGCGAACTTTGCGGTGGACTAGTCGTGTGATAAATCCGAGTGCATACTGTGTACGACTAGCGCTGACATAATATTGTATAGAACAAGACGTCCGCTCGATCGCGCGTTCTGTCACATTATGACTAGTTGACCAACAAATCCGAAAACAATTGTAAATTTGCTTGTGTGCGTGAGGGAGTGGGGCGCGTCATTTGGGCATAGACAAGCTCTACATTCTGTTGGGTTGGAGCTCCCGGCTCTCTGTTGTCTATTTATATTATAAATTAATTTAATCTGCGCAATAGTACCATGTTAGTTCGGGCACATAAAAATTATAGGTGCAATATTTTTAACAATGGCAACCCTGAAGGTAGTTGGGTTACTAAAAGGGTGTTGCAAGGTGAATGTATAAATGTATGTTCGGTGTCATGGGATATTATTTTTTATTATGGTAACCTCGTTAACTTATTTATTGGGACAGGGTTCAGGTTGCAACACCCTTGTCTAGTGATTTTCAAATATATTTTATTAATAAGTTTTTTTTGTTGTTTAACAAAATCAGTATTTTTAATAATTGTGTGACATTCCAGTTCTGCCTATGTTGACAGCGTTTAGTATCATTTGCTACTTAAGCGTCATTTAGACGGGGAGAATTTTTCGCACGTTCGGGTCCGAAAAATCGTACACGACTATCACTAGCAATTATCGCCATACCATTATCGTGTCAAAAGTGTTTACACACATGCAAGCACTAAATTCTCGCCTACGATTATATCATACGAGACTCTCATGTGACATAATCATTCATTTATTAGATGGACACTACCAAAATGTCAAATGCGAGGCAATTCTCGCCAGTCGTGGACGAGCAAGCGGCTATTATTTCTGCGAATGTTTAGATGAAGCGAGTTTTTTCTGTCCTTTTCGCATCTTGCGGGCGAGAAACTCTCTCTGGCTAAATGACGCCTTAATATTACCAGTGCGCTCTCTCATGTGAATCGTACCATGGAAAAGTGACTATGGAATAATAATCAGTACAATATGAAATTTTTATGTGAATCTTCAAGTTCATTATGAAGTATTTATGTTCCTGTTTTAACCAATCGATGTAGCCGTGTGTCCTGTCTATGACAGGCCTGCTCCAGTCGCCTGGTCTAGCCCCGGCCACTGCGAGCGAGGCACTTCTGCTTATTATTGCATCTTTTTAATTAAGTTTTTTTACTTATGTTGTAATAAGTTTTACATCAAATACAGCGTGATAATATATTTGCGAATAGTTTTTTTTTTTTGTAGTAACTAGTAGAATTGTTGCCAACCCGCTTTTAGCGTCGCCTAGTGCTTGATACAGCGTACTTAACTGATGTTTTGAACTTCCATTGTGAATTGAGGATTTTCGGGCGAGATTGGGAGGTGCTGGTCGATCTGTAATATATGAAGGCTTTGCTTCAATGTTGTTAAAGCTTATTTGTTGCAGTTACCAAATAAAGTTAAGTACATGATTGTTTTTATTTTTATTTTGTACCCTCTGTGCCCTTTGTACCTTATGTCCCCTTTGTACCTTCTGGCCCCGTTGTACCTTCTGGCCCCGTTGTACCTTCTGGCCCCGTTGTACCATCTGTCCCCTTTGTACCATCTGCTCAATTTGTACCCTCTGTGCTCGTTGTACCATCTGTGCCCTTTGTACCATCTGTCCCCTTTGTGCTCATTTGTACCTACCCTCTGTGCTCTTTGTGCCCCCTGTCCCCGCATGCATGGTTGACCCCGTAGCTAGTTCGCTCCACTCTGGATAGAATCTATAGTTGCTAAAATTGTCAATTTTTAAATGTTTAGCTAATTGAAAGTTTTTGAAAGTTCTCGCATTGAATAAGTATAATGTAATGAAATAACATTTGTTGTAAAAATGTACTACGAATATTTTGAGGCCAACACAAATAAAATAATTTAACCTGTTGTTTTGTTTCTATTGACAATATACGTACTGAACTTAGATGTCCAAGTGTTTGTTGATTCCTATTATACTTCCTGTTGTTCTTCATCCGACAGTGTATATCCCATATATCCCATGCCCGCTTGACGGCAATGAGATCATAGTTGACGAAATATGGATGTAATATACCTCTGCCTACCCGATCGGGGAGTTATAGGCGAGAATATTATGTACTACTGGATAAATTGTTCCTAGTTTTTCTCTAGCGGTTAGGTTACAAGTTCCTTTTTGCGCCCTAGGGGAATCAAACAACACTAGCAAGTAGCAAGGGAGCTGAGCTATGCTAGGCTGATGGGTGACGTTAGCGAGCAAGCCTCAAGGGTAGGTAGAATACAGGAAAACAAGGGATAAAAATTACATATTTTATTAAATTTGATCATTTAATGAAATAATACAACACAGTCCCATTTTCAAAATGAATAAACCATAAAATATAAATTATTTTTTTGCAATAGCGCATTCAAAATTATATCACAATATAGACAATACTTTTCAAATAAATCTCGTAGACCTATAGATTAGAATGCACTCTGTTAAAGGCGGTCTTGTACCAGTGTAACAATATTAATTATATATTCTTAAAATAATAGACGAATCATCTTTGAGTATTCGACATAAGAGATGCCTTGTGCGCACGTTCCCCGCACATCCAAAGCTTACATAATATATATGTATGTAAGGCATCTGTGAATGGGCAGGCCAGCCGGGGTCGACCTAGCGGTACACACACTTTGTCAGAAGTACTCAGAGTATATAAGTTTAAAGGCAGTAAAGACATCTTAGGTTAAATACTCAAAGCAAAAAATAGTATACCTACCTACTTATCTCTCTAGAGATCAACAATAAGCAACTATTCATTTTAACTAAGACTAGGATCGCACTTGCGACATCGTGTGTCAATTTTGTACTGTCAGCAGGAAAAAGTGAAGAAATAATATTCTTTTTTTATTATACAATCTGTATACTGTGTGTAAAATGTTAAAATTTAAGTGTAATTAACACTAATCGAAAAATTACAACATTATTTTAGTTCTGGTCATTTTTAAAAGAGAGCGCAGTCAGCGGTAACGCCGCTTAATTCATATTTTGACTCGAACAGTGAATCTTATAACAAAATCTTATCCTGAAGTTCCCGTGACGAAAGAAATCAAGCTACATCATCCATACTAATATAATAAATGCGAAAGAAATTGTCTGCTACCCTTTCACACCGAAAGCGCTGAACCGATTTTGAAGAAATTTGGTAGGTACAGAGATAGATCATAGGGAAGGACAGGCTGTGTTTACTCGCAACAGAAAAAGCACAAGCAAACCTACTAAACAGTAGCAGGTTCGTCGCCAGAATTGCCCATAGCAACATAAAACCCTCAGAAG
The DNA here is from genome assembly GCA_914767945.1 of Eilema depressum. Lineage (NCBI taxonomy): Eukaryota > Metazoa > Arthropoda > Insecta > Lepidoptera > Erebidae > Eilema > Eilema depressum. The sequence continues at coordinate 17,313,168 of OU612032.1, forward strand.
CAATGATATTAATATATAATTGCTTAGAAGAACAGAATTTTTAACCCTTTCTAGAATTGCACCATTTGCATTTCAATTAATTGAATCACAACCACCGCTCATTAGCCACAGATCATTAGCCTAGTCTTCCTATGCGGAGGTACCGCATAGGAGGACTAGGCTAATGATCTCCTTTGTGTCATGAATGGCTTTTGCAGCAGAATCGCTGCCATGTGAAGTGTAATATAAATTACATTAAAGTAAATAGTAGTAAGATGCCCAAATGAAGCCTATTTTGGATAATGGTAAGGTAGAAACCATGGTTTTGGTTCCAGAAACCACGTGTATAGATGGTAGCTGAGTAAAATCTCTGGAAGTATTTTGAGACTATTATCTGGTGGTATTCAAATATTTAATTCCCACGAGATACAGTAGTATCTAGTGCAGAATTTTCCATATTGCAAAAGGAAGACAATAATCTAACATTAATCTTTTTTTTAGAACGTACATGATGTGACCTAGCTTCTAACATTTTTAACAAATAACGTTTAGATCGGACTGACATTCCAGGGCCGAATTTGCTGTGGAGGCTTCAGTAGGGCAACCAAAAAGCTCCTGATTTTTTTTTCAAGATGAATAGACGTATTTATGTTTTATTAACTCAACAAACAATTTAATTATTCCTGCAGTGGCGTGTACGCGCCAAAACATATATTTATTTATTTATTTATTTTTATTTTTTTATTTGAACTTCATGCACATATGTACATAGGCGGACTTAATGCCATAGGCATTCTCTACCAGTCAACCTAATAGGTGGTGCAGAGAATAAAAAGTAGGTGCATTATGAAAGAAAATAATAAATAATTAAGAAAATAAAAAAATAAAAAATAAAAATATACTGCAGATAGAAAAAAAAATCAATCGAATTGAGAATCTCCTCCTTCTTTAAGCGGGTTAGTAATAAAGTGGATTCGAGGCTATGAACTCGCGTATGCGTGAGCAGTGAGCACGCATGTAATTTCGTGGGAAAATATATATGTACGATTTGCACGAAACGGCACGCAGTGCAGTGTAGAGCGCCCACATGCGTGTACACGCATAAGGCAATGGACGGCCAAATAGAAGATAATATGCAGCTATTATTAACATTTTCAAAAGAATGTGAAGGCCTTGGACTTAGGAGCTCCAGTTGCCCTACCCGAAATCCGGCCCTGTCTGTTGTCCTATTCACCATAATAGATACTATAATTCCATAGACACATCAATACAAATAGCCTCTATTAACACATCCACGTAGGTAACATCTTAACTCTAAACAGTTATTACATTTAACAGAGTTATCCATCCATAGTATAACACCCGGCAAACATCTTGAAAGCTGGCAAGTTCGCGCATGTGCCCTATATCGACCAACTGAAAAGGCAATAAAAGGACTAATGACGTAATCACGCAAACCCTTTGAGCCCTTGATTATAACCTCTGTGAGCTCTGTGGCGTAGCTGTAGAGTATTTGACTGTGAAGTCGAAGGTCGCGAGTTCGTATCCGCTATAAAAATATTTGCGTGCATGAATATGAATATTTGGTTTGTTTGCATTGGTCTGGATGTTTCTATTGTGCATTCTAGAATCCATAACACAAGCAAATTAAGCTTTGCTTACTAAGGCTCTAGATAATATTGGGTAGAATGTCTTAGAATTGGCGAACCTCGACGGTCATCCTCTACATAACCACCAAGACACCTAAAAACGCTTTCAGATATAATAATCTGTCAAGTTATTTGCCGTTCATTATTTATCATTTTCATGAAATTAATACTTTGTATTTTACTATGAGAGCTATCGGGATATTTAACATGTATTGTTTTGAGTATCCGATATTTCGGAGGAACTGGAGTTCCTCCGTGTTCCACCTCCAGTGATCATGGTGCTTGCAACAGCGCCGAAAAATCGGATACTCTAAACAATTACAAAAAGTTATTTATGTATGCTTCTCAAGCAAATGATTGTATTTAGACTAAGAAAAATTAGCATTTTTTGGAAATAGACCAAAAAAAAAGCCTGCTGAGTTTCTTGCCGGAGTCTTCTCAGGCTAAGGGCGGTGGTTCATTCGCTAAGTTAGTCTTTAGTACATATATATTTGTGACGTTTTGTAAGTGCCGTTTTGATGGTTTTTCTATACAGAATAAATGATTTTTGACTTTTAGAATATGGTAAATATCCCTACAGCTCTAATAGAAATGTGAACGACCATGAAAGTTTAAATACCTTGTATTTGGCTTATACCAAAGCTATGACACAGTAAACTCGTCCGTTCAGTCTTCGTCCACCTCCAGCTCTAGCTCAATGTCTGCCAGGTTGATCCTCCTCAGGGTGTTTATGACCATGTACCTGGAGAATGCGACGTACAGGTATCGGAACCATACCATTTGTGAGTGGTGGCGTTTCATGGCGCGGACTATACGGCGGCTTTCCGTCCAGCGTAGGAAGTATCTGTAATTAGAAAATGTTGACTTATAGAATACTCTTTAAAAAAATTGTGGCACTCTGGTAGTGCTGACAGAAGTGAAAACAGTCCGTATAAAAAGTTTTCAAATCAATTAAATTTTTGGTGTGGCGAGCTGTGCCGATATTGTCAACAAATTCTGGCAATAACAGACGTGCAAAGGAGTTGTCATTTAAAAGGCCCATACTTTTGAATTTTGGTATTTTTTTCAATTTTAACATTTTGGGCCGAATTGGACTGATTGTGAACAAAGAAAGTAATTACCACTCCTTTGCGTCGCGCAGTTGGGTAAAAAGTATTTACTTTACCAAAAAAAACTTTTCACTTCAAATAGGTGTCATGTGAATTTTTACCATTTGTCTACTAGGTACAACTGGCCATATACAATTTAAAACCTATATCGTTGTAACATCGTGAGTATCGTGACGTAAGAATGAGCGGAGCCGTAACATGCGAGATGTGACGACGACGATGATCTCAATCAAAACTGGCCCAAAAAAGAACGCCCTAAAGAAATATTGAACCCTTATCGTGGGGATTTTGATAGTAGATAACGACCTTGCCTAAAAACTATTTATTAAAATCTGAAAATTATCATCTACTTTCGCTGCTGACTGTACCTAGAGATCCGATTCTCAGCACTCCATGGGTTCACCGTGCGGTCGCCGCGCCGCCGGGATCATAGCGTGATACATAAGAACTAGATGCCGAGAAATTGCTCTGCAGTTTGGCACATATTATTAAGTTATATTAATTATTAAGAAAATTTAATTTTAAAAAGTTACTCCATCAACAAGATGAAGGGAATTACCTATCTAATTTGCGATTTTACTAAATTATTGAAATGTTCTCACCTTTTGGAAGACAGTATAAAACTAAGAGGCAAGTCTAGGAAGCCAATGTACTTTCTTAATATATTTACAGAGTCCAGTGTGTACACAGTACATCCTGAAACAGAAAAGACAGTGATGAAACCCTTTACAATTAATTTTGAACATAACTTTTATAGCAATGAAGTCTAAAATTAAATGACATCTAAATCTAAACTCATATTTTAGTATTTATAAATCAGAGATTTAAATTGTGTAAACTTTTATTTCTCTATGTGTGCACATATTATTTATGTTACGATCCAGATCTAAACATTGTATTTAGGATATAATACATATATGATGGTGATGTATTTTGTGCATTTAAATAAATAAATAAATAAATAAAAAATGTAATTTTTTACAATATCTTTAGTTTGGTAGTAGTTTTGCTGTAGCAGAAACAAATGCCCGATCACCGAGCCAGTCAATAGTAATATACTAGCTCAAAATATGCATTGTCCAAAATGAAGTATTGAAGTAGGACAGGAACAGATCAGAGCACACAGGTTTACAGGCACCTTAGAGGCTGTCCATTAATCATAGGATGTTTTTTAGCAATTATTTAACCCCAATCCCCCATGGTGATGGTGATACATGGTGAGGTTAGGCTATAAAAAAATCACGTATATTTTTTTCTGTATCATTTACCTCATGTGATTAATGGACATCCCCTTATGTTGATATCACTGAGTTGTTTACAGTAATTTAAGTTTAGGTTACAACATTTTGGTCATATAATTCTTCTTCATCGAGTCAATGGCTCATAAAATTTTAGATTTTGTTGGCCCAGTATAGTAAGTATAATAAATAAATATTATAATAATTTTTTTTTTTCTTTTTTTTAAATTTTTTTCTGGTTAATCTTACTTTAAGTATATGATAATTATAAATAATTTAATTGAGTGTATATGCTTGAAATAAATGATAAATAAATAGGTAAAAAAATTATAATAATACTAATAATTAGAATGAAGTTTTGATATTTTCTAATTTCTGTGAAGATAAATAAAAAAAAACTACATAACTTTTAATTTATTAATAAAAAGTCAATACATTATACATTAAGTCACAATAAAATTAAAATATTATCACAAGTCAATAAATATACTACGCATCCGCGCTTGTCCTAATGACTCCTAAGAAGGAGCGCCCAGACCTGTACCCACTGCAAAAGTGCCCATCACGCTCGCTGCGTTGCCCCTCTGGATGGCGATGGCTAACCTCTGCACCAGGTACGATCCAGCGCGGGAGTCGCCTGACTTCTCCCTGATCCTACGCCCGATATCTTCCACAAATCTTTTGGCCTCGACACTCCAACAACCCAATGTCTCCACCGCAAAGGGAACAAACAGATAGCGAGCCTGTAACGCCTCGTACTTGAGCCGCTTCCCATCAGCCGCCGCTTCGGCGGCAGCGGCTGCGGAGCGAACCGTACGACCGAGGTGGCTTGGAGCAACAGTGCTGACGCACGTGGCGTCCCATAACAGGCACTTGCCGCACCTCCAAGGCACCAACGTCATGCCATCCGGCCTCTTACCATCTGATCTGCTGAGACCGGGTGGCTCAAGCACGCACGGGACATCTACCGAGACCAGGGCTCTCCGGATTATGTCATTGAGGGCATGGTGACGCGAGAATCTACCTGCGCACCTACGACAGCTCAGTGCGTGATGACCATCGGCCTCCACCGTGGACCCGCAGGTGCATCCATGGGCTTCACAGACTCTGCAGCCCAGGCGGAGTGCCACCGCCACACGCAGAGAACTATCATCCAGCAGGGTGCCGAGATGTGGTGAAGGCAGTGCGTGCAGCCATGCCCCTGATTCCGGCTGAGCCACCGCCCGGAGCCTGGCCACATCGGCTCCCGAGGCACCCTCCAACAATTGCGCCCCAACCTGCCCCGCTACCACGTCGTCCCACGCGCGCTGAACGCTGCGAGAGGTGGGGCTACCCACTCCCGAAACGCGAGCCGCCCAAACTGACTCGGCATCCGCTGCAAAAGGCACTCGCGCCCCGTCACCATTATTACCTAGGATTAAAGTGACAAGGCTCGACACCCCATTCGCCGACGCCAAGAAAGCCGGTACGCCCACGTCCCGAGCGCATCGCACCCCCACACCCCCGTACCTAATCGGTAGTGTCGCCTGTCTCCACTGAGTCCCGTCGAGGGCGACATTCAAGATGGACTCAGTGATCGACCTCAGGGTGTCGTCGAACTCCGCCACCTCCGCGGGACACAGCCAAGTTGGTGTTGTTCGCAACAGATACGTGAGCTTCGGGAGGGCGAAGCACATACGCAGAAGCACGAGGGCCACGTGAGCAGACAAATCCTTGAGATGTTCTTGAGCCGCTAATAGGAGGTCCCTACGAGAAAATATAGCCTCTGGCAACCCTTCGGGGAAGATAGGCGATCCTAAGAGGAAGAAAGAAGTTTGAGAAAGCTCTTTGATGTCCGGCAGCAGAGAGTTGAAGCGTTCAAGGTGTGCTCGGGCTTCCGCATTACAGGGGAAAAGCTCGCATTTTGAGGGGTTCACCTCCAGACCCAGGGCTTTGAGTCGCGGGATAAGAATCTCCAGGTCCTGATAAACGTCTTGTGGTGAACCCCCCAGGGTCCCATCGTCGAGATACCACAAATTCAGCTCAGACTTAAGGTCCGTAATGACCCTGTGCAACGCCAAGCTAAAGACTAGGGGCCCTAACGGATCCCCCTGCTGCGCTCCTACTTGCGACGAGATGAGACTTACACCAAAGAAAAGATTGGAGGGAGAGTAATAAACCTGATGTAGGAAGGGATAGAGAGAAGGAATTTTCTCCCGGACCTCGGTCAAAAGAACATCCCTCTCTAGGCTATTGAATGCATTACGAATGTCCAATTTCACCACCACGCTGTCACAGTGGACGGGATCCATAACAAACGCTCGCGTTGCATGGATGGCGGCCTCGCACCCCCGACTCGTCCCGAAGCCAAGCTGGTGTGGCCGCAAGTACTCCGCCATCTCATCCCTTACGGCCCGACATGCTAACCTTGCCGACAACCTGCGGAACACGCTGCCAATAGCTATTGGTCGGATTCCGCCGTCCTTTTTCCCGAGCGCGCAGAGTGAACCCCCGTATAAATATGGGCATACTGCGGGATTAAGTTGTCCGCTCAACAGGAAGTTGGCCATCCTTGTCAGGCATGCCATCAAGCGCCGACCATTGTCTCCCGCGGAGCCGGATGTGAGCTCCTTCAGGTGGCCCGGACGCAATCCGTCCAGGCCTGCCGCTGACCCGCTATAAAAACTATACAAAGCTGACGACACATCCTCCATCGAAACAGACAACCCCACAAAAGACGCATCCGGCGCGGGCGGAAAACTCAGCGAGCGCGATGGGCTCGGGTGCTTAACCTCCAGGGCGTTAAGGGCATCGGCATTGTGTTGCGCGAACGACTCACTGGAAACCAGTAGTCTGACGGCCCCCCGAAGATCTCCCTCAAAAACTTTAGCCTCGACGGCCTTTCGCTTCCCACGGGGCCCCGAACGCCGCGACGTGATTGACTCGCCCGAAGTCTCATCTGTCCCTAAAGACAAGATATTGGCCTTGACTTTGGCCGTCGCATTGCCCGGGGCGTCCCTCAAAGGAACCCTTAAAGCCCCGTACGCGAAAGTGAGCAGCGCGGTTTAATTAATAATATAATTTAATCTTACTATAATAAATAGTATATAATTGGGGGCACATCAACCATATTTTCAACCCAGTATTTCTATGAACTAAAATAATTTTTATTTTTACTTACTTGTTGGTATTAACTTCTCAACAAACATAAATGCCACAGAGTAGAAAACAGCCGAGTGATTCGCATGTGACGAGACCCCTCCTCTATCGAACGTGACTAGTGTATCTATATCTAGCGTTTCTAAGTGACGATGTAGTAATTTAGCTATGACACGCACAGGCCATTGGACCTTCGGGTCGTCCTGTAACCTCGAGTCTGTTATTATACATATATTTTCATCTGGGACTCCAAGTTCGTGACAAGCAGCCCATAGTTCTGTGCGTCTTATTTGTCCCAGGCCGTTGAAATTACCTAGAAATAATTTATTGTGCTGAGAACTTCATAAACAGTTAGTATTCTGATATACTAACCCAATTTATAACAAACATTCAAGTCTATTTAACAGCATCATCTATATCCAAACTAAATAGAGCTTCTAATATGGGTTTTAGAATGCACATAAAAATAAAAACATTTTCGTGTCTGTAATGGTGATCCTCTTTTCAGAGACTTTGCCTTCAGCTTACCATCAGGCGAGGCAAAGTCAAATTGACATGTCCTATAAAAAAAAATAGAAGCACAGGGTAGAGAGATATTTATCTTGAGCAGGAATCGAACCCACCACCCCTGCAAAAGCAGTTGAAAGCTCTACTGCTAGGTTCGTCTCGACCTTTTAATGATAGCATGACCATAGAATGAAGATGCTACTAAATTGTATTTCTTGGAATACATACCATTAGACAAGCAAAGTATGTGTACGTCAGCTCCCTGTTCGCAAAGCCTAAATATTGTAGGACCAAAGAACATGCACTCATCATCTGGGTGGGCGACGGCTATCAACACTCTCTTTGCACCAAGGGCACCTCGCGTCCTTGTTGGCAACCGACGAGCATACCGATGGTACATCACACAGCACACCAAAACGTACCCTAACACCCATAAGCTTATATATAATGCGAAATTCCTAAAATATAACAACGTTTCAGCCACAAACTTCACGTAGAAATTGTAGAAGAATTCTATGTCGTATGGCGAGTTACTAAGTAACATTTCTGACTAGAACTAGGAGTACTTTTGGTCGTAACTTTATATTTATAAGTTATATCATCTGTTTTATGTGTTTCTAATTCATGAAGTTTTATTTTAAATTAAAAGAATTGAATAATTTTATATTGTACTATATTGTAGTCATTTTGACATTTGTACATTAAAAAAAATTGCATTAAATACTGTCATTACTGTCATTCATGGCAAAAATACTGAATTACTGAACGATTTTTTAGGACGTTTCGTTCAATACCTTACTTCCTTCCTCAGTCACTCCGAAGTTGAAGTCATTTTAGAAATTACTTAGGCAAACATAAATAATAATTATTATGCTTTAGTTTAGTTATGTACTTACTTACTACTATAATTTAATAAATATTATTTTGTTAAGTATGATATTTGCGTAAAAAGTAAAAATTTACTACTTATGTTGTTAAACGAATACCTGAACTTCAAACTGTGACTCAAACAAAAGTCAAAATATCTTTCATTGTTGTCATTCCGACTGCCAAACTAAATTGGTTTTACTAAATCCTTTCGACGGATTTACTTTATAATTAACATTTTACTTTGTGTCCTGGTGTTAAGTTAAAGAGTGTGATAAAAGATGATTCAACCAGACTACCAGTCGACCATGGGGCTTCTTACTCATTTGACTTCTGACGAGTTGAAAGAAATACTTAATGACGACACTAAATTCGACACTGTACTAAAAGATGTAAAACAGGTAAAGGAATCGTTTGTTTGTATTATATTAGTGTGTACTAACTAGCATTACATGTGCATGAAAAAATAATCATGGCATAGCTTAAGCTAATTTTAAATTAAATAATTTATCATTGTGTATTAACTGATAATTTGTCTGCATAATTTTATGAGTCATTGTTTGTAAGTGATTGTAATCGACGCGCGTTGCAATCTTTGTTGGCTTATTTGACAATATTATTTGGTAGCTTGTTATATTATATCTGAGACCTTATGAAGGATGTCAGTCTCAGTGGATAAAAAAAAATTGTGTTCAGTTTTACTAGATGAAGTATCAAAGTATGTTAGACAAAAGATTTAATATGATAAAGGCTGCTTTTATATGGCTATGGATATGTTTAATATCCACCAATCATATTCATTGGTCCACCTAGACTAGTGCTAGCAGCCTAGCACAGCTCTGGTGGAAAGGAGTTCAGCTAAGCTATGTTTTTATATAGAAAGATATGTGTGCTATGAATGGAGAATAGATTCATATTTTGAATATTTGTAGGGATTTTCTTAGCACATCTTATGCTACCTGAAAGTTATTTATAGATGGAGGATCCCACTAGCTAGCTCACTAACTAGGTAAAGACATTATGTGAATATTCAGCACATGGTTGTTGGCAGACTGTCCACTTGAGCTCTGTAATCAATACCATACAACTTTTGCTTAATGTACTTACATAACAGTTAGTGCCAAAAAACTACACTCCAGTTGGTTACATAATTAACTAAAAGTCAACTAAAACAAAAAGAATCATAGTGACTTTTTATAAAAACACATAATTAAGAAAAAAAAAATTGTTTGATTTCGGATTTAGGCTCATATACTAGAATGCCAGTCAGCTGAATCTCGATTCATCTGAGGAATAATTGTATACACAGATCGACAGATTTGAGGTGTATGGGGGCTCACCTAGATCTTGAGCCCCAAGCCAACCTCACCTGCAAGCTGGTGCACCTGCTGAACAACGGACGAGGCTCTGGCGCTGGCTTTCCCTTCGGGGTTGGGGGGTCGGACGGCAGTCGCCCCCGGAAAAGCCAAAAATTGCCAAATTTAAAATGAAATGGCTCGTAGAAAAAGGAATCGCAATGAGGGTAGGGCGCCGCCGCAAAACGGCGCGCATGAGGGTCGCCCGCCTCGTGTCGCAAGTGGGCAAGGGCTACCGTGCCTGAGCCGGGCACGGCTAAAGATGCTAGGCCAACTTTGTGATTCCGGAAAACTCCGCTTTGCAACGTGGAACATCGGCACGTTGACCGGTCGCACGAGGGAGTTGGCTGACGTACTCTGCAGGCGGAGAGTGGCCGTGGCGTTCCTGCAGGAGACTCGGTGGGGTGGCGATAGCACCATGCACATTGGGGAGGGCTACCAGCTGATGTACACAGGTGCACCTGATGGGCAGGCCGGGGTGGGCGTGGTGCTCTCCCGGGCGTTGCAGGATGACATCTTGGAGGTGAAGAGCTATAGCGCCCGACTTATGGTTGTGAGGGTGCTTATCGATGGGATTATAACCCACCTGATAAGTGCTTACGCTCCACAGGCTGGGCGTGGCGAAGCCGAAAAGATCTTGTTCTGGGACCAACTCGGGGGAGTACTTCGTGACGTCCCGCTGTCGCAGGAGATTGTCCTGGGCGGTGACCTGAACGGTCACGTGGGTGACGGGTGTGAGGAGTTTGGGCGTGTCCACGGTGGTTTTGGATACGGTAGTCGCAACCCAGAGGGTGAGAACATCCTTAGAACGTGTGCGACTGCCGACCTGGCCATCGTGAACACGTACTTCAAAAAGAAATCCGGACATCTTGTCACCTACAAGAGCGGGGGGCACTTAACCCAGGTTGATTTCCTGCTCACTAGGAGGCACAGCATCAGCAGGGTGGCCAACTGCAAGGTTATACCCGGGGAGAGTCTCACTAGCCAACACCGTCTCCTTGTCATGGACCTCCGCGTGAAACCCAAAGACAAACGTGCCGAGCGTGCCCAACGCAAAATCAGGTGGTGGCTGCTTGATGAAGCTAAGTCCCAAAGTTTCGTCTCAGCCATCGGTGACAAGTGCGCCGATGCTGTAGACGAACCAGTACAGGTTTCTTGGGACAGGATTCGGGCAGCTATTCTTGAGGCGGGGAGGGTGGTGCTCGGCATGTCTAAGGGTGGACGCAAGTGTGACAAGGACACCTGGTGGTGGAACGACACAGTCCAGAGAGAGATCAGGGTGAAGAAAGCCCTCTTTAAAAAGTGGCAAGCGTCCAAATCTTCCGACGACCGCGATGCGTACAAAGATGCAAAACGCGCCACCAGGAGAGCCGTAGCCAGGGCCAAACGAGACCACTTGCAACCTCTATATACCAAGTTGGAATCGTCTGAGGGGCAAAAGCTCATATATAAGTTGGCGCGTTCCAGGGCCAAAGCGGCGCAGGGTCTATCCAAGTGCCGCTGCATTAAAGACCCTGGGGGCAATTTGTTGTACGAGAAAGTCGCGGTGAAGGAGAGATGGCGCTCATATTTCCACGAGCTGCTAAATAAGCAGCATAAAGAGGTGCAGCCACCAGACCTCCCTCCGAATCAAGGACTAGTGCCACCGATAACGCCTGCGGAAGTCCAGACTGCCATTCGCCGCATGAAGAACCGGAAAGCTGTCGGACCCGACGAAGTCCCCATCGAGGCTTGGAAGGCAATGGGCGCCCGTGGTGTGGGCATTCTAGCAAATCTTTATAACCGCGTACTCCTCACCGGCGAGATCCCGAGCCAGTGGAGGCTGAGCATCATCACGCCAGTCTTCAAAGGCAAGGGATCGGTGCAGGAGTGTGGTAGTTACCGCGGTATAAAGATAATGTCCCACACCATGAAGCTCTATGAGCGGATAATCGACTCCCGGATCCGACAGGAAAGTACACTCTCGGGGTGCCAATACGGGTTCCGTCCAGGGCACGGGACCATGGACCCAGTGTTCGCCCTAAGGGTTGTGGCGGGGAAATACAGGGCGAAGAACACGCCCCTGCACTGCCTATTCTTAGACATGCAGAAGGCCTTCGACTGTGTTCCTCGCGCGGTGATCTGGTGGGCACTGCGGGCCAAGGGTGTTCCAGAAACTTACATTGACACCATCCGAGACATGTACTACGATTCCGGTTCCGTGGTTCGAACTGCTGTTGGCGACTCGAAAGCCTTCCCCATCACCGTCGGGGTACACCAAGGATCCGTCCTTAGTCCTTACCTGTTCAGCGTGGTATTAGATGTTTTGTCGGACAGCATTAGAAACTCACATGAGCAGCCTCCGTGGTTGCTCATGTATGCTGATGATATTGCGCTCATGGACGCGGACAGGAGCAGATTGGTGCGACGCGTGAAAGGATGGAAAGAAGCGCTTGAGTTAAATGTAGCGAAGACAGAATACTTAGCGTTAAACTCCACAGATCCCACACCCGTCCGCATAGGCGATGATTTGGTCGAGCGCACGGACCAGGTTAAGTACCTGGGATCTGTACTTCATGTGACCGGTGAGATCGACCACGACGTCAAGGCACGCATTGCTGCCGCGTGGGCCAAGTGGCGAGAAATGACTGGCGTCACCTGTGATCCTAAAATGCCAGTCAGGTTGAAGGGGCAGGTCTATAAGACGATCATTAGGCCTGTTCTCTTGTATGGTTGTGAGGCGTGGCCGCTGCTCGAGCGACATAAGCAAGAGCTGCGTGTCACGGAGATGAAAATGTTGCGGTGGATGTGCGGCGTTACGCGTAAAGATCGCGTACGGAACTCTCGCATCCGCGGCAGCCTCCATGTCCGTGACATCGCGGATAAAATGCAAGAGAGCCGCCTTCGCTGGTGCGGCCACGTCTTGCGGCAACCACCAGGCTACGTGGGGAACAAATGCCTGGCAATGGTACCCCCGCCGGGTCCAGGTAAAAGGGGTAGGCCAAAGAAGTCCTGGCTTGACGTCGTGGAGGGTGATATGCGTGCAAATGGTCTCACTACCATGGACGCCCAAGATCGTGCGAAGTGGAGAAGGAAGAGCCGGAAGGCGGACCCTGAGCTCCGAGGTCATCTTGGCCACGGATGCAATCAGGAGAATACGTCTATATGCAGATGATGATCGAAAGATTTGACAGGCTTTCTGGCGGGTGGTCTATTCTATATACAATCTGCCCTCAGAGAAATCGAGATACAGCTGAGTAGCATTCAAGAATATGGGCCTTAGTCTTTAAAATGAGTGTCTAAACAGAAAAATAATAATAAACTGAGTATTTAAATAAAAACATGTTACATTGTAATTGTAACACATTAAGATTATTTACGTTCAATTAAGTATTACCGGTTCAGTAAGAAGTAGGTATCCAATCAATGATGTATTATTTTTATAGGTACGTCATACACGAAGATGGCGGCTTTCAAAAATGGCGCAAACACTACATATTAGCTACTTCTAAAAATACGTCAATGGTATTAATTTATATGAATGATATTATTATTTATATTAATAATATTTTATTATTACGTATTTATTATTAAAAACGTTCTTTTTTGGGTGGCGCACCGTCGCGATTCTGATTGGTGCATAAAATGATGACCAAAAGTCATCATTTTTTTGTCGCCATTTTAGAGTGTGGACAACATATCTATAGTTTATAATACATCATTGTATCCAACATAATGTTTTAAATAAATGTAATTATTTTGATTAAACAGGTAAAAGACTGGGAAACGGAGAGAGAAATGACTATAGCCAGCAACAGGTCTTTAGCAGAATTCAACTTGAGTAAGGAGCCAGACCTTGAGGAGTTGAAGGTCCAAGTGCAGGAGAAATCCGAGTTAGGAGAACAATTATGCACTCGCATACAGGAGCTTCTTGAAGAATATAGTGAGTATGATGTTGTTTTTTTAAACATCCAAATGTGTTGAAGTTAGACAATCTTCAAATAATTTTTAAGTACTCCAAGCGCCAATCTCATTAGTATTCAAATCTTCTAAGTGCAACTTCGTAAACATTTCAGAGTTATTACAATTCTTAATTCATTTAAAGTATGTCTTGATGAACATTGTCAATCATTCAATCAATCAATTGATAATCCGTTTCTTTGGTGTTTGAAATCCTAAATGTCTTCAATGTTTTTTATCCATTCCACAGAAACAAAATCAGAGGGTATCTCAATGGACACAACACAAGCTTTACTCCAGACAGCTGCCGCAGAGTCCGAGGAAAAAACTGAGTCACTGGCCCAAGACTTCCTCTCGGGAAAGATACCCGTTGAACAATTCCTTGACGAATTTGAACCAGCACGCAAAAATATGCATTTACGGAAATTCAAAGCTGACAAAATGGCTGAACTAATCAGATCTGGCACTCATTCGTCCTTCGGCAATGGTTTTGCGAAGCCATACTTACCGTACCCCAGTTATGGACCCCATCAGTCAGTTCCCAGCGTGCCATATCCCATGGGACCATTGAACATGCCTATGCCGGGAGTGTACGGCAGTCACTTCTAATGTGGTCAGTGTGGTTGTAGAAAAAATATATATTTTGTTAATGATCAAATTATTAGTGGTCTGGGCCAATTTTAGCCTCACTTTAAATGTCTACGTAAATATGATAGTTATTTTATTTGAAAATGTACTAAGGGTCAATTCCTACTGAAATGGTTGTGAGAATGCTCGCAACGCTACCCCTCCATTGCCTTCAAATGATCAAATGATTGTGCACTTTTTCTCCCATAGATAAGAATCAAAATGGTTTGTTATATTTCGCCTTACAAAGCCGCTACCGGACGTTGCTCTTTCAGTGGAATTGACCCCAATATCATTTCAGTTTCAATTCCAGACTGAAACTAGATACGTCACAAAACAGTGACGTAATTCGTTTTAGCTTTAAACAGATCACAAGTCTAAAGTGAAGCCCCTGGTGTTGCATACGTCCATAGGCCACGGTGACCACTTCCCATCAGGTGGGCCGTGTGCTTGTCTGCCACCTAAGTGGTATAAAAAAAAAGTAAATTTCAGTTATTACGCGTTGCATATTACGCTGAACATCTTTACAGCATTGTGGCACATCATGAAGATGTGATATCTACGGGCCCTTGAGCCCATAGATATGACATCTTCATTTTACTGTCCACTAGTGTTGCCGAAAAATCGATTGTTTTACTATCGATTGTTTTCATCTGAATGGGCTTCATATCGATTGCTCAGAATGAGACAATACTATCGAATGAGGGCAATACTATCGATACTATCGATAGTATTGTAGCTCACGAAGAATAAACAATCGATAGTATCAGCTAAAATCTTTTATCACAGAATTATTAATGTTTTAGCACCCATTTAAGTAGCTTATTGTCGTACTGGGACTTTTCAATATGACGTGCATGGTTTGGGGGGGGGGGGGGGTGGTAATGTCCCCGGTGCCCCCCCCCCCCCCCCCCCCCTCGGACCGCACCTGGTCCCGGGTTCGAATCCTGGCCATTACACTGCCGACGTGAACCCACTCCTAGCACAAGCAATTTAGCTTAGTTGGAGGGGCTAACGGGAATATTAGTAACTTCGGTTGCTAATATTCTTTTTAATAAACAAAACAAACAAAAAAGGATTTTTAAGCTTGAATAGTTTTTGTAATAAATACCTAGCTAGCACATGTTGAAATAAACGCATGACCTCGTCTTAACTGATGGCCTCATAGGTCTACTATTAATAATATGACATTGAATTTTAAGCTTATTAATTAATAAAATAACCATATTTTGCAATAGTTGTAGGTAGGTACTAATGAATTCCATAAACGGTACATATTTTGTGCACAAATATTATGAAGTTAATTTCGTGCAAAAAATCACAGATTTGCACTTAAGCGCCTGCATGAATGCACACGCATTAGTAATCACTGGTAATTCAAAAGTGACATTTGGGGGCCTCGGATGCGACCGCGACTAACGCAAAGATGATGATGATTTGGGTGACCCATACTTTTGACATCTCAGAAACTGAGGATTTTTTTTATCAATTCGGTAAATATCTTTCTTACTTTTTGTATAAAACTTAAAGATGGTGCTTGGCAGACGGATTGTGATGTAAATGGTATGAATAATAATAATAGAAGAAGAAAAACAGGTGTATCGGGCTCCGTTTGAATCTACGGAGCCCAAACTAACCTCGCCTCCCCATACCCGGAGGCTAAATGGGGACTCCGTGGATCCGACACCCGAAGAAGGCCAGCTCGTAAGAGATGACACATGTCTCAGAGAATCTCACCTCCGGCAACCTACGACTCACAGACGGTTTGCCGTCTGCGTTGGGAGAGTTGGGGGGGGGGGGGGGTGGAGGGGAGGGGGGCACGGGATACGTTCGATTCGAATGAAAAAGGTACAAAACAACAGAAAAGTTTTTTTTCCCAACCAACACTGGTATTCACGTTTTTAATTAACGTAATGATTTAGATTAATTTAGGGAAAATATTTTGGATTTTGGGCAACATACATAAGTCACGTGTGTTCTCAAGAGGGAATAACGGAAATTGTGAGCACGCTACTTGTATTACTTTTGTTACAAATAATGTAAGTAAAAGTGCTGATACAATGCATTTCTTGTAGTCTTACTGCGGTTGAAGACATTATGTAACTGACGTATAGTTACAGACATATATCTTCACCCCAATCACATCACAGAATGTCCTCTATTAGCGCGGTTTTTTGGGTGTCTTTTGAAGATAGCACCGGGTGCTACAGCGGTGGAGGAGCTCATATCATAGCAGAGATTATATCATATCAAACCAACCCGCGCGCGCCAAGGCATCGTTTCCCTCGTGACTTGGGGTCAAGATAATTATATGCCGGTGACTATACATAGTTATATGTGCTCCACAGTGCCATAATCTCGATCAATTTTGCGTTCAGCACTGCAATTCACTAAACGAGCACAACGATGCGAGTCGCAACGTTCTGCTCGATAGAGATTGTCATTGGTCGGATTGGTGGGTCACGTCACTGGAGATCGACCAATGACAATCTCTATCGAGCACATCGTTGCGACTCGCATCGTCGCGCTCGCTTAGTGAATTGCAGTGCAGAACACTGTTTGGAATGCTTTTTTTATTAGTTAAATAATTGTCGGACGTATTTTCAGAACCTTTTATTGAAATGTATGAAATCCCAAGTAAGTTTTAAACATGTTATAGTTTCGCTTTATGTAATTCACGATGAAAGATTATCGAAATACATAATATACCTCGGGACACGTATCTTGGACCTAAGCGCGCGGGTCACTTGCGTGGGTAGTTTGCGGGTAGGTTAATGTTAACTTGAACAGGTTCAGACGTGCGCAAGTTACATTTTTAACAAATGATTTTACAAGAATTTTTGTTCGTCGAGACATTTTGACGCGATTCAAGTAATAAAGCTACCGCGCGAATAGCTGATACACATGTAGCTCTTCACCAAGAGCAAATAACTTGTGCATACTGCTTGCGCAAGTAGCCCGTGTCTTCAGTTGCTCCAGTTATTTGTACCATGTAGGTACAAGTAGAAGCGAGTAACTTGAACAAGTAACTTGCGCATATTACTCACGCGTGTAATCCGCATCTTTACTTGCTCCAGCTACATGCACGGTGTACAAGCACCCTTAATCTATGCTTGCTGAATTTGAACTAGTCCACCGCCGTAGCACCCCGTGCTATCCTTAAAAGGCACCCAAGAAACGTGTACTGTGCGTATAGAGCACATTTTAGGTCCAAGATATATGTTCTGAGCAACACCTATTGTGATGTTATAAAACAGATGTTATTATATCCCGTATTACTGTATTAATTGTTTTATTTGTCCAACTGCAACCACGGAAGGAGTTCTAAATGATAGGTACCTATAATAATCTAAATACGACACCAAATGCTTGTATAATGGTATTAATGGTTTGTGTTTAGAGGAATTGTTCGACATGATGCCCACAGCTACATTCTATCATCACACCCTTTGATCACACCCGTCGCCGCAGGCAGGCAGGGAATTCATCCTCACACTTCGCGACCGGAAACGGCGCGCACTGTGTGGTACGATACGAATGTCTTCAAGAATGGCATTAGAAGGTTTCTACAAGGGCGGATCACCCGTCCGGCCAACGGTGTCCCCAGCTGGAAGTAAGTAAGTAGGTAAGTGACCACACTAACCACCTTCCATCGGGTAGGCGTGTGCTTGTCTGCCACCTTGGTGTATAAAACAACAAGACAAGATAAAAAAAGATAAATAATGTATGACACTGGCGCTTAAAAATGCGTCACTTCACTTCAGTCATTTTAAAATAATAAAAATTATATTTGGATACCTATCTACTGTACTTCCTAATCGTGGCTATTCTGAGCTTCTTGAATAGTGGAGTCTAATTTCTAAACTATAGCTTTCCATGGAGCGGGTGTGGAGTCATTTAAAGGACAAAATATTTAAAAAACGTGGTAACTACGAGAGGAAAGCCTTCGCCAAAACCTCGTCCATTGATCAGCAGGTGTTGCCTGTTGGTATTGGCTAGCAGGTGAGGTTGACTTGAAAAGATATTACTATATCAATGAAATTGATGAAAAAAAGTGACAAGTGGAAATGTCTGTCTCTTCTCTACCTTAGTATTATACTACTAGCTGTTGCTCGCGGCTCCGTCCGTGTGGAATTCTGAACCCGTTCATCGCTGATAGTAACGTGATGATATATAGCCTATGTTGGTAATTGATTTTAACATATTAGCTAGTGAACAAGTAGCATACGCCCACAGCTCCCTCCGGCTCTGGTACGAAATGTACCTATTCGGGAAGTCAGACAGCAATCGGTCTCGTAAGAGCCAATATGAACCAAACGATGGAAGGGAGACCTGGAGAAGTAGGAAAACAGACCCCGGGCTCCCAGCTTTTTAAAGATCTTTATAGGATCCATAAGCTTATGGAGCCCATACTTCCATAGTTTAGTTTTCATACATATGCTAGTGCCTACTCTATTCGGAAAGAAGTTTGACCATATTATATGTATGTTGTAAATTTTTATTTATTTATTTATTTACTTTTGAAGAAGGCTTACAGACTAATAACAAATTTTAATAACGACAATATAATATATCAATTTTGCTAACAACAAGCCTCCATAGCTAGATAACAATCCGAATAACAGTGAATTCGGTAGGTGGTAATGTGCACTACTTCCAATGTGTATTCACCATCATGATCATAGACCAATAGACTGTGACTGTGACTGATGTGTACCTTCCTAACATAATAGATTGACACCTTGTTTCACTTATTTAACTGTTTGATCGGCGCATCCCGCATCATCAAAGAAAGGTTTTGCTAAAAGCTGCCTCACATTGCTGGCTTTGGTGCTAAAGAGATCGAATTGCAAAGGACCGGGAAGTTCATTGAAGCTGCGTGCGCTCCGCAGCGCAAAGGAGTTACGCCTGTAGTTGGCGGCTGCAAATGGTACACTGAGCAATGGTCGAAGTCTGAGTCCAAGCTGGTTTGTACGTAGTCCTATTTTTGATAGAAGCTCGGTTGAGTCAATTGTGCCATTTGCAATGTTGGTTAGGAAACATATGTCACTTATATATCGCCTACGTTCAAGTGGTAGGAAGTGATACCGTCTGCAACGGTGATTGTAATCGTGTGAATACTGCTGCGTCTTATAGTCCAAGTAACGAAGGAACCTCCTCTGGATACCCTCAATACGTGACTTAGAATCCTCGTATTGAGGGTTCCAGACTTGGGATCTATGTTCCAGGTTACTACGGACAAAGGAACAATACATGACCTTTACCGGTTTAATGGTACGGAAATCAGCTGCCGTTCGCATAATGAAACCCAGAGCCTTTGATGCTTTATTGACTATCTGATCTATGTGTTGGTTGTAAGATAGTTTGTTGTCTTGTATGACTCCCAGATCTCGAACACTATCAACCCTGCTGATAGGTTGGTTACTGAGTGTGTATCCTGTACCAATGGTAGATTTTTTGCGAGAGTATGTGATGTGATAGCATTTAGACACATTAAGCTGTAGTTTGTTGCGGGTGCAATATGTTTTCCACGAAACAGAACGGAGTTCTGTGTATTTTTACCTGTACCTACTTCGCGTTAGGTATAATAATTAAATAATATTTGGTGTTGGAATGGAATATATGTAGATATTTAATCTATGGTACACGTGGGGATTTTTTATTTTGTATTCAGTGTTGCCATTTTAACAGTTTCTTTTTAATTTACTATGCGATCGAATACATTCCATGTATAATAAGATTTTTGGCTGTTTTTCCTGATTATCACAATTTTGTTGATTATCTTACAAAGATTAATAAATAAAAAACGGTAGTAGTAAATAATTAAGTTATGAATAAATACACGTAGATTTTAAGCTACATTGAAAATACCAAACGAATTTTATAATATTTAAGACTCCGATAGCATCTCTTTTTAGTCTGTGATCCCGATGCATATATCCGAGACGTGTAATTCTTTTCTCTCTGCTTCTTTTAATATGGCGGAGCAGTGACCGCCGTTCGGACGTCTGCGTTTTTATTATCGTGAAGTAAGAAGTGACTCGCTAATATTTCATAAGTGTGTGAACATAAGTGAAATTATTGAATTGTGAATCGTTTTACAATCGAACTCAAGTATTTGAAGTGCAGCAAATCATCCCATTCAGCTATAAAAATGGTAATGATAGTTTTTTGTTTTGATACTTTTTTACAAACTTTACTTTGTCGAAAAATGTGTTTTTCTTATTTATCTTTTATAATTAAGTGAAATAAGTAATGATAGTTATGCTGTTTCATTTCTATTGTAAAGGAAGGTCAGAAAAACAGGATTTTTTCCTTTTTTTTTCTTTGTTTTCAATTTTTCTAACCAAAAAAAACTGTCAGAGGTGGTGTCGACCTCACATGTGTTATTATTTCAATGTTTCATTATCAGATGTACCATTTGGTTGTAGTCCTGGGCAGTTAATTATTCAAGCTGGGTGTGGCTGTATTGATTTTCTTAGAAGGTTCTAGGTATAGTGTTAGAATACGTCTTGAAGTACTGCACTTTACCTATGTCTAGCACACTACTACAATGCGGACTTATCGCATTGGGAGCGATGATATTATGAATTTGAGATGTTAATATGGTCTTTAGCTCGTTATTAGATGCTTCTTTTCACTAGAAATCAAGAAATGCGTGGGTTTAAGTACTGTTATAGAGTAGTAGGTATGTGGTTTTCAGAATTGCTCAATGTATGCAGTTACTTATCATAGAGGAAAGTAAAATTGCTATAAAACTAGCATTATAAAACTATGTTATCAGTTATGTAAGGCATTTTACTGTGTTTTGGTGCTTTTGCCAACTGTAGGTAATGTAAATTCACTGCCAAGACTGTTGTTTTATGTTTAGTCCAAAATACTTGTCTATGATCAAGTTATAATAAATTGTTATTCAGGTACTAACTAAAATGAAATAAATTAAAATTATTTTATATTCGTTATATATTTATAAACATTTTAATCCTCTGCAGGTATATGATGATATTAATATGTTGAAAATAAAGCATGGTATTTATTTAGGATTTGGTTTAACAATTTTGCATTCAGCTAAAATAGTGTCATGTCTAAATGCATAATATGTTGCCGGCAACATATATAATCCAGTATTCTATGCAGTGTCAAGGCAATGTATATAATACTGCATGCAGAGCTGACAATGTTTGAAATGTTATCAAAAACATAAATAGTAGTCATAAAAAGAACAACCATGAAAATATACATAATTTGACTTAAATAGATTAGGTAGGTAATGCAAGAGCAGTCAGTATCATGGTATTATTTTATAATCGTCCAGAAACAAATTTTGCTAAGCCATTTGCAAATAGAGATCAATAGGGGAGGCCTATGTCCAGCACTGGACTTCCTATGGCTGAAATGATGATGATGATGATGATGATGATGATTTGCAAATATAGACCAATATCTATTTATTTCACACATTGCCAGTGGAGCAGCAGGCATTCTAAATTTTATATATATTAGCATACTTTGACTAGGCATTGTATAAAATACCTTTACAGATTGCTTGTAACATATACAATATCTCCATTAGTATATCTGTTTATGACCAGTTCAGTTGTTTTTTGTCATATCAATCAACTGAAACCAAGTATTTTACCAAAAAAAAACACAATAGGCACATATCGATGCTTTTATAATTATGGTGGTAGTAAACAAGAATGCTATGCAGGCAGGTGTGGATTTTTGATTGTCTTTATCATATTATTTATTTGGTATTATTTTATCATTTTCAATTAGTCCGACATATTGGCTAATTTTTTTGGCAGTATTCTAGCTAATTATCACTAAATTCTCTGGACACTTGACTTTACAAGCTTACACACAACTACTATCAACACACTATTTTGTTTGTACACAATTCTGACCAATTGCCTTGAAAATTGACATACTTAAATATTTTTTCAAGGTTTTTTTAAATTCTGAAATATGGTAAAAACTAAGAATTGAAATTTATTATGCCTGTGTTTTTTTGATAATTACCTAATTATTAATTGATAGTGAATTTAGTTTTTTTTTATGAAGGCAGGGTTGTCCATTCTTAAAATAACAATATAATAATGCATGGGGCTATTAATACTTAATTTCTTACTATTTTAATGCCTTTCTTACTAACCACTTACTTATATTATTATTTTAATGACTGACCTCATAATTCAAATGAGTCACCGATTGATAAAATATATTTTAGGCAGTATCAAAGTAAATTAGAGTTGCTATCCCAAGAACTCAAAATTTTTGATACATCTTGAAATCTATCCTGACAGTCTCTGTGGCGTGACGGTAGTGAATGCGGACGATACGCAGGAGGCCCGGGTTCGACTCTCGTTCAGTGCATGTGCAATATTTGTGTGCATGAATATGTGTATTTGCATTGGTCTAGTCGTAACTCGGAGCGTCGGTCCCGGTTACCTTACGAACATCTATGGCAATTGTTATGGGTAGTTAGAGTCCTAAAAAGTCCAACAACTGGTCTAGCTGCAACGCTTCGATGTCGCCTAATGTCACCATTGGGTTGTGGAGGTCCGAAATAACCACCCCTGCCGGCTTCTATGGGGGTATCCCCCATCCGAGGGGTTTCTGCACGATAAAAAAAGGTCCCCTACTCCCACCCTTTCGCCTTATGTGGCTTATATTGTACATATTATATAGTAGGCGTTTCAAAATTCCTTAGATTCTAAATTCTAAGGGTTAGAAAGATTTGTCGCCCGGTTTTCCCCTTGCGAAGCCGGCACCGGTCAGCCGATTACATATAAAAATAAATTATTGATAACAAAATGTCTTATCAATTCTTTGTTATGAGAAGCATGACGAAACATTTAGAGAGTAATTTGTGATTAGGGTCACCGGCGTCTCGAAGGTCAAACATTTGTTTCTTTTTATTTGTTTTGTTTGTTTATTATGACGAACACTAACGGTTTGTCTGATATTGGTCGAAGACTTCATGGTCATTAAAATTTTACCCGTATATTCTTTATGATAACAATTATGCAGGCTGTATGTTTTATGTATGGAATAAGTTTATGGGGGGGACTTTGGAGGCCAGACTCAGTGCTGCTACACTTACCTGAACCAGGAATTCAACCCAGGAACTCCCGCATACATACACATAAAGGTGCGTACAAAGTACGCGCGGCTGCCTCGCAAGCCGATGTTCAATAGTTTGCACTAGCGCGTATTTTGGACGCAGCTTAAGTGCTTCAGTAAAATGCTTTGGTTGGTACCGAGCGACTACGGGGTTCTTCAAGAAAGGCATTAGGAGGTTCCTACAGCATCGGTAGCATGAGCGTGACGCCCCTGGTGTTGCACACGTCCATAGGCCACGGTAACCACTTTTCATCAAGTGGGCAGTGTGCTTGTCTGCCACTAAGTAGTATAAAAAGTCACTATTAAGTTCCATGTAATTTTTTCTGCAACAAAAACGACGATGCCTTTCTTCTTTCATAATCATCATCATCTTAGCGTGAACCGGGAATAGTAAGTTGGATCACTTGGATCCGAGGCATGGACACTTGGAGCCCTGGTTCCGCTTACTATTTCTTTTCCTTTTAGTTTGGCTTTTATAGGGGCGACTGCCGTCTGATCTCCTATTCCTGAGAGGAATGCTTAGCTGGAGGGATTAGCGGGAATATTAGTAATTTCAATGGCTAATATTCTTTAAAAAAAAAGATTCAATATTATTGCTTTGATTTATGCATCGGCGTATAAAACTAATGTTGTAATGAAATGTTTCCTCAACTCGAGCACCGCCCGGCGGCCAAGCAAATTGGAAATTCATACACATTTTTAACAACCGATAACGTTGCAACAAGTTCATGGCTACCTATTATGATATGCTATGCTTTTGTATACCGCTTAGCCGGCAGACAAGCACACGGCTCACCAGTTCCCCGAGCACAAGACCGTTGTTGTTGAACTTTTGAGGGCTCCAACTACCCGTAACGACCGCCATAGATGTTTTTATGGCAACCGGGACCGACGACGGCTTAACGTGCTCTCCGAGGCACGACCAGACCAATGCAAATAGCCACATTCATGCGTACAAATATTTGCACTGAGCGGGGATCGAACCCGCGCCTCCTGCGTAGCGACCGCGTGCCCTACCGCTACGCCACGGAGGCTGTCCTCTCTTAATCATTCTCTGAGCCTTTTCCCAGTTTTAGTTGAGGTCGGCTTGTCAGTCTAAACGCGCTGCGACTGAACTAGTACGATAACAATTAATTTCGTATCAAAATCCGTCGTCAGATGCAGTTGGTGGCAAACAGTGGCGTAATTAGACGTATACTATGCAATTTAGTTTTTTTTATACCACTTAGGTGGCAGACAAGCACACGGCCCACCTGATGGAAAGTGGTTACCTTGGCATATGGAAGTATGCAACACCAGGGGCGTCACACTAGTTATACAGAATGCCTAAAGGTGTGATTATTGCCGACCGCATACGACAACTTCAGACGCATGCAAGATACAGCGTACCCATTACTTGTTAAAGTCCGATACGGATAAAGGCGACCATTAAAAAGCCTCAAATCTCAGATGCTGCGTGCATCGGCAGTTGTCGTATGCGGTCGGCTCTGGAATCATACCTTTATTGTGTACTTGGACAACATAAATACTTGCATCTTATTAGCATGTCGATGACAAATAATTATACCTAGGCCTATAGCAAAAAATATCCGTGAAATTACATACCGTGGATTATGTTTAGAAGATTGCTACTTTGACAGAAAAAAGCCTTCCGCCCTATGCCGTCACTTTTCAGTGGTACAGATAAATTGAACATCTAAACACCACTCCTTAGCATTATCAACCTTTCACGCAGTCCATCCATCTTCTCAGATCTTTCTCTTCGTTCATGCTTTATTATTTGGGTCGAATCTTGTCTCTTACAGCGGGGGCAGGGCACACGATGCGTTGCGTGGCCGCACCGCAGAAATTTCGGCCAATCGGCGGCCACAGATGCGGTGCGGGGCCGCTCGTATGGCCGCCGATTGGCCGAAATTTCTACGGTGCGGCGCCGCAAAACACCGTGTGCCTCCGCACTTAAGGTATGATTCCGTAGCCGACCGCATACGACAACTGCCGACGCATGCAGCACATACAGCGTACCCATTACTTGTCAAACTCCGATACGGATAAGGGGACCATTGAGAAGCCGCAATGAATTACGCGCATCTGCTGCATGCGTCGGCAGTTGTCGTTTGCGGTCGGCTACGGAATCGCTACGCTGCCGACGTGAATTTACTCCTAACACAAGCAATTTAACTTAGTATAAGGGTTTACGGCGAAGTTAGTACATAATTTCGGTTAAGTACTAATATTATTAAAAAACCATAAATTGTAATCATATTATGAATTCAATTCAAATTATGAATCAACTTCATAATAATTGGTAAATCTTGCTCCCATGCTAAAGTATCGCGAATGAACTGAAAACTTACTGTCAAATTAAGTTATTGCATTATAACCTAAGTACTTACCTATCTAATTGCATAATCTAATATACAATAAAATTCTCGTGTCACAATGTGCGTAATCGAACTCCTCCGAAACGGCTTGACCTATTTTGATGAAATTTTTTGTGCTTATCCGGTATCTATGAGAATCGGCCAACATCTATTTTTCATCTCCCTAAATGTTAAGGGTGGTCCACCCCTTAATTTTTTTTTTTTTTTTTCAGACAAAATTTTTTGTTTTTATTTTTTTATGATACATCATACAAAAATACATGCAACCCTAAATTTTCACCCCTCTACGATCAACCCTTATTTTTTATTTGGTAAAATATATAAAATTCTTCTGTCACGGGGTGCGTAATCGAACTCCTCCGAAACGGCTCGACCGATTTTGATGAAATTTTTTGTGCTTATCCAGTATCTATGAGAATCGGCCAACATCTATTTTTCATCCCCCTAAGTGATAAGGGTGCAGCGGGAACGGGATTTGAATACCACGCGGGCCGAAAATATGGCGGTACGAAGTTCGCCGGGGCAGCTAGTATTCTATATAATATCATTACAATTCATGTCCTCTACCTACCTCGATTATGTGCATTAAATTGCTGCATTGATAAATAATTACTACCCTCCATACCAATTTGCAGTTATGAGCAGTCTGCAGCATCCATTAATTCCTGTAATGGTCCAAGATCCCGTGGACGCAAGATATACGTAGTAATAGCGGGTATAAGGCTTCGTGGTTTGTACTAACCTAGTATGAACAACGATTTAAGGTTCATACTAGCCATATTGATTGCCATTCAATTGCCGTATAAATCCATATCCCTACTTTCATACTAATATTATAAATGCGAAGGTAACTCTGTCTATCTGTCTGTCTGTTACGCTTTCACGCCTAAACCTGAACCAATTTTGACGGAATTTGGTATATATAGGGGTGGTTCAGACCTTGAGAAAGGACATAGGCTATGTTTGGTCGCGATAACCGACATCCACCCTTGGGCAATAGCTAGTATAGTAATATGAAAACATGATCCACGGACCTGTGGGGTCGTGGATCGTGTTTTCTCAGCCCATGATAAAGTCCCACTTGATGGCTATAAGCTAACCCCTATTACGTGGGACGAAAACACATAGTTGATGAAATTTGTTTCCTAAATACACCTCTTCCTATCTCTTTAGGGATTTACAAGCGTGAATATATGCACGTAGACTTATCTCATAATTTCAACTTCTCAAAATGTCAACCGTACTCAAAAATGTCCACTTTGCAGAATGTCGACTTCGCATAATGACAACAACGCAAGATCACAATTTCTCTAAACGTATCTGGCGGTCATAAGCTCTTGCTTTATACCACGCAGGTGCTAAGACACACTGCGTATGATGTTAAATATTGATTATGTGCGGAATGGCATCGCATAATAGACTGCAAGTTAAGTGCCGTCTGCAAGTTCCCAACTGGCAGCCCACCTTTCGTTTATCGATTCGAGGCCATCGGTCCTTTGGCAGATGTGACCAGCCGATTTACACTTCAGCTTGCGTATTCTCCTAGCGGTGTCGTATACTTTAGTTCTGTGGGATGACCTTATTGGGAAATTTATCCTTCACGTAATAGGCGGCGAGCCTATTGCCGTGGGATGGAGAACAGCCCCATTCCTTAGTCGCCTTTTACGACATCCACAGAAAAGGATGGGGTGGTTCTATTCTACTCTAACGGGAACCAACACGGCTACTGAAAAATTAAATTCGTGCAATCTCAATCGTAGACACTATTTTGTTCCCGACACGAGTCTAGTTCAGTGACGACAACTAGAGCACAGTTTACTTAGGTAATAAATATCTAACACCCGGTTCACTGGGTTCCCACTGCGTCTTTTTTTGTCCCTTTAGAATTCAGTCGTATAATCTTCCATATAATCAGCCCCATAAGGTGCTAGAGTTTAACTCATACAGTACATTGTGTATACAGGCTTTAAGTGACAATATAAGTGGTCTTCTTGATGTTTTAAACTGCATTCAATATTTCTCTTTAGTTTGGTCGCTAAAAGTCAAGGATAGACGCAGTCCTCTCGCATTTCTCTGTTGCCAAGGTCCCTTGTTCCATATTATTATTTATGATTGTATAACTAGGAAGTCGCCCTACGTGGTTTTGGATTTCAAATATTTTTTTTTTTATCGGCACTTGGCTGATTGAACTGAAATTCTATCTATATTCTATAGATAATGATTTAGTAACATATATACCTCGGACATTGTATCTTGGACCTCAATCGCAAGACAAACGAGGCTCTAGGGCCCGCGGATTGTGTAATAATCTATCTATTTATCTTTAGTGAATTTGAGCTCGTCCACTGCCGTTGCACCTGTACCCCGTGCTATCTTCAAAAGACACCCCAAAAAACGTATACTGCACGTATAGAGCACGTTTTGAGCACATTTTAGGTCCAAATAATACCTTATTATGTTCCAAGCAAAACTAGAGCGTTTTGCTGGATATTTAAGATCCAATGAACGACATCCTATGACGGTAAGCTTAACTCACCATAAATTTACCTTTCTTCGTTTCGTTCGTTCTTTGACTAATTGATGGAAACCTTTGAGATATAGAAATGTTTAGCTATCTGGCCAACTCCGGCTAGATAGCTCTCGAAGCGTCATCGGTGGTGAGGAATTACCCTCGATGGTGCAGTCGGGTATAAGCACCATCAACACGCTAGATTTTCATATTACTAAATGTACGAGTACATGCTATATCTACAGGGATTCTTCTTAGTGTATCTATTGCATACAATATCGTGCACGTTCTAAGCTATGTATTGATTGAAATACCGGAGAACTCCGGAGGACTGGAGGACAGAAGGTCCCCGACCTGCTTACCTATATGCAGGCAGACCAGTGTCGTCCTCGCAGAATATACACTGATGATATTAATTATGAATGGATGGGCGAAATTCGTTGAAAGATTTGATGAGATTAAGTGAAGCTCGTGATGTGTGTAAGGGCAGAAGCAGATGCCGGACTGTTGTTTCTGTCTCTGCTTACCATGTAGGAGCTTTGTTTAGTAGGCCTTAGTAACACTGTAAAATGTCTAAAAAAATTTAACCTAGATTTGTAAAAGCATCTACAGATGAATTGTCATGACATACCTACGTAATGTGTTGTTATTTAGGTAAGTAGTAGGTTTTTCCTTGTCATAAAGATTATAAATTTATAAATACCGTTAGACAGTTGGGAATTTCCGGCACCGGCCAGTTCGGACCACAAGTACAATCAAAGACATGAGTTACTGAACATTAACTTTACAAATGATTGAAATACCAACATACTTTGTTAAAAAATAGATGCACAAGTATTTTTGTAATTGTCAGAGTATAAAGTGGGTGACAGACGTGCGAGTAAGTACGCGGACTTATGG
Source organism: Eilema depressum (assembly GCA_914767945.1). Taxonomy (NCBI): domain Eukaryota; kingdom Metazoa; phylum Arthropoda; class Insecta; order Lepidoptera; family Erebidae; genus Eilema; species Eilema depressum. The sequence goes on from OU612032.1 coordinate 17,342,492, forward strand.
CTCGGCGACCTTACTCGCACGTCTGTCACCATAAGTTCGCGTACTTTAAAACCGCCGAGTAAGTTCGCTGGCGATCTAGCAAGTTTGAAAATTTGCTCGTAATTAGAGGTTTGCACCGGTGCGGAATTTCGTGAACCGGTGAAAACACCGGTGTTTTAGCAAGCTCTTAGAAAAAATAGAATTCCTAAATAGCACAAAGCCTCTTCTCTCGACGACATTGCAATACAGGGTGAGCAAGCTTGCCGTCTGTCACCGACGGCGAGCCGAGTAAGTTCGCGAACTTAAAAACCGCGTGCTTAAAGTATGTACGTCTATCACTCACTTAACGATGCTTATGCCAACTCCCATCTCCTCCACGTAAGAATGAGTCAGATTCATCTCGACCTCTCTCCTCCCCTAAATGCCTCACGCAGGTAATGGACGCCCCCTAAGGTGATCTGTAAATGGAATGTGTCAATCTACTTTTGTCTTACGTGTGTCTTTGACAGGACTGAAATGTATCCCCACCTATTGTTCTGGCGAAAACATTATGGTTTTACTTTATTATTAGAATCGAACTACCATTGTTCGTTCGTCTAATTCTAATACGCCTACATACATATACTCACGATTGTAAATCCCCGAAGGGGTAGGCAGAGGTGTATATTATCACCCACATTTCGCCAACTATGATTTTTGGCACCACGTAATAGGGGAGCCTATTACAGTCAAGGGGGCATTTCCTCAGTAGTAGTCTGTGTAGAACTCGGCATATATCTTTGAGATCAAGTCGCTAGAGAAACGAGATCCTGACGCGCTCTAATTGTCTGGATATAATCTAAGATTAACCTGGATGCGGAAGGCGGAGGATCGGCAAACTGAGAGGCCTATAAAGGCTAATTGATTGATTGAATATAAAATTGGTGAATCTGAGCTCCTCCGCCGCCGTAGCACCTCCAGCTATCCTCATAAGACACCCAAAAAACGCGTACTGTGCATATACCTAGAGCACATTTTTGGGGCCAATTGTCGATAACTATATGTAGATTATGTAGAAGCTCTCACTGATATTAACTGACAGCATCTTGTCCTTGTGATATTTATACCCCTTGTCCATTATCATGAACATCACAGTCTTCATTACCAAATAAACGCTGCGAAAAATCTGCTAATTATAGATTTTGTCAACTTCTCTCTTTCTGAATCCAGCTTGCAATTTGGAGCCGAGGGTCTGTCTGCTCTCTCTTACTCTTTTCATGGCTTGGTTTGTTTTGACCTTCACGTGACTCCTGCATGACCCGACCGAGAAAAACATACGCCTTAGCCACATCCGTCAACCATCACGTGGACCTACTGGCTGGTGAGCTTGGCTTGGGTGCCAGGCCTTATACCCCGCATAACAAGTCAAAATGGGATGTAAGTTACATCAGGAGAAGAAACTGTAGGAAAACGGGTTCTTTTTTTACATGTGGTAGGTCCCATGAATACAGCGGGGGTCGTTTTGTTATGTCGGTTTCGAACCGGCTAAAACTGCCCGGCCGTATCGGGCCATCCCTCACTCCCCGGCTGGTGCAGGGCCATCGAAGGCCCTCTCAGTAAAACGGACCCTGGGCCGCAAAATCAAGTCTTGAATACAACCTTAGGATGGTGATAAAGTGAAAATGTTTATTTTTTAACCTACGATGTTATTTGATGAATAGAATGTTCATCGACGATATTTATGTCCCTTGATGTCTCCGTCATTTGTGAACCGATTTTGTATTGTTGATTATGACATTTATTTATGAAATGTATTTATTGTATTCCAGTCTAAACGGTCAGCGTACGACGACGAGGACAATCCGCCGACGCCGTCAGACGATTCAGATTTCGATGACGATGAAGATCCAGATAATTTGGAAGTGCCAGGTAAGTTATTTCATTACTCTCTGTAATTAAATGGAAGGTGGACGGACGACCTGAAAAAGGTAACTGGGATAGACTGAATGCGTAAGAGCGGGGGCACACGATGCGTTGCGGCGCCGCACCGCAGAAATTTCGGCCAATCGGCGGCCACACAATGCGCGGCCGCTTGAATGGCCGCCGATTGGCCAAAATTTCTGCGGTGTGGCGCCGCAACGCATCGTGTGCCCCCGTACTAAGGCGGAATATCTAGTGTCAATATGTCAATATGTCTAGTGAACTGCGATTGGCTAATTGATTGGAAAAGGGGTTCTCCACCAAGATCTTTGGGACCCAAGGCTTCCTCACCTTGTGCGTGCACCTACTGACTGACAGACGAGGCTCTGCCGCGTGGTTCCCGGCACAGTGGAATTTGGGCCACCCCATCTCCTCCCATGTGGTGTCGTACAAGGCGACTAAGAGATAGGGCTGTTTAACATCAGACAGATATATACAGCCCAGACTCAGCCTATAGGTTCATGGCTCGAACCAACAATAGTACCTGGAAAACGGCAATAGGCTAACCCCCTAATTACGTGGGACCTAATACAATGATTGGTGAAATGTGGGTGTTAATTCACCTCTGCCTAACCCTCCGGAGATAAAGGCGTGATTGTATGTATGTACTATGTATGTACGGATGAGGTGGGTGGTAATACTTGTATCCTATATTCGTCAACATACGGATATTCACGCAGAATCCTAATATAGATGCAATAAATATTTGTGATGTCTATATTCAGTCTTCAAGATTTGCTTTATACAATTTTACATTGTCTATCAGTTGCATAGATTTTTTACTTGATATTGAATGCTTAATAATGAAAATATTAATTTTGTGAATGGGCAATCCGGTAGAGGTCGACCTAGACATACGTATGTCAGACAGATTGAAGACATATTAAAGAAAGGACATGTCAAGAGTACTCGAAACCGGCGAGCATGTATGAAAACAATTATGAAAGTAGAAGAAGCGAAAGATGTATGCCAGGATCGTGGCAAGTGGAAAACTGTGGTCTCTGCCTACCCCACTGGGAAAGAGGCGTGGCGTATGTATGTATAATGAAAATAAAATTAAAATTCAATGAAGAATATCTAATAGGATGTCAACATAGCAATGGCAATGTTAAGTCATAATGTCCGAGTTATTTAACACAATGTGTACACATTGTGTACTCGGACATTATATACTAGGTACTAGCTTTTGCCCGCGGCTCCGCCCGCGTGGATGTCGGTTATCGCGACCAAACATAGCCTATGTCCTTTCTCAAGGTCTAATCTACTCCTATACCAAATTTCATCAAAATCGGTTCAGCGGTTTAGTCGTAAAAGCGAGACAGACAGACAGACAGAGTTACTTTCGCATTTATAATATTAGTAGGGATTATGGAATGATGATTGTTAAAACTACCGAACGTATTTTGATGCGGTTTTTATACATATTGAAAATGAATTTATATGTCCATTACTAGGTATTTAAATAAATTTTATGCCAAAAAATGAATTTAATTTATTGATCATGTAATTTAGTCGTCTAATGAATAAAACGATTTTCCTAATAGCCACAATTAAATTTTCTACAAAACCTAACTGTTTGAACTCGTCTGACAGCATTATAAACACACTTTGCAGTATATTTTTTAAATAAATTGTGCCCATTGTAGTCCAGTCATTTGGTATTTTTACCTGGAAAGTTTTCCGGGAGTTTTGAAAATTGGCAATTTTATAGATTTTGATATGCTCTTTCCGAAACCGCACCGAAACTATTAATTTTAGGGAAAAAAAATTTATCACAAATTGTAGGAAATTTCCTCTACTTTTATTTTGTTAAATATGTTTTTCCTGTAAAATGCGTCGGAAAGGAGTAATTATCAAAAAACTGCTTTTGGGCGCCATTTTTTCAAAATGGCGGCGCGAGCGGCAAACATACGAGGTGGCAAAGTTCAAATTTGGAAAGAGCATATCAAAATCTATAAAATTGCCAATTTTCAAAACTCCCGGAAAACTTTCCAGGTAATGTTCTAGGTTTTCGCCCAAATGACTGGACTATTGGTACCTTTGTCAAAACGATTCTGTTTCGACGCCTAATATAAATTGTGCGATACATATCTTTGGCCTTTTTGAACCTCGAAGTGATGCCAAGGTTACAAGATTTTTTGAATACGTTAAGAGATGACAATAGATTGTTTTAGTTTCAATACATATTTCATCACACCATTCTCCCTCAGAAGTAGCCTCCTCGTGAGTGAGAGAAACCCCGTCAGTGATGAGGTGTCCTAAGTCCTATAACTCGTTTCCGGCCGACTTCCCTTGGCAGAGACGGTTGAAATGCTATAATTTATACTCCAGTAAATAATATACATTACTAGCTGCCCGGCGAACTTCGTACCGCCATATTTTCGGCCCGCGTGGTATTCAAATCCCGTTCCCGCTGCACCCTTATCACTTCACTTAGGGGTTTGAAAATAGATGTTGGCCGATTCTCATAGATACCGGATAAGCACAAAAAATTTCATCAAAATCGGTCGAGCCGTTTCGGAGGAGTTCGATTACGCACCCCGTGACAGAAGAATTTTATATATTAGATATAACCACCTACTAATGGCCAACTAGATCGAGGGTAGATTTTTTCCTCCGGCTTTCATTATGGAAATTTTCATCCTCCGCCAATGCACCCCGCCATCTATACAAATTTATTTCTGTCGTTATTATGTAGGCGCAGATACTTCTCTCGAACATCGGTAAAAAAGCTAATTACGCCCACTTACATATTTATTTTCGTAATAAATCAAAGTATTCGTCTCCACCCCACTTCTTTTCTCAGTAAATTTGAGGAGGTATTAGTTAGATGAACCACCCTATAGGCCTGCTGCGCCACACTTGCGCAACCTCAGACCAAGAATCTATATTTAGCGGCTGAAAGGCTCGACACATTTCTTGCGATATTTCCCGCATGGATATGTGTGTGACAAGGATATTATTACCGTTGGAAATGATTTTTGATGTTTGTAATTTTCTTTTTGCTTCGTAAACTGTGATACCGAAGGTGACCGCATACGACAACTGCAGACGCACGCAGCAGATACACGTAATTGCAGCTTCTCAATGGTCCAATTTATCCGTATCCGAGTTTAACAAGTAATGGATACACTGTATGTGCTACATGCATCTGCAGTTGTATGCGGTCGGCATCGGAATCATACCTTCCTTAAAGCTTCAGTGAAGAATGGTCCATATAATATGCTAGATTCGAGCCGAAAATTTTCAAAATAATACGGTACCAAGATTATTATAGACGGACGAGGGTGGCGCAGGCTTTCTTTTCAGGGTAGAGACGGTACCTTCGTTCCTGCAGTGCAATTCTCTAAGGCGCGGTGCAGACAGCGGGGCGGGCAGGGCCGGTCAATTTCACCGCGAACGATAGCGCAAAGAGAATCCTATACTAACGCACATGAAGGGCAAAAAGACCGCGCCTCAGGAGCCCGCCGGGCACTGCCGGTGCGGCGCGGCATGTCTGTGGCGCTTTGTGTTCGCGGCGAGGACAGTCGCGGACATTGACGGGCAGACGCGGTCTTCATTACTTCGCGGTCTGAAAGACCGGCCCGCCCCGCCATCCGCGCCGCGCCTAAGCGTTCAGCGTCGAGCATAACGTTGCGACAACCTTTATAGACATTGTCATTGGTCGATCTCCAGTGACGTCACCCTGTCTGACCAATGACAATCTCGATTAAGGTTGTCGCAACGTTGTGCTCGACGCTGAACGCTTAGAGAATTGCATAGGTGAGCCTTTAGCCACAGTTTAGCTCGCCATCAAGCGAGGTTAAGACATATTGAAGTGCCGTACATTAAAAAAAAAATTAAATCTCTGCGTATTGTTTTCGTTACTATCAGATAGACTCAAGCCCTATCCTTTCAGCTTCTTATCGCTTTAAATAAGTATGCAAACAGATAACGGACTGTCCTTATTCACAGATCGTAGCGTCCGTTTTTCGTTTTCTAACCAATTTACATATTATATCAGTCAAAATTAGGAAGTATATTACATTTAAAATTAATTACTTTACTGAACTTATTAAATAAAGATTGATAATTTAAAAATCCGATTCGAAGAATTCAATTTTATTGATTTTCAACCGACAACAACGGAGCGACGTCATGCCTTTTTATTTCATAATTATATATTTTCATAGAACTAAACGTTTTGAAGTTTAATAAATAGAAATTGATTTGACTTGACAATCAATTACCCATTTGGTGTGCCCTATCTTAAGTAGGTACACTACCACTTTGATGTCCAAGCCAACCTCACCTTTTAGGCGGTGGCATGGACGTACCTAGCTTCCTTAAGGGATGGGGCAGAATATGATCCCTGATCCAAAGCCATCGAGATGGTCCAATCGGGTGTGGGAACCACGGTGCTCCCAATTTGTTCCCGGATAGGGCTCGCGCTGCGTCTGCTAGGGCGATAGACGGCGCAATCTTTCATCCCTAGGCCCACGCTCATGAAGTCGCTCCCAAAAAACACGACATACCTAAAGCGACATACCTAGCAATAAAGATCAAAGCGGATCTCGGACTTCAAAGTGTGAACTGGGAAAACAGCTAGAAGAAGCCTGTAAGCGCAACAGTTCGAAACAGGGAAAAATGCCAGAACAATAAAAAAAAATTCAAAACGAATTAAGTACATTTATCGCCCCGTGACGTCCAAAATAGGGCACGTGATCGAACAAACAAAGGCCAACTTCAGAAAAACTGAAGACATACAAATATTGTTCGCTACTGCGCAATTTGTACCGAGAAACGTGACCTCAGCGGCTTCATCCCGTATTCATGAAATCTCCAATGTCACCTTGTGTTTAATAACATGCACCCTACATCGTTACTGTATGATAATGTATTAACATACATTTGAATATAACGTCACCTGGATTTTTTTTATCCGAAGAGATCTGTGGGCATGACTAGACTGTACGGCACGAAAAATTCAGTTTTAGCTGCTCAGCAGTGGAAATCCGTTGAAGTTTACTGAGTTTTCACATTTCCCTCGATGAAATTTACTATTGACATAAGGCTTGAGCATATTGTGCAGTCCGTTATGGCCAATATGGTTTCTTTCAGGTTACAACCAGGTGGCATATAATGCGTTTAGGATACTGATGGGATGCTACATTATTACGAGTATAGTGCTTCGGGGATGCTTACAAAAGCTATCGCCGCTTTGCAACCATTATAAGAAGTCGAACTGTTTTCCTGATCGAACGGGTATAAGCAAGCAAATCAAATCAATCGTTTGTTTGCCACCTAATGCCAACAACAGCCTCCTAAAGAGTGTGGCAACCATACATTTTATTTTGAAAAGGATGGGATGCCAGTTTTTGTCACAATTCGGTTTTTGACATCCGTCTAGCGTCAGCGTACCCCTGTGCCTAAAATATGTAGAAATGTCTAACGAATCTGATACAAAGTATACCCTACCAGCTTGATAGAGATGGAGGCGGACGTCCTGACCACTAAAATCCCCAAAATAGTATATTATTTTATTTATCCGCCTTCGCGACTCATGTTTCTCTCATAATGGGTGATCCTTAATACAAATAAGTCACGTTATCTTACCAACAAGATTTCTTAAAATACTGATACATTTATAGCTACGATCAATACATTTTCTAATGAATTACTCATTTCTTGTCGGCATCACAACACAACAATAGGTAGGTACTCCGCGGCACACCCACGCCCTGTTACCGTGAAATCTGTCAACCTCTGGTTCCCGTAGGCGTATTCTCAGGACAGGTTTTTCCACGACACGTGCAATTGCGTCATTCTGTAATCGATATAGCTGACTCCCTAACAACAAATATATCTTACGCTTGAGGCTTCGACCAGGTACATTAAGTAAATGATTTCAATTAGCCTAAGTTAGACCCGTTGTAGATATAGCTTAGGACATATATACACGTTATACTTACGAGTGTATAGCGGCACTGTATTTAAACTTATGTATCTTGAGTCTCTTTGTCCCATAGAATCGATAGTTTTGGTCATATCAATTAATTTCTGCTATTTCATATGGTGAAGAGACTCGTGTCTTACGAGTTTTCTCTGTCATGCTGAGGCTGCTAGTTCAAGGACCCTCCCTTTGTATTGGAGGAACATCATAGAATCATTCATCATCATTTCGTTTGCCCAGTGTGCTGCCACTCTGATAGCGTTCTCAGAAACACTCATGACTTCCTCCGGAGTACACGTGCTTGGACAGGCAGCACTCGTTAGCAGTTGGGTCATAGTCTGCGACGTAGCTCCGCATTTACACCGTGGGTCCACCTCGTCAGAAAGACCCTACCTAATCCGATTTTCGTTACTTCGATCGACCTGCGTCCGAAGTCTGTTCAAGGACTTTTTGGTGATCCAGGCAAAGTCCCGAGGGGAAGATTCTCCGATAGCGGGATGAAGGGGATAGGTGGCCTCTGTGCTCCCTATAGATCGACTCTGGCTAGAGAGGGTTCGCAAACAGTAAGGTAGGAGCAACGCACGCGGAAAAGCTCTTTTCAGTCTCTGTGTTACACCAGAGTGATTATGCATGAAACGGATATAATTAACTGCTGCACGTTTTCCTGTAAAATCTTACAACATCTTGCTGTTAGCAAAAACAACCAAATCAAAAAGGCTAATGTATAACACTGACGTATGTCAATTTCATGAGTACCTCCTTACACGATAATATCGAGTAAACATAATTTTTTGCAGTCCTTTTCGAATAAATTGCTGAAATTTATTCGAAAACAACAATGTCGCTGATAGAGGTCACATAAAACGCGAAAACCTATTTGAACACCTGCGTTATTTTGACGTCTGACATGGAAATAACATTATATGGCTATTTTATAATACTCCCTATTCTATTGCTGTGTTGCTAGATGTTTTTCCTCTACCCACATAATGTAATCTATCTTCGTGCCAAATTACATCCAGAGCCGTTCAGCCGTTTTACGTGAAAGTTGCAACAAACCATCCATTCTCCCAATTTTTTACGCGTCACGGCTTCTGCCCTGGAGGGTTGAATTAACACCAACATTTTGCCAATCATTGTATTCAGTACCACATTATAGGGCCTATTGCCGTATTCCGGGCACTATCGTTTACTCGAGCCATGCATTTAAGGCTGAGTTTGAGTTGTATATGCCTGTCTGCTATTAATCAGCCCTACCCCTTAGTCGCCTTGTAGGACACCGCATGCCCATAATATTAGTCGAAAGTATTTAAAAATGAAGTGCAAAGGAGATTCTATCTATTCATGTTACCTTTCAATCGAGTAAGAACAAACTTCGCCAACGGCAAAACGCCAAAGGCTGTTATCACGTTTCAATTTCGTTTAGAAAAACGTGGACTCTGTTCCTCTGTTTTTCCTGTTAAGAATTTATTATACAAAATCATTTTGTATGTATGTACTTGCATCACCAAAATAATATCTGTGGTGACTTACGATGAATATGTTTAACATTATACAGTAAGATCCCAGACATTGATAAGTCTGGCTATTGAAATGGTAACATGTACAATATGTAAGTACATAATCTACAGCATTGTCAAACAATTTTTTTTGGGTTGTGAATTGTGCTAAAATATAAAAGGTTGACACAATTGTAACCTTTCAGTTATTTTTATGAAATATTATATAGGTCGCGTGCGCATTCCTGGCAGAGTAGAATAAAAGTATTGTAACATCTATACTACTTTTACTGCCTGGCAATAGTAGCTGATCTTTTCGAATGTACTATGTGCTTCAAGACTCCACAAATTATTACTTTTTGCGCAGGTGGCGGCAAGACCCTGGCAGCTTCTGCCCGCATGGCAGACAAGAAAGTCACAGTTATGCCACAGGCGACTGTTAAACCAACAACAAATCCACTGGCAGGTTAGTGATAAATAGTATTGATTGTAATGAGAGTACGAACCCGATAACTGCGGAAGATAATAAACGATGAATTTATGTGTGTTCAGAAGAGTTACCTCAGGCTAACCTCACTTGCAATTAGATACACCTGCTGATTGACGGATGGAGGATTGCCTATCCTAGAACCAACTGAGATTAGTGTTCGGGTGCAGATGAAAAACTAAATAGTAACAGACCATACGTTTGGTCCTTCGAGCCGGACATATTGTAACATACCATACGTTTGGTCCTTCGAGCCGGACATATTGTAACATACCATACGTTTGGTCCTTCGAGCCGGACATATTGTAACATACCATACGTTTGGTCCTTCGAGCCGGACATATTGTAACATACCATACGTTTGGTCCTTCGAGCCGGACATATTGTAACATACCATACGTTTGGTCCTTCGAGTCGGACATATTGTAACATACCTTACGTTTGGTCCTTCGAGCTAGATATATTGTTACATACCCGCAAATTCATTAAACTTGTTCAATTTCACAGCTGCATCAGGTGTGGCGTTTGGACAGGCCAGTAACGTAAAACCGATCAAGATATCGGCCAGTTCTCTCACAAAGCCGATCAACATAGCTGGGCTCGGCAGAGGTGGACGTAAGTTACCATAACTTATGTATTTTTTTTTAATATATCTACTTTCGAAACATTTTGCGTCTGCACGAATGGGGCAACGGTTTAAGTGATCACCTTTCCACTGTGTCGAGACTTAAGTGTTGTGGGTTCGAGTTCCACATAAGGCGAGAATTAAACAGAAAAGCAAGAGGCATAAGGTATGAAGCATAAGGCATAGTGAGTGCTGTCATTATGCCTTACGGCATAATATATGCCTTTTCTGTATAATGAACGTCTTTGACAATTATTTGTGTAGTTTACAACTGTCCTAGTCTAAAAGTATTTGTGTCCGTTATTGGTCTTATTGTGAAGTCCCCAGTGCGAATATTGTAAACATTTCAAAATATAGGATGGTTGATTGTATTCAAAACTTGTATAGATGTAATATCCATACTCCTTAGTCTTAAATATGCTTACAACGAGCTATGTATTATAAAATGCTAGAACATTTATTAAAGAAAGATGAATAATATTATATAACTTAAAAAAATAAATCTATTTTTATACCTAGAAATTATTAGAACGTTTATCAACCATCCTATGTCTGACAACTGGTCTCAATCGTAATAAACATGTTTGTGCGATTAAGGCCAGTTAGCTGTTGTTATTAATGTGATGTGTAGGTATTTGTGGCTTTACAAAACGTAAAAACGTTTTCTATGTTATCCTTATCGTTAAATATTCAGGTGTGTGTGCATTTTCGTTGCGACACCTCTAAGATTAATCATAATATTTCTTTAAAATTCGGACACGTCAGCGCTAACATATTCTCGGATATCCGAAAATACAGTTTCCTCGGATATCCGACGTCTCTGTATCCGAGAATTAACAATTCTCGGATATTCCAAAACACAGGATGAGTTCTTAAGTTGTGTAAAGTTCTGAAAGTATTCTATTTTTATTGCTGATAATAAGCTTTCTTTTTATGTTTTTTTTTTCTGGATTGTTTTTAACGCAGACGAACTTATTAAACGGATCTATGAAGCAATCAAAATTCTGTCTCCAAAATTAAAAAAAAAAAGAAATCGCTTTAGTGTTAAGCATTTAATTGCTTGAAACTTCCAGGATTATACGCCTTAGGATTCATGTAAATACCTACTTGTTAAATATAAGTAAGTGTTTAACGAAGTAAGTGCATGTTCACATTAAGCGCAATGTCGACCAGGAACTGGGCATTATCAAACTGCATTCAGTACCCTCAACACAGTCCCAGTGTGATAGGGCATAAGAAAGCGGTGCATTGGCAGCACTGCTGATAAGGGAAGGGATCTTTGATAGAGCAAATTTATGAAAACGCACTACCTATTCTAGATGTAGCGTATATTTGACCCTGAAAAATTTGGAATACTTTCTTGAACCATGTAATTTGGAGTACGTAGTGCAGTCTTGGACTGCCTAGATCACCATTATTTGGTATCGACACTGCTAGATGTGACGATGCACTAACCATAGTTGTTGCTCAGCGGCAAGCATGGCGCCTCCGACGCCTTTCGCGGCGGGTTCCTCGGCCGCTTTCAGCGCGGCCTCGCTGCTCGCTCAGAGTGAGTACGACGGTTGTGTGCTCGCTGTCATAACACTATCGTAGATATTAGTATGACAATAGTACAGGTTGATGTTTTTTGTGGTTGCGGATATTTATATGTATATTCGAATTATGAGAATTTCATTCATAATTCGATTATGCATAAGTTGCCAATGAAATTATTTGTAAATTTGCATGAAGAGTGTTATATTTTTTTTTTCTTTTATTGCCACATGCAATTATTACTTACGATATTGGTTGTTCGCTTTTTGCGTAACAAACATGTGTGTAATATAGCAGGCGGTATAATGGCTACTAGCTAGTGACAGCAAGTCGATTTATATACACAATGTGTTAATGAATTTGTAATGTGAATCATTCATTACGTATTAACTGAATTCTTTAGGGGATCCCCAATAATTATTTTTGTTGACATTCTGTACCTAATCAGTAGATTAGAAATGATTAAATACTAGATAGTATCGTTAAAATTTCATTAAATAATGATTCTAAAACTGTCTACACTAAACTTTTAACGAAGAATAAAAATAGTGAAAAATTAATTCAGAATGACAAATTGGTTAAAAATGTCTTTATATTTGCTGAAAAGTAGAGAAGAAACAAAACGCGTGCGGTGTTTCTGAAAAGAGTCTGATAAAAACAAGGACATGCGACGATTGTCGCGTGAGTCCAACTTTACACGCAAGCAATACACTTTAACGCGTTACCGCTATTGTGTACCCGATTACTACACGCGTTATTCGAATGAACAGATGTAAATTTAATCTACCGAATACAGATTAGTGGCAACCGGGACGGATGTGTTGTCAGAACAAATAACTCCTAACTACCGTTGACGCTGAACCACCAAAAACGTTCTGTACTTCTTACTTATATTGGAATGATATGAGTTCTCAAAATAATTGCTTATACAGGGGGTTACTTTGTGGCAATTGGGTAACTTTGGGACAATATAAATCGTCCATTAATGACCGTTTCTTCAGTCAGAATATGTTATACCTGTCATTTGTCCGTGTCTTACGATTGCCTGTCATCAAATTTTAAATTGTCTTAAAGTTACCCAGTTGTCATAAAGTAGCCCCAGTTTGCGACTCTTTTAAAGGATATTTATAGCAATTAGGTTTTTCTTTTCTTTGTGTGGCACTATATTTTATGTAGAAACATATTATTTTTGATAGAGGTATATAATTTTTGGGTGTAACCGAAAGAGCGCAACTCTGTAAGTTAGTGTGTGGATATATCTATGGGCTTCATTATCTTACAATTATACAGATGGCACACGAAGCCCATTTTGAGTTCTATCTGTATTTTCTCAGCACTGGATCCCATCGCATCTCAGGCTTTCTTTGTATTTGCGTGTATGTGTATTTACATATGGTATAAATAATTATCAACCTTATGGGCTGTGATTCACAGATATGATTCAAAGTATTATGGGTTGTGATTCATAGAATCTCTAGAATTCGATGCTTTTTGTGATGCCGCCTATAATAAATAGGTTTCATTATAACTACAAAAGACACGAAGAGAAAAGATTAATTCACTTATTAAAACCACGCAACTTAGATATAATTGCTGAATATCCTTTAAAATTGATAAACAATCTGTTCTGATTAACAAATGCATTCTTTTTTGTGTTTTTTGTGTAAAAATATTTGGAATAAAATTCTAAAGATTGTTCTCTATGTATAATGAACACAAATTTGGAATCAGACTGTATATCGATGTTGATCGTAGGCAGGTAATTTGAGAGCGCCTAATATTTTCTCATTTGTAGACAATCTTCTATTAGAACCTTTTAATAACTTTCCGTAGTACTAAATAAGCAATAACCTGAAGCTTTGAACGCGAGCAAGTCAATCGATTACCCCAGTCCGAACTGATTTAGTTTTAAATTATTCATTGATTTGCTCCCGTCTACGGCTTCCACGCTTTTAGTATTTTTAGATATGATCTAGGTTACCTAGTTTTTAAATTTATCATACGTCATTTGACAAAGTTTGGAATATTTAATGTAGTTGGTAGAAAACCACGTAATAGGGGGTGAGCCTATTGCCATATATTTTTAATACTTTGCCCAAACTGGGAATTAAACCCAGGACCCTAAGACAGCACGCGACTATAAGCCTTTTTTTTTCTAACGATTTGGATGTTGCATTTTTACAAGAATCAAATAATGATTGGGTGGGGGGGGGTTGAACGACATTGGTCAAATCTGATATTCGTCAAATCGTCATTTCGTGGTTAGTGCACATACAGTTGCACTAGGGGTAATTTGCAACAGTATCCTGTGTTTTTAACTGACTTCGAAAAAAGAGGAGGTTCTCAATTCGATAGCTATGTTTTTGTTGTATGTTTGATAAATGTGACATATTTCAATGGGGAAAAAAGTGAGAGACAGCTAAGTACGATCCGCTAGAGTTTTGTAGAGCGTTCTCTCTCTTCCCACGGCTCTTCCCGTGTTTCTACTGGTCAGTGTGGTGGGATTTCCCGGGAAGTGACCACAATCGGCATCCTGCGAATAGGATCATTTGCAAGACGTGCCTCAACCTTAGCTCAATAAACACTTAATCGGTCAGTACAGCATGTATTGGGAGTTTAGCCAGAAATATAGCCGCTATTTGTAGAGTATACGCTACTCAAGTTACTTGTAAGCACAGAACTTTTACAGATAATTATTAAATTATTTGTTTATAAGCAGATGTAAAGTTCCATTTTCTTTTTTAAAGTGGAAATAGTGTGTAGAGTTCCAATTTCTTTTTTAAAGTGGAAATAGAATAGCAAATACAGAGAGGAGGTGGCGTAACGTAATATCGCCTCATCTCTGTATTTGCTCTGTAGGACGAAGCGATAATATCGGTTCTAGAAGAAAACCCACACGATATTTGGTGATCTACAATCAACAATTTCTTTAAAACTAGCTTTCGACCGCGGCTCCGCCCGCGTGGATGTCGGTTATCGCGACCAAACATAGTCTATGTCCTTTCTCAAGCTCTAATCTACCCCTGTACCAAATTTCAACAAAATTGGTTCAGTGGTTTAGGCGTGAAAGCGTAACAGACAGATAGACAGACAGAGTTACTTTCACATTTATAATATTAGTATGGATACGGATTCGTCACCTCAGACACACGATTCGTCCACCGATGACCATTCCCTATTAGTTCTGTGCTTCTAAGTCTTGAAATACCCACCTTCAATACAAACATGTCATTACATCTCAATCTTTTTGCCCAACAGTGGAGATGGTGGGCATGGGTGGTATGAACTCGTACCTCCTACAGAATTTGAACCAGATCCTCGCGTCGGGTATGGGTGGGCCCCTAGCCGGCATGTTGGGGCAGTTCGGACAGGTTGGGCCTGTTTGGGGACAGGGCAAGCCTGCTATGTGGCAACAAGAAAAGGTACGTAGAATTATATTGAATTTTATGAAAAGCTGGTGCAATGGTTGCCCTATTGTTAATTTAAGTTGCATATTTTTAATACTGGCTGACCCAGCGAACTTCGTACCGCCATATTTTCTAATCCCGTTCCCGCTGCATATCTCTAAATTTATCAGTGTTTCTCTACAATATTATGCATGTATTATACATATAAACCTTCGTCTTGAATCACTATATCTATTAAAAAGAACCGCTTCAAAATCCGTTGCGTAGTTTTGAAGATTTAAGCATACATAGGGACGGACAGACAGCGACTTTTTTTTAATAATATGTATGATATGATAATAATGATTGTATCAGATGCCTGGGGATGAAGAAGAAGTCGACGATGAGGAGATGGGCGTGGCTGAGACATACGCAGATTATATGCCTCCAAAATGTAAGTGCATATTGTTGATATTGTTTTTGTTTCTATAGCAAATAGTGAGCTGTTGCCTACCCAGAAAGGACAACGGGTTTGAATCCTAGTCACTCCTAACACAAGTAATTTTACTTAGCTTAGGGTTTAGGGGGAATATTAGTAATTTCGAATACTGAAAAAAAAGTATTCGGCTTTTGATTTAACATATCGTGGGAAGAGGGCTGAGAGTTCGGCTAAGATTGGCTTGCTTCAGTTTCGTGGAGCGGTTTCCCTATCGCACAACGGGCTGACAGTTTGACACTTTTATAGAGTAGTTAATAGTAGATTACCCAACAAGTGAAAAAAAGATGAATTCTTTTCGAGGCACTGAGTTGTATCCCGAGAGGAGCGAAGCTTTCTGCGGTAGAATCCCGAGCGTAGCGAGGGATTCTAGATAGAAAGATGAGCGGATCGAGGGATACAAGAGCCGAGATGAATTCTTTTTTCACGTGTTAGGTACGCTACTTTTCATCATTGACTGCGAGAAAACCATTACTCTGTGATTATGAATAAAATTTTGTTATGGATAGTACATAAAAGAAACAGCAAATTATTATTAATATCTACCGCTTTAGCGCGAAAAGACTTCGGAGTCTTTTCGCGTTCGAGAATACGAGAGTTTCATTTTCATCACTGGATGAAGTCATTTTAAGATTAAGAGACAAACAGAAACTTTTACAAGAAAAATTGGACAGAAAATTGGCGGCATTTTTTTTTCTTAATTTAAACTGAGCCACATTCCATCCAGCCAGTTATTACATTTAGGTGGCTTTTAGTAGTACGTTTTTATAGTGAGAGTATGCAATCTCTTTGCATATTTTACTACAATCCGTACATTCGCGCATGTTCTAAATTCAAATTTTTTTATTCACTCAGTGAAACAATGAGCGTTTTATTCACTGGTTTTGCTGAATCACGGGCCCTTTTTCGAGTGTCAATGGGGAAAACATAATTATTAACTCCTACTCTTTTTCCTAGAGTGTCAAATCAAAACCGAGTTATACTATACAAGGTGTATTTTTGAGACGGTGCAGTAAAGACTACCTGCTTTCTTCTCTAGGGGAGGAATAGGGGAAATAGATAAAAGGCCAGATCATGCTACCTACTTGTCATACTGTAAATCTATTGGTGTACAATAAAGAATGATCTATCTATCTATCTTGTGCTGACTAGTTAAAGATAAAATTCTCATGGGGAGTAGCGCCAGAAGTCGAATCACAGATTTCCTAAATCGGCAACGGATGCTAATTCATCCAATTTTAATAATGTTCTCTAGTTTTAAGTTAATATTTTATTAAGTTATTTTAATTTTAATTTAATTAGTTTTAATTAATTTAGTTCCTTTTTTTTAAGTTAAATAAATAAGGCATTTTGTCAAATTCGTGAAAGCGGATAGTGATCGGAGTCTTTCTCTAATCCTTTAGATTATGAAGTGAGACTGGTTACGATCGGCTGTCTACGAAATGTTTTTGTTTTATGTGTACATGTCGCCGCCAACTAGCTTAATCAGCCGTGCAACTGAAAAATCTAATCACTAACTTTGTGTCTTATTTCGGCCCATTTCGGGGTGGTGCCCTATCTAGCGAATGGCCTAAGCAATAGTCAGCCAGTTTGTTAAATGTTGTAATAAACGTTACGACTGAATATCACTCAGACCGTTAATTGAACGACGCCGTTCAGTTAACAGCCTAGGCGGTTAATTGAACGGCTGATTAAGCTAGTTGGCTGCGATATACACACTGTAACTGTAAACTACTTTTTTTTTGGAATAAATATGATATTTATCTATCTATCTATCTAATAACTTACAGTAAAACTCGGTCGCAAGCACCCCGACCCTGTAGTGGAGACAGCGTCCCTATCGTCGGTAGAGCCGGTGGACGTGACGTACAAGCTGAGCCTGCCGGACGAGACGGTCCGCGGCGGACTGTTGTCCGCGCTACAGTTAGAGGCCGTGGTGTACGCCTCGCAGGCGCACGAGCATGTACTGCCTGATGGGTCTAGAGCTGGCTTCTTGATCGGTGAGTATACTTAACATTTTATTCCACTGCTAGTTTGTGTTTTTTTTAATGTAGGACACGTCAATTTGACTTCGCGTCGCCTGATGGTAAGATGAAGGCAAAGTCTCTGAAAAGAGGGTCACCATTACAGACACGTACCATGTTACAATGGTGGCACTCGGCTTGACGGTCTCATCAGATGCTTTTTCACACCCCGCTTCCAGTCCAAAGGACCCGGGACTGTACGAGGACGGAAACACGAGAACTGGTAAGGAAATGTCTATAATGGTGACCCTCTTTCCAAGACTTTGCCCTCAGCTTACCATCAAGCGAGGCGAAGTCAAATTGACGTGTCCTATATATAAAAAAAAACTGCTGGGCGAATTCAAAATTCAAAGGTATTGTGATATGTATAGTGTTATGATATGATATGTATTTTATTCCTTCCTTTCTTAATTCGTCGATAACTGTCCATAGCATAGGTATAAACCTTAGTGGCTTTTTGTGCTATTAATAGTAATAGTTTATGTATTGTCCTGTTTTATTAGTAATAAATAAATAAAAAATAAAAATATATACAGGGTGTCCCAAAATTCAAGGATAAGCCGGCAACAGAGGGTGGCCCTACTTATGGCTGCTCTGGAAAAAATAAGAAAAAAAACATATCTCTATTTTTTTTTAATTATTTAAACTTTTTTAAAATCCTTCGAAATTCGGTACCCCTAATGATATTTTCAACTACCAGGCCCACAATTTTGCAAATATTTTTGAACTCTTTTCTGTATTAGCAAGCTAAGAAGCATGACTATCCATCACCACCCTGAAAAATTATAGAATATTTGTAGTTATTTTACAAAAATGAGTCAAAATATTTTTTTGTCGTCAAATTTTCATACATTTTTACTTTCGACCCACTTTATCTTATCTCGGTGAAAAAAAAAAAGTATGGACACGACTATGGCATCCTTTTTCAAAAATTGGCGCAACTATCCAAGATTTCAAAATGGTATGATTTGGGTATGATACTATAATGAAATACTAAAAAAAAAATTTTTTGTAAATAAGAATCATATTTCATACATTGCTTTTATTGAAAATCACCAGATTTACTTTGTACACAATGCATTCATCCTCAATAAAAAATCATTGACGGGACTTTTGACTAAGTGGTAACCGAGTAGGTTATCACATTACGAGGTTAAGCAACACAAGCCAGGGTGGTTTTCGGATGGATGACCATTCTTAAGACATTGAGGTACCTCCGTTCCTCAGAGAGTACGTTAGGCCGTCGATCCCGGTGGCCATATGAGTATCTATGACTGTTGTTACGGGTAGTAACTGTAAAACAGCAGAACCGCGAAATTTTCCGTGAAGCGACTGCCACCTGACCTCCACAACCCATTGGCGATATCAAAGTTATGTAGTGCGTCCAGTTGTTGGACTTTTAGGGCTCCAATTACCCGTAACAACTGTCATAGATACTCAAATGGCCACCGGGATCGACGGCCTAACGTACTCTCTGAGGAACGGAGGTGCCTCAATGTCTTAAGAATTGTCATCCATCCGAAAACCACCCTGGCTTGTGTTGCTTAACCTCGTAATGTGATAACCTACTCGGTTACCACTTAGTCAAAAGTCCCGTAAATGATTTTTTATTGAGGTTGAATGCATTGTGTACAAAGTAAATCTGGTGATTTTCAATAAAAGCAATGTATGAAATATGATTCTTATTTACAAAAAATTTTTTTTTAGTATTTCATTATAGTATCATACCCAAATCATACCATTTTGAAATCTTGGATAGTTGCGCCAATTTTTGAAAAAGGATGCCATAGTCGTGTCCATACTTTTTTTTTTCACCGAGATAAGATAAAGTGGGTTGAAAGTAAAAATGTATGAAAATTTGACGACAAAAAAATATTTTGACTCATTTTTGTAAAATAACTACAAATATTCTATAATTTTTCAGGGTGGTGATGGATATTCATGCTTCTTAGCTTGCTAATACAGAAAAGAGTTCAAAAATATTTGCAAAATTGTGGGCCTGGTAGTTGAAAATATCATTAGGGGTACCAAATTTCGAAGGATTTTAAAAAAGTTTAAATAATTAAAAAAAAAATAGAGATATGTTTTTTTTCTTATTTTTTCCAGAGCAGCCATAAGTAGGGCCACCCTCTGTTGCCGGCTTATCCTTGAATTTTGGGACACCCTGTATATCAAACTACCCTTACTTTTCGCCAGGCGACGGCGCCGGAGTGGGTAAAGGCCGAACAATCGCCGGCATCATATTCGAGAACTACCTGAAGGGCCGCAAGCGTGCCATCTGGGTGTCGGTGTCCAACGATCTCAAGTACGACGCCGAAAGGGACCTGAGGGATATCGGCGCCTCTAAGATAGAAGTGCATCCTCTAAATAAGGTAAGACACCATGATGTATCAGTTTTTAGTTCAGAGAACCAATTCTTGTAAAGAAAATATTTTCAAAATTCAGACTGGATCTGTGAAATGTCAAAAATTGTTTTTTTTTCGTAACCCAATTTTTGAGAAAGAACCTTGATATCGAGACCGTTTTTGTAGATCAGAAAAAATCTTATTACGATAACTTTTTGAGACATTTAGGAGTTTGGGATTAGATCGATATTGAATTCTGAATACATTTTATTAGGAGAATTGGACTTCTGGTTGAAAATTTCTTTGAGGCTATTGTCAAAACAGTTGGTGTTGGCTGATTTAATAGTTTTAAATGTACATGTGAGCTGCAATACCAAATTGCCGCCAAGCTGAGTGCCACCATTGTATACCTCGGGACATTTATCTTGGACCTAAATTGCGAGATAAACGAGGCTCTGAAACCCCACGGATTGTTTTGTAATAATCTATGCTTGTTGAATTTGGCCTCGTCCACCGCCGTAGCACCCCGTGCTATCCTCAATAGATCCCAAGAAACGTGTACTGCGCGTATAGAGCATATTTTAAGTCCAAGATATTATGTCCGAAGCAATATCATTGTAGGTGTCTGTAAAAGTGTGTTCAAACACAGCGCGCAAAGTGCGCGGCGGCTACGCGCGGTATTCGCGAGACCCAAATTGGCCGCGCAACTAGTTTAGACCTTCTGCGCGGGATGTCCAAGACATGCCGACTTGATAAAATCCGTCCACACAGAATCACCGGCGAACAAACAATAATAACATTGCCGCGCGCGGCAGTCGTCCAATCAGAGCAAATGCCGCGCTCTATTTGGACACACCTTAATGATGACTGTCTTTACTGAAACTTTACCTTCAGCTTATCATTAGACGAGGCGATTGACTTGTCCTATATCAGGGATAGCAAACATTTAAGCTTCAACGTGCCATCATTCAAAAAAAAAGGCGGCCTTAAATGAAGCCCTAGACGTGCGATCAAATATGTTTAACATCGTGATTTTTTCTATTTTAACGTTTTTTTACCGGCCCAAACCAGTACTTTGAGATAACTTATACCTCAAAGTCGCTGAAAAGTCCTACCGAACACCTTCTTCGTGGTTCACCATCCCAGTGTCCTATATAAAAATGCTACTCACTCACTAAACCACTTATCATCTCCCCACCAGTTCAAATACGCGAAGATATCGTCAGCGGTGAACGGCAACGTGAAGAAGGGCGTGATCTTCAGCACGTACAGCGCGCTCATCGGCGAGACGCAGTCGTCCGCCACCAAGTACCGCACGCGCCTCAAGCAGCTGCTGCAGTGGTGCGGCGAGGACTTCGACGGATGCGTATCCTTTTGACTATACGACCATTTACTGGGAGACTTCCCGGGAACGGGAAGATATACTCGTTCTGAATTGTTTTTTATGAATATTAGCAACCGATTTTAGTGTTGGAAATGGTTTTTTATGAATATTAGCAACCGATTTTAGTGTTGGAAATGGTTTTTTATGAATATTAGCAACTGAAATTAGTATTAGAAATGGTTTTTTATGAATATTAGCAACCGAATTTAGTGTTAGAAATGGTTTTTTACGAATATTAGCAACCGAAATGAGTGTTAAGAATAGTTTTTTATGAATATTAGCAACCGAAATTAGTGTTAGAAATAGTTTTTTATGAATATTAGCAACCGAAATTAGTGTTAGAAATGGTTTTTTTATGAATATTAGCAACCGAAATTAGTGTTAGAAATGGTTTTTTATGAATATTAGCAACCGAATTTAGTGTTAGAAATGGTTTTTTTATGAATATTAGCAACCGAAATTAGTGTTAGAAATGGTTTTTTATGAATATTAGCAACCGAATTTAGTGTTAGAAATGCGTTTTTATGAACATTAGCAACCGAAATTAGTGTTAGAAATGGTTTTTTATGAATATTAGCAACCGAAATTAGTGTTAGAAATGGTTTTTTTATGAATATTAGCAACCGAAATTAGTGTTAGAAATGGTTTTTTATGAATATTAGCAACCGAATTTAGTGTTAGAAATGGTTTTTTATGAATATTAGCAACCGAATTTAGTGTTAGAAATGGTTTTTTTTATGAATATTAGCAACCGAATTTAGTGTTAGAAATGGTTTTTTATGAATATTAGCAACCGAATTTAGTGTTAGAAATGGTTTTTTATGAATATTAGCAACCGAATTTGTGTGTGTTCGCGCAGCGGAATGTTGTTGAATTTAAAGATTTTAATTATGCAGATATTTAGCACATGACGTCGTGTAAATGCTTATGGTAAAAAAAAATTTGTGCATGCAGCCATTGTGGAGAAATTCGCTAAAAACAGATTCCGCTGGGCGAACGTTGTCCTGGCGGCACTTTTTTTGAATTCATGGACTTAGAAGAAAAAAAAATGTGTCCAAAAATTAGCGTGTATTTGCGTGTAATTGTGTATGTATGAATAAAATTAATGAATGCATAAACTTCGGAGAAATTCAAGTTTCCGCCACGCGAACGTTTGGCCATTAGCTAGTTTTCATATAAAGCGCTTATATAGAGAGCTGTAGATTTTTACATACGTTGTTTTGAATTTGCTTATATTTGTTTAATAAAAAGATTTAGAAAAAATCGAAGGGTTTAACAGATAAAAATATAAACGTAAAATACGCTTATTAGGTCTTAGTTCGTAAAGTATGCACTTTGGGGTCTAGATTTTTACGTTTATACAAACCTTGTAAGTGTCTGCAACATGTTGCCAAGTATCATTGATGTTCCGCTAGTAATTAAAGAGCAATAGGACAATTTACCATGTATAGACCACTGTTTACAAAGCAGTCAAATATCACGACGTTCTAAAGGAATTGCATAGTAAAATATATTCCAATAATTAGCTTACTGATTCAACTATTCACATGCAAAATTTCATCTCATTATATTCAGTAATTAAAGATAAACAATGAAAATACTGACAAAGCATCGAAACCCTACATAACCCGACCAAGTTCGGATGGCTACAAAAAAGCGGCCGTGCAATATATTTAGGTAACATTCTAAAATTTACAGTATAATACCGGTATTGAATTGGTACAGGTGATAACACAATTGTTATTTCGATTTAATTTATAGATCATTTATTTTTTCTACACCTACTTTTTTAATTGTATTTGACTAAGATTAGTAAGTACTATTTACGTAGGCGGTTGGTACTTTATTTAAGTAAGCGCTTGAGACTTGCGTCAGTCTCAGTATATGATATTAGCGTTGTACCTACTGGTACGGCAGTGACTTATGTATGTGAGCGTGTTCCCGTGCACCCCACCAAAATATGCAGAATTAT
Organism: Eilema depressum; assembly: GCA_914767945.1. Taxonomy (NCBI): domain Eukaryota; kingdom Metazoa; phylum Arthropoda; class Insecta; order Lepidoptera; family Erebidae; genus Eilema; species Eilema depressum. The sequence goes on from OU612032.1 coordinate 17,366,113, forward strand.
TTTGTTCGAAGCGGTACGCTTAAGGCTAGACCTTTGGTTAAATAGTCTAAGTATAGTAGATATGAATTGATCAAAAATATTAAGCTAGAGAGAAAAAATAGATAATTTGCCAATTTTTGGGTTTCTACGTTTCTACGTTTCCACATTTTGCCAATTTTTGGGTTTCTGCGTGGCGAGAAATAAATTGTAGACGGATATTTAATTAGAGAAGTACCCACCTACTTGTTAATTGAAGATTTATTTTTATCGTAGATAGTGGCGTTATTAATAAAAAAATATTTTTCATTCAAGAAATGCAATTTATTGTTTTATTTTTCCTAACGCTTGTGTACGCAACTGTACCATATTAATGAATACTATACTGGAAGGTTAAGAACGTTACTTAGATATATGGTACGGCCGCTTTTTTGTAGCCATCCGAACTTGGTCGGGTTATGTAGGGTTTCGATGCTTTGTCAGTATTTTCATTGTTTATCTTTAATTACTGAATATAATGAGATGAAATTTTGCATGTGAATAGTTGAATCAGTAAGCTAATTATTGGAATATATTTTACTATGCAATTCCTTTAGAACGTCGTGATATTTGACTGCTTTGTAAACAGTGGCCTATACATGGTAAATTGTCCTATTGCTCTTTAATTACTAGCGGAACATCATTGATACTTGGCAACATGTTGCAGACACTTACAAGGTTTGTATAAACGTAAAAATCTAGACCCCAAAGTGCATACTTTACGAACTAAGACCTAATAAGCGTATTTTACGTTTATATTTTTATCTGTTAAACCCTTCGATTTTTTCTAAATCTTTTTATTAAACAAATATAAGCAAATTCAAAACAACGTATGTAAAAATCTACAGCTCTCTATATAAGCGCTTTATATGAAAACTAGCTAATGGCCAAACGTTCGCGTGGCGGAAACTTGAGTTTCTCCGAAGTTTATGCATTCATTAATTTTATTCATACATACACAATTACACGCAAATACACGCTAATTTTTGGACACATTTTTTTTCTTCTAAGCCCATGAATTCAAAAAAAGTGCCGCCAGGACAACGTTCGCCCAGCGGAATCTGTTTTTAGCGAATTTCTCCACAATGGCTGCATGCACAAATTTTTTTTTACCATAAGCATTTACAGGACGTCATGTGCTAAATATCTGCATAATTAAAATCTTTAAATTCAACAACATTCCGCTGCGCGAACACACACATATTTAGTGTTAGAAATGGTTTTTTTATGAATAATTAGCAAGCGAATTTAAGAATAAGAATAAGAATAAGAATAATTTATTTGCCTTTAAACATGGTTACATAGGTCTTACAGTATGTATAAGCACAGCATGTCTAGCCGCAGTCTACAGTGGTTTTTTATGAATATTAGCAACCGAAATTAGTGTTAGAAATGGTTTTTTATCAATATTAGCAACCGAATTTAGTGTTAGAAATGGTTTTTTATGAATATTAGCAACCGATTTTAGTGTTAGGAATGGTTTTTTATGAAGATTAGCAACCGAAATTAGTGTTAGGAGTGGGTTCACGTCGGTAAAGTGATGTTCAGGATTCGAAACTAGGACTTCTCGATCGTAAGGCTAAAGCCGGCTTTTGACTATGGGATGTAATTACATCTTGAGATATATATTACATCCCGCGATTGCTGTTTACACTGTAAGATATATATTTGGGACAGTTCAGTAGCTTTACCAGAGTTGACACCAAAATTGGACAACTTCGTTACCCTATCGAACTGCGTACGCGAATCTGATTGGTCTGTGTAGAATGCATGCGCGAATTCCCTGTCTTCTGATTGCTCAGTTTAAAATGACAACGTGATTTCGCATGCGCGATCAAACGTCGCCATTCAAACGGGCGAGACAGGGGGAAGCGTGGTGTCCGGGGACGTGAGGTAAAATATACACCTTCAAATATCGCTCGAAAAAATATTTATAGTTTGGGATGTAATATATATTATAGCGTAGTGTAAACGGTCTCGTACAAAATGTATGACGAGCGATATGTCAAGATGTAATATATATTACATTACATCCCATAGTCAAAAGCCACCTTAACGCCTTAACCCTTAGCGGTAGCTACTCATTCTCTTTTGTATATTTTGCGATAAGTACCTATTGAAGTGAAGAAAGTTGGAAGTTTAGAAGGGATAGTCTGACCAACTGAGCTGCTTGAAAACATTTTAAATTTAAAACCAATACCAAGTATAATATCCTTAACCGCACCATAGATCGTATTCGACGAGTGCCACAAAGCCAAGAACCTATGTCCCGTAGGGTCTGGCAAGGCCACGAAGACAGGTCTTACAGCCTTAGAACTGCAGAACAAGCTCCCAGCTGCTCGGGTAGTGTACGCGTCTGCCACGGGAGCTTCCGAGCCTCGCAACATGGCGTATATGGTGCGTCTCGGCATTTGGGGAGATGGCACGCCTTTCCCCACTTTCATGGACTTTATTAACGCTGTGGAGAAAAGGTTAGTGATGTTTTTATATGTTAGTATGAGTGTATGAGGTTTAAAAAGATCTTTGGGCCTTTCCTTTCTGTATGATAGTTGTGAGGTCTGCATTCTTATTTCAATATTTAGTTACAAAATTATTAGGGTATGCAGTGTCTGCCGAAGGGTCCATCTCAAAACTGGAGAAGGCCCTGTGTCGTTGCGTTCGGGGATGCTATTATATTATAGCCAACCTTGCGCTCCGGCATCTGCCGTCAGCGTGAGATATTAGTCGGTTCGAGTCCGACATCTGGTATCCGATGGGATTTCCGCACGAAAAGGGGAAGCAGTGTTTGTTCGTCTGTATGGATCACTAGTCTGAGCTATAATTTTCCGCGAGAGTGCTCATTTGGCTCGCGAGCCAGAATGTAGATATGAATAAAGTAGAGCGTGGCTGCCGCGCGTGGCAGGCGATCCACATGCCGCGCGCAGCACTTTAAAAGCACAACAAAAAGTTTTAGAAATACTTGCGGCGCGGGTCATTCACTGTCACAAAAACCGCCCTAAGCGAATAACTCAAGGTCCTTTGATGCGGTCTCAAAAACCGACAGCGAGCGGTTCGTTGCGCGGTACGTTCGAGTGCAGCTGCCGCGCGAGCCGATGTTCGATGGTTTGCCGTGGCTTAAGACTAAGTAGTATGTATAGTACAACTGTCCGTGTTGTAGTACAGTGTGTGTAACAAGTGTTTGTCCCCAGGGGCGTGGGCGCGATGGAGATCGTGGCGATGGACATGAAGCTGCGCGGCATGTACATCGCGCGCCAGCTGTCGTTCCACGGCGTGTCCTTCAAGATCGAGGAGGTGCCGCTCGCCGACGCCTTCCGCGACACCTACGACAAGGCCGTGGCGCTCGTACGTACACCACTACACCCACCACGTACACCACTACATTCACCACATCTCCCACACTCATCATATCCATAACACTCATCACACCTACCACATTCACTACACTCACCACACCTACCACACTCACCACACTGACAACACCCATAACACTAATAACATTCATCAGACTGACTACACCCAAAACACTCACCACACTCACCACACCTACCACACCTACCACACCTACCACACGTACCACACTCACCACACCTACCACACTGACCACACTCACCACACCTACCACACTGACCACACTCACCACACCTACCACACTGACCACACTCACCACACCTACCACACTGACCACACCCATAACACTCACCACACCTACCACACTGACCACACCCATAACACTCACCACACCTACCACACCCATAACACTCACCACACTTACCACCACATTGAGAAACGTCCACTTCTCGAAATTACCACATCTCATAGAATATCTACTTACAGTGACCACATTGTCATGTCAAAATAACCCCTGTGAAGTCTATTTCTCAAAATGACATTTGCAGGTCTAAAATATCAAATATTTGAACTATTTTACGCATCGAAATAACAATATGAAACATGCAATGTGACCATTACTTCTTACCACATCTCTAAATATCCATTTCTCAAAATGCTCACATCCTATGATTCTCAAAATGTCATCTGTTTAGAGAACAATAATGTTTGTACGAAAGACTGTACCTACAGGGTGTCTATAATACGTGTTGTATGTGTACAGTGGGTGGAAGCCATGCAGCGTTTCACGGAGGCGGCGGAGCTGATCAACGCGGAGTCTCGTATGAAGACCACCATGTGGGGGCAGTTCTGGTCGGCGCATCAACGGTTCTTCAAGTACCTGTGCATCGCCGCCAAGGTACGCAGCTACTAAACTCAGGACACATCATCATCATCTTCATGAAGACGCATTTTCCTGATTGCATCCGTGACCAAGATGACCTCGGAGCTCAGGGTCCGCCTTCCGGCTCTTCCTCCTCCACTTCGCACGATCTTGGGCGTCCATGGTAGTGAGACCATTGACACGCATGTCACCCTCCACGACGGCAAGCCAGGACTTCTTGGGCCTACCCCTTGTACCTGGACCCGGCGGGGGCGCCATTGCCAGGCATTGGACAGGACACGTATCTTAGACTAAATTCGCGAGACAAACGAGGTCCTGGCGCCCGCGGATTGTTTTGTAATAATCTATGCTTGGTGAATTTGAGCTCGTCCACCGCAGTAGCACCCCGTGCTATCCTCAGAGTCAAAAGACACCCAACAAACATGTACTAAATAAATAAATATTCCACAACATTCTACACAACGCTTTCTAGACCCATGGTAAGCTTAATTAGCTTGTGTTATGGAATCTAGAATGCGGATATACATACTTAGATACTTTTTTTTTTTTTTTTGTAAATACATACATATTATGTTTATACTTGAGATTGATGGCACTTGGTGGAACTTGCTACACATATTGAATAAATCACTTGTACTTTTCCACAATTATTTATTTATTTGAACCTTACCGGTTTCACCTTACGGCATTATCAAAGGTTTACAATGTTTTAAACTAAAAAACTACAATATTTTATGTGTGGGTACTTTTAAAAAAGAGTATACCAGATTCAACTTTTTTCCCCAAAATTTGGGGAAATTTAAATTTTCATAAACGTAATTATGTTTTGTAAAATAATTTATACATTATAAAATTAATTGTATTACAGTGAAATGTCAAATATAAAATGTCAAGGAATTATAATTAAATTAAATTAAAGTAATTGTCAAATCAATGATGTCAAATGGATTAGATACTTAGATTACAATGTATAAAAATGTCAGTTATAACAATAAATTAAGATTACAACGAATTAATAACAAATAAATAGGTATGTATATGTCATTATTATTGTAATAGAGGTGAACGGCTCAGATCTAACTGTTGGTTAATTATATTGTTTCTGTCCGTGTTTGTCAGTCTGTTTATTTCCAATGCTTCTAGGGCGTTCATTTTCCTGCCTTTGTCACATAGACGCAGAGCTTTAAAACCAACTTTTGGGTCAAAAGTGTGGTTTTCCAGAAGCAGGTGTTCTGCAAAATTGGACTCTGTTTTTTTGAGTCTCCAGCCTCTAACGTGTTCAGCGACTCTAATTTCGAAGGATCGTCCAGTTTGGCCAACGTATTTTCTGTTGCAGGTGGAACATGTCAACTCGTATATACCACTCCTCTGTGGAATTGGGGTTGCATCCTTATTGTTACAGATTAGGTTTTTTAAATTGTGAGTGGTATAAAAAGCTGCTTTGCATTCAGAAAGATTTCTGGCACATTTGTACGAAATATGACCAATATACGGTATACGAGCCCATCGTTTTTTGGGTGTTTCCACGGTCATCGATGCATCTCCCTTGTACGCCAGATCTGCGACAGTCCTGTATCTTCCGCGTGTAACTAGCCTATCTATTAGTTGGGATGGGTAACCATTATTGGTCGCTATGGCCTTAATCACTGTCAATTCATCCTCAAAATCTGAGTGCGACATCGGGATCGACAGTAGTCGGTGCACCATCGAGTGGAACTCGGCGTGTTTATGACTTATTGGGTGCCTAGAATTTACGTGTATTACATTATCGGCGAAGGTGGGCTTTCGGTAAATTTTAAATATATGTCTGTTGTCAATTAATGTAATAGTGATGTCAAGAAAATTAATTTTGTCCTGTCCTATTTCTATAGTGAATTGTATTTTGGAATTAATTGTATTAATAAATGTCAAAAAATTATTTAGAATTAGCCGAAGCAAACTTCACCGGGAAGCATGTACTTAGCAGAGCATTAAGACAACAAGCACCAGTACAAAGGAAAAATAATACACCACAAGAGCTTAAAACTATTTTAAATATTCGTTCTAAAATCAAGAATCATCACCTTGTCATAACGAAAGCGGACAAAGGCAACACAGTAGTGGTGGCAACACATCAAGAGTACGTATCCAAGGTTGAGGCCTTCTTAAATGATCCGTCGTTCGTTGAGCTGAAGAAAGACCCCACCAAGAAGTTCAATCAAGCTGTAAAAGAAACGTTACAATCCGCAAACAGCATATTCGGAAAGAACACCTATAAATTCAAGCTGATGAACCCCCAACCTCCAAAACTGCATGCTTACTATAAACTACACAAACCGGAAGTTCCCATTCGTCCAGTGGTGTCATACACCGGTGCACCAGCATACAAGTTAGCAGCAGAGTCTAATAAATTATTCAAACACCATACTAACTTTGTACCCACCAATACTATAAGAAACAGCCTTGATCTTGTGAAAAAGCTCGAAAAAATGTATGTACCAGACGAAGCTATGCTCATCTCCTTTGATGTGAAAAATCTATTCCCTAGTATTCCTTTAGATGAATGTAAGAGTGCAATAAAAGACATCCTAATAGAATCTGTAGTAGACCCTCAAGTTGCAATAGACTTGGAGCACACCATATCGGTCTGCCTAGACCAAAATTATTTTAAGTTCTGTGGTAAATTTTATAAACAAATTAATGACCTCGCTATGGGTAGCCCCCTCTCACCGCTTTGTGCAGATGTTTTTATGAATTGTATAGAAAAGCAAATTCTAACGAACAGTATGTATAAACCATTTATTGCTTACTGGTATAGGTATGTGGATGACATTATTTGTTTATGGACCGGAAATATAGAGACCCTAAATAATTTTTTGACATTTATTAATACAATTAATTCCAAAATACAATTCACTATAGAAATAGGACAGGACAAAATTAATTTTCTTGACATCACTATTACATTAATTGACAACAGACATATATTTAAAATTTACCGAAAGCCCACCTTCGCCGATAATGTAATACACGTAAATTCTAGGCACCCAATAAGTCATAAACACGCCGAGTTCCACTCGATGGTGCACCGACTACTGTCGATCCCGATGTCGCACTCAGATTTTGAGGATGAATTGACAGTGATTAAGGCCATAGCGACCAATAATGGTTACCCATCCCAACTAATAGATAGGCTAGTTACACGCGGAAGATACAGGACTGTCGCAGATCTGGCGTACAAGGGAGATGCATCGATGACCGTGGAAACACCCAAAAAACGATGGGCTCGTATACCGTATATTGGTCATATTTCGTACAAATGTGCCAGAAATCTTTCTGAATGCAAAGCAGCTTTTTATACCACTCACAATTTAAAAAACCTAATCTGTAACAATAAGGATGCAACCCCAATTCCACAGAGGAGTGGTATATACGAGTTGACATGTTCCACCTGCAACAGAAAATACGTTGGCCAAACTGGACGATCCTTCGAAATTACAGTCGCTGAACACGTTAGAGGCTGGAGACTCAAAAAAACAGAGTCCAATTTTGCAGAACACCTGCTTCTGGAAAACCACACTTTTGACCCAAAAGTTGGTTTTAAAGCTCTGCGTCTATGTGACAAAGGCAGGAAAATGAACGCCCTAGAAGCATTGGAAATAAACAGACTGACAAACACGGACAGAAACAATATAATTAACCAACAGTTAGATCTGAGCCGTTCACCTCTATTACAATAATAATGACATATACATACCTATTTATTCGTTATTAATTCGTTGTAATCTTAATTTATTGTTATAACTGACATTTTTATACATTGTAATCTAAGTATCGAATCCATTTGACATCATTGATTTGACAATTACTTTAATTTAATTTAATTATAATTCCTTGACATTTTATATTTGACATTTCACTGTAATACAATTAATTTTATAATGTATAAATTATTTTACAAAACATAATTACGTTTATGAAAATTTAAATTTCCCCAAATTTTGGGGAAAAAAGTTGAATCTGGTATACTCTTTTTTAAAAGTACCCCAAAGACATTTCATAACATAGACATGTCATATGCTTACAAATCAACGTAGAAAAATGTGCCGAACTCACACACACACATTTTTAATTCATCTACACTTCCCTACATAACCAATGGATTGAAAAGAGAGGACATGAAAAATACAATATAAAAGAAGAAGACAGCTATTGTTTGTCACTTGGACTTTAATGATAACAATGTACCAATCACAGTGCGGTTGCTAGTCGGTGACATAGGCTAACAAAATTATTGAAAAAGAAGGTACAGAGCTCTTTGATTGAGGTTATTGCCTAATTTTGTTTAGACAAAGATGTTTGTTTAACTTTGTTAATGTATTATGAAAAGGCTAGGTATAATTTTTAAATTTCATTATTTTGTTGCTGTCAGTAGTACAATTTTAACAAGTACCTAAGTAGGTACTTGCCAGTAAAGTGAAGTTTGAGATAATTGCGTAATTTTGTTTAGACAAAGATGTTTGTTTGTCATTGTTATTGTATCTTCTAATATATAAAATTCTTCTGTCACGGGGTGCGTAATCGAACTCCTCCGAAACGGCTCGACCGATTTTGATGAAATTTTTTGTGCTTATCCGGTATCTGTGAGAATCGGCCAACATCTATTTTTCATCCCCCTAAGTGATAAGGGTGCAGCGGGAATGGGATTTGAATACCACGCGGGCCGAAAATATGGCGGTACGAAGTTCGCCGGGGCAGCTAGTTAAGTATAAAAAAGCTAGGTATGTTTATTCTATTTCATTATTTTGTTGCTGCCAATAGTACCTACAAATTTTAACAAGTAGGTACTTACCTAAGTAGATACTTGCCAGTGAAGTGAAGTTCGCACTTATTAACTTACTTGAACCACATAGTATTAGTAGGCAATTATAAAAAACAACAAATTAAAATTGGGAGGTAGTATGTAGTGAGTTTAATGCCTACGATATTCTCATCTGTACTTTAATCTATGTTCGGATCACACACGTCCTTGTCGCTCACGCACCAAATTATATCATACTGTCTCTTTTTAACAATTTTAACTTGAATATTATGAAAGTCAGAAATTTGGTCTTTATCAGTCGAAATATGTATTATTTCCATGTGATATGAAATCCTTTTTGATGTATTAACTTTAGAGTAATAGTTCGTGCAGTGTCTATAAACATACGATGGCATTTTCGTTATTTTTATAAGTCACTGATGCTTCCGCTCAACGTCCGGCCGGCGCCGCTCGGCACGCGGTACTAGAGGCAAACGTTCCAATTGACTCGTTTTCGAATCTTCACGATTTTCGCGCAATAACGAATCTACTTTTTTTTTTTTTTTTTTTTTTTTTTATCGTGCGAAAAATCCCCACGGATACCTCCCCCGCCGGAGTCGGAGGAGGAGGTTATGTCGGACTCGAACCGACTAAAACGCACGCCTTCTGCGGGCCGTCAATTGCCGGAGGTGAGATTGTCATAGCCATATCCCTCGCACCCCGGCCGACCCAGGGCCATATCTCTCGATATGGCCCTCTTCCGGTGTGGGGACCACGGAGTCCCCAACTCGCCCCCGGGTATGGGGGGGCACGCAATGCGTGCCACCGCCGTGGCCTGCTTCTGCTAGGGTGACAGGCGACCCCACCCGTCACCCCCAGGCCCGCGCTCATGGGGGGCGGAGGTCATTCTGCGAATAACGAATCTACTTCTTTTTATATATAATATCTTTGAAGTACCCACACATAAAATATTGTAGTTTTTTAGTTTAAAACATTGTAAACCTTTGATAATGCCGTAAGGTGAAACCGGTAAGGTTCAAATAAATAAATAATTGTGGAAAAGTACAAGTGATTTATTCGACATACATATTATACATAGAAACACCCAGACCAATGCAAATATTTATATTCATGCATACAAATATTTGCACTGAGCGGGGATCGAACCCGCGCCTCCTGCGTAGCGGCCGCGTTCACCACCGCTACGCCACGGAGGCTGAAAATCATACGCTGGTATAATGATGATATTATTTCCTGCCCAGGTGAACCACGCAGTAGTGACAGCTCGCGAGGCAGTGAAGTGCGGCAAATGCGTCGTCATCGGTCTGCAGAGTACCGGCGAGGCGCGTACGTTGGACCAGCTGGAACGAGACGATGGCGAGCTCAGTGACTTCGTGTCCACCGCCAAGTGAGTACACCCGCCTTATGGTAGCCGGCAAACTTCGTGACTATGTACTCGCAGCAGAAAACGTTTGTTGGTTTTGTGGTACATAGATAGGTGTCTATCTATGTTTATTTTCATATAATTGCTAATATATAACCAACAGGGGCAATATGCACTTTTTGCGACCTTCACAATGTTATTTAAAGGATGCACATTTACTGCCTTATAATCAAAAGTACACACCTGTATAATGCATTGAAATAGGTTAAGCTACTTTTGTAGTTGAACTATTTTATGTTAGGAAAATAACGCAATGTTTATTAATGAAAAAATCTCTGTTGATGTACGAAAACGAAAGTACAGATTATGTACTTTTAAAGAATTTGAGAAATAAAAGTAGTTTTATTTATCAATAATATTTAATATCAGAGTAATTTTAGTGTTCGTCTATTCACTGCAGTCCATATTTCGGTCATTTATTGTCAGATGCGTGTTTGATAACTCAACTTTGGTAACCCCATTTATTTTAGCCAACTCTCTAGTCAGACAACGCATCGTATCTAAGTTAGATGCACTTGGATTCTCTATGAACAGCTTATTTAATCTTTTAAACTCACCATTCAAAGCTTTCAAAGCATTTTGATATGTATTTTTCATATTGTTCACAATTATTTTAATATTTTCTTCGTTAGGATTTATTTCGTCGACATTTTCTGATCCAACATTTTCGCTGTTCGTCTCACTCATGTTGTCGTTCAAAGGATCGCAATCATCGAATTCTTCTTTTATAGGGATATCAAATGTTTCATTATTCATTGAATTGTCTTCGTTTAGCTCGGTATCATCACTTAAGTCTTGTTCATCGTCGCTCACACTAGCTTTTGGTGTTGTAGGCTCTTGTTCTAACTTCAAGAACTCATAGTCCACATTTTCAATTGTTATTTTAGTGTAAAATTCTCGAGCTTCTTCAGACAATTCAATATTTAAATCAACTGACTGTAGGAAGCCATTTAAATGCGCACACAACCTACCTTTCTTACCTGTATCACAGTCGCAACACATAGTGTCAGATCTAAAGGTAATTTTTGATCGTTTTTTGAATCCTGCACCAAAGAACTCGACCAAGGAGTACTCATTCTCACCAACTTTTATGTCCAATAAAGTATCCATAACAGTTTTATCCTTGGACAGATATTGCGTAAACGATTCCATGATATTATGTTTCCTTTGTAAAACTGCGAGCAATGTTTGGTTCCAATATTTGTCCAATATATTCCCCAACACGTCTATCATGATGACACAATTGAAATTGCTGCATCTACTCAATATAAACTCTTTCAATATACAGAGGGATGTGTCTAGAAACTTATTATCGTTTTGTGACAGATATAATTCGCGGTGGTTCCAAATTTTGTCCAAGTAATCTTTTAACACATGCATCGTTGTAATACCACGATGCGTTTCTAATTCATGATATTTTTCGACATCTTCTGAACTGCTTGAATATAATAATGAATAAAATATTAGCATTAACTCGTGTGGTTTATCAAATTTAGAGTACTCATTGTTTAGTATTCGCCATATGACTTCGCACATTACGTTTCGAGAAACATAGACATTTGAATTAGGAAATGTTAATTGTAAAGCCGCGAGTTGATCCTGAGATTCGCTTGCCATAATCATGGTCGGCTCAAAGGCTTTACAAATCTGAATTTCTATAAACTGTTTGATTAAGGGGAATATATGATTTAAGACGGTCTCGTTCCTTTCTATGTGTAATGCACAAGCTATGGGCAGAGCGCCCACCTGTGTCGGCACAAAGAAAAATGTCACAAACCCATCTTTAATAGGTCTGCTGTCTACGACAACATGGTGTAATTCATGACTGAGAAGGACATTTTTCATGAATGCTGTAATTATGACTCTGAGTTCGTATACATCAGGTCGGCACATCACAGCACCGCCCTTTTCCTTTATATTGTTAATTTTCTCCGTTATTATGTCATCAATACTCCGTTCCGCGTAGGTTTTCCTCGTGTGTAAATAGAAGACGTGACTTATTGAAGGATTTAAATCGCGATTAGACCAATCCTTATGATTCACACCGCCTTCCTTAGATAATAGAAGTAACTCATGGTAGCATTTCGCTGATGTCGGAGAGTGTCCATTCGAAAAATACTTGTAGAAGATCGCATTTGTTTCAGACGAGCATTTCAACAGGTTGTAGGACTCAGCGGTCTTCACGTGGTGCGTATGTGTAAACTCTATGTAAATATTCAAGTTCAATCCCTCCTTCAAGCACTTGTCGTTCCTTATCGTGTTACGGTTTATCATCTTCATTTTGAAGTCAATCTTTGCTCGACAATCTTGGTTTCTCGAATTATTTCTTGTAAGATATTTCTTTTTATTGCGGGCAGCAAGATGGCATATATAAGTCTTTCTATATAACAGTCTCTTCATGTTTGGAAAAGTCTTTTGTACTATCCAGCTGGTGGATGTGAATTTGGCGAACTTATTCACCCATTCCTTAGTATAATCGTTGTAATATGTCGCATCACGGTCTTTTTCTGTTCGACATATAATCCAAACCTTAAATTTTTCGGGTGACTCGTAATCAAACAATTGGAACCTACCGTCAACACAGATTTGTTCCAAAAAGTTTCTCAACTGTTGTTGTGAACACATATTTTACGCGAACTTAACCTCAAAAACAATTAAAGTCCACCAAAATCACTTTACTAAGATTATATCACTCACTTAAACAACATACATTCAATCGAATGCATTACAGAGTTATTGAAATCAATGTTTTGATACTATGTTTAACAAACTCGCACTGTAAACGGTTAGTCGTGCGCTGAGACGGTGTATAAATAAGTCACGCAATGGCGGTCGAAGCGGGGTGAATGACCTCGGTCCGAGGCCGCCGCGCCGACCCGGCATACGCTTTGAGCATTGATTTGAATGAAACTGTGCGACATAGCGCGGGAACGCTTGAAAATGGCGCCAAGATTATTTAGTTATACGAGCCATCAGTATCAGGTTTCGGTTAACGTGATACATATTTTTGATACTTATATTATTGTAAAATGTAAAGAAATAAAAAGTACCGAAAAATAATAAGGTTTCTGAAAATTTTATAAAGTACCAAGACAGTATGAACATGTTTTTATATTACGATAAAGTCGCGTTTCGCACAACTATTTATTTCATATTTTGTAGATTATCGTATTGTTTACATTTTGCTATTGAGATTGAAACACTATGTTTTTTTTCCATTATTGTTTTTCATAGTTATCTATCAATCAATCAATAAGCCTATTGCAGTCCACTGCTGGACATAAGCCTCTCCCAATATGTGCTACGTTTGTTTTTCATACTTATTGATTGTAAAAATGTATTGGGTAGCAAATTACTTATACGAAAGGTTATTAGTTTCAAATAATATTTTACATACATACATACATACAATCACGCCTTTATCCCCGGAGGGTTAAGCAGAGGTGAACTAACACCCACATTTCACCAATCATTTTATTAGATCCCACGTAATAGAGGGTGTGCCTATTGCTGTATTCTGGGCACTATTGTTGACACGAGCCATGCACCTGAGGCTGAGTCTTATTTTTTTGAGTTTTCTCATCGCGATAACCGATATCCATGAGGGCAGAGTCGCGGACACAGGCTGGTATTTAATGAGCCCAAGCCCCATACAATCAGTGACTTCAGGGGCTTTACCAGACTCTTAAAACAGGTCAATTATTGAACTGCTGTCATTCTACCAAATGCAAATGTCACTTTGTAATCTTTATATTATATAATTCTACTGTACGTGTGTATGTCACTTCAATTCTCCTAAACGGCTGGACTGAAAAAAAAGACGTCTTGCATGATATTTTTTATTGTGAAACTAACCATCCAGGGTGCCACCCATACGCATACAAAAAATTCATTCAAATCGGTCCAGCCGTTTAACAGGAGTTGGTTGACAAAAAATATCATGCAGGACAACGTCTGCACGGTCCGCTAGTGTCATATAAATATATAGGATTGCAAAGTGACATTTGCTGTTAGTAGAATCACAGCAGTTCAATAATATTGACCTTTTTTAAGAGGTATGAGCCCAGTTATTCAACTATTACTAACCAATCATTAACTTCCCAGGGGTGTCTTCCAAACGTTGGTAGAGAAGCACTTCCCCGCGCCGGATCGCAACAGAATCAACCGCCTGCTCGGGCTCGAGCCGCCGCGGACCAAGGCAAGCGCGGCCGCGCACAAACAACACAACGGGAACAAACACGATGCCAAAAACGACAAGAACGGACTGGACGACGAAGCGAACACGTCCAAAAGGAAGTGTGAGTATAGTGGCCGCCCGGCAAACTTCTTGATAATGTACTCTAGCTGCGTAGGAGGTGTTGTCTTTGGTGGTTGTGCGGGGCGACGGCGGCACCAATCCAATCAAGATTACATTAAAGCGATCAGGGGTTCATTGAGAGCTTCAGATCATCGGTTAATCAGTTCTTCTGTTGAATTTTAATTTGTTCAAGATATTTCTTCTTCATCCAAGCTTTCGCCTCGAAGTCTGGGGTCCGCTTTTTCCAGTCTAACTGCGGGTTTAGCTGATTTTAGATATTTTCTGTTGCCACCTGACCAGTTTTTGGAAGTTTTAGGGTGCCTGGTATCAGTAACAACTGCCATAGATGTTCCTTGGCAACCACGACCGGCGGCTTAACGTGCTCTCCGAGGCACGACCAGACCAATGCAAATACCCATATTTCATGCATACAAATATTTGTACTAAGCGGGAATCGCACCCGCACCCCCTGATTAGCAGTCACTACCGCCACGCCACAGAGGTTGATATAATTGACACCTATGGCAGCCGAATTAACTGTGATTTTAATTTTTTAAAGCGAGACAATAACCAGCCATACTTGGTTTCAGTGACATCCCGACAGCAAGCGAACCAAGCAGCCAAACGCATGCGAGGAGGGTCATCATCAGACGAATTCGTGAGGGGGTCCGAAGACGAGCTCGAAATGGAGTCAGATGAGGAGCAGAGGCCTCCCGGGTCCGACTCGGACCTGTCAGACTTCAACCCCTTCCGTGGCGGCAGTGACAGTGATGATGGTAAGGAAATACCTACATTGTGGAGGGACTGTATACTGTGCAAGATTGAAGAAGTGAAAATTTCTTCAGGCGCGTTGAGCATTTTTTTTGAACATTTTTTGAAATGAAGGAAAATGTATTGAACTTGCGACACCGTTACCGACACCTTTGTGACAAATTGTGACAGAATGGAAGATTTTGACCTTACCTGGAAGGAAACTACTAATAATAGAGATAGAGAATTTCACTCAAAGGAAACATTCCCTGGTTTAGGCGCATAATGACAAAAACGCAAAAGGACAGATTCGTAAAATGACAGAAACGCAAAATGTCAGATGGCGTGAATTGCCAGATTCTCAATATTTAAAAAAAATCAGTTTTGTTTTTTTTTTTTTTTCATTCAGATATTTTCGTAAATTCGCTATCAAGCCGATCAATCGATAGTGTCAATCATAAAGTTCAAACTTTCTAACATTTACACCGTAAAGGCACCATCTAGAACGGGATGTTCAATTTTTCCGGCGTAAATCTATATTGTGTCGTAAGGTGGAGTAGAATCCCATCTCTTCCTATGGGTTTCGCATGGCGTAAAAGGCGACTAAGGGCTGTTCTCCATCCGACAGTAAACAAACCATGACAAAGTGCCCACTAGGCGGCAATAGGCTTGCCTCCTATTACGCGGACCAAAAATCATAGTTCCCGAAATGTGTATGATAAGATAATACACCTCTGCTCTGCCTACCCCTTGGGGAATTTACAGGCGTTAGTATATGTATTCTCAAGTTATCCCTACTAATATTATAAATGCGAAAGTAACTCTGTCTGTCTGTCTCGCTTTTACGACTAAACCGCTGAACCGATTTTGATGAAATTTGGTATAGGGGTAGATTAGACCTTGAGAAAGGACATAGGCTATGTTTGGTCGCGATAACCGACATCCACGCGGGCGGAGCCGCGGGCAAAAGCTAGTTATATATCTTGTTCCAGAACCATGGCTAGGCCGTAAAAAGAAGCCGGTAAAGAAGAAGAAGGCAGCCTCCCCCAAGAAGAAGGCGTCGAGCACACAGGACAAGATCGAGACGATGTTCGAGCGGAAGCACAGCGCGGCCGCCCCCGTCACCGTCACCACGCCGGCCGGGCACAGCGTCACGGGCACGCCCGTCGGCACCAACGGACTGTACCTGGGTATGCCCACGTTGACGTTATACTCTCTCATCCTAGCGTTAATTCCCAGTCGCATCCGAAGCTTTTCAGCTCGGAGTCTGGGGTCCGCTTTACCGTCTTAACTACAGATTTAGCTAGACCTCGATATTTTTTCGTGAAGCGATTGCCATCTGACCTCCACAGCCCAATGGTAACATTAGGCGATATCGAAGCTTTGCAGCTAGACCGTTGTTTTTGGATTTTTTCAACTACCCGTAACGACTGCCATAGATGTTCTTATAGCAACCGGGACCGACGGCTTAACGTGCTCTCCGAGGCACGACCAGACCAATGCAAATACCCATATTTCATGAACACAAATATTTGCACTGAGCGGGGATCGAACCCGCGCCTCCTGCGTAGCGGCCGCGTTCACTACCGCTACGCCACGGAGGCTGTCACGTTGACGTTATACATCCTAGCGTTAATCCCAGTCCCATCCTAAGCTTCCACCTCGGAGTCTGGGGTCCGCTTTACCAGTCTAACTGCGGATTTGGTATGTCCACGTTGTACAGCAGATTAAGGGTAGGTTAGGGTCCTCTACCCTAAGCATCGGACACGGCAGCATCTCTTTTCTAAGGTAGGGGGAGGGGGGAAGCTGTCGTTTATGGCCTACTCTAACTAAAATGAGAGCGATCCTGGTAAGGATTGTTTGGAAACTTTCCATGTGCTTCTGATATAACCACCAATGCTGGCCAAAAATAAGAGAAACAATACCTTCTCGAAGAACCGGTTTGATACTTGAGTTCCTAGTAGCTTGGTACAGGACTGAAACCAAATAAGTCCTCATTGAGACTGTATTGAAATCGAATTGCGTTGTAACTAAATGCATAACAAAACATAACATAAACTCACGCCTGTATCCCCGAAGGGGTAGGCAGAGGTGCTAGCACCCACATTTCGCCGTTTATGTTTAGGTCCCAATGTAATAGGTGGCGAGCCTATTGCCATTAACCGGGCACTTATAAACCTGCGATAAATACACACATAACTTCGAAAAGCATCGAAAAGTCATTGGTGTGTGCCATGGTAAAACCTGGGATCGAACCCGAGACCTCGTCTCAGCAGTCCATTACCCATACCACTAGGCTACCGCGGCTTTTGCTTAACTAAATGCGTGTGGGTAAAAACCCACCCAAGGTTTTCCTTCATCCTTTTCCTTGCAAGGACAATTCCAGGTTCTTGATTCATGACTTATGTATCAGGAATTTAGGATGGACAGTATCTGCTCTGACTCATATCTTGTGCATTTCACCCTAGCTTCTTACTATCCAGCATGGTGCAGTCAGATCGGGAGACCTTCTGACGAGTCGACGGCATATCGTATCATATTTTACTTGCCCAGTATGTAGCCACTCCGATAGCGTTCTCATAGGTACTCATGAGTTCCTCTATCTATAATGGTGCAACCTTAGAGTATACATTGCTATAGAGCGCGCCTTACAAGTATGAACTGCTATCACGGGTATGAACAGTACCAAGGCTCCTGGCTCATACTCAATAGGTAGCAAAACAATACCCATCAAAATGAATTCGCAAATAATATTTAATTAGTAATAATGACGCAAAAATACTGCAAAATGACGCCATTTTTTTTGTATTTTGGCTTTAATTTTATCCATGCATATCAAATCGAACAAAAAACTTCATAACAACAAACTACATTAATAAGTGCATCTATTGATATTTTCAGTAATACATGAAACGTCACTATAGGCGCGCTATACCATCGCAAAGTGTCTGCTAACACTCGGCGCCAAAGACCTGAGTGATAGGCGCGCTTTATATTTATAATGTATACTCTAATGGCGCAACTAATTTTATGGTATATGTGTCCAGGGCCGGCCCGCAACCAGGCACCCCCTCGGTCCGCCATCGAGCGCGCCTGCAGCATGAAGGAGGAACTGCTGCTGGCTATAGAGAGGCTGGGCCGGCGCCTGCCGCCCAATACCCTGGACCAGTTGGTGGACGAGTTGGGAGGCACCGAGAACGTCGCCGAGGTACGTACACTACTGAATATTCACATTGCATCTAAGGATCTGCTTTTTGTCGTGCGTACGTCTCATATGTCGTGCAAATAATAGTGCGTTAATAATAGTGTACATAATTCGCACAAAATCGTGCAAAATATTCATACAATTTGCACAAATTCGTGCGAAATATTTTTGAAATTTGCACAAAGTCGTGCAAAATATTCATAAAATTTGCCTGAAAAATATCCGTATAATTTGCACAATGTCGTGCAAACAATTTGCACAAAGTCGTGAATAATATCTATACTATTTGCACCACGTGTTCGCTCGTATGCGTGACTTGCATAAGGCAGCGGAGGCGGATAAAGTTGTTAGTAAAAACATTTTTTACTTCACCTAATCATATTGTAAAACTATTTGAATATAAACAAGGTCAAGGTCGTAAAATCAAGTAGGTGTAATGGTTTTAAACTATCATTGACACTCATATTACTATTAAAGCTATCGGAATATTTACGATATGTATTGTTTGGAGTTCTTCAGCGATCATGGTCCTTACAACAGCGCCGAAAGATCGGAGATTAAACAATACCATGGTAAATATCCCGATAGCTCTAATAGTAAAACCAAGTACAACTTTTTTTAAAGAATATTAGCAACCGAAATTACTAATATTCCCGTTAACCCCTCCAACTAAGCTAAAAAGCTTGTGCTAGGAGTGGGTTCACGTCGGTAGTGTAATGGCCAGGATTCGAACCTGGGACCTCACGATCGTAAGGCCGACTCCTTAACGACTAAGCTACCAACGCGAATATAAACACGGTTAATCATAAAAGCGCGTACAATTCCTACAAAAGCCGACACTTCACAGATGACAGGTCGCAAAGGCCGAGTGGTGCAGACCGAAGACGGTCAGATTCTATACGAGAGCCGCTCGGAGGCCGACGTGCCGCTGGAGACGCTCAACCTCACGGAGAAGCAGCGCTTCATGGACGGCGAGAAGGACGTCGCCATCATCTCCGAAGCAGCCTCCAGTGGTATCTCTCTGCAGAGCGATCGGAGGTACGTGTGGATGTGCTGTCTTGGTGGAATAACTAGACCTTATACTGGATGATTTTTTAGTCGTTTCGTGTAAAAAGATTTTGGACACAGTTTCGATAGCAAAATCGTCTGAAAGTATTTGTAGGCGGAAAAAAAAACTTTTTTTTTATAATGTATATGGGATTAATGTACAGATGAAAGGTATACTGTATGGGGGTTGTAAAAAAAAGTTTGTTTTTATAATGTATATGGGATTAATGTACAGATGAAAGGTATACTGTATGGGGGTTGTAAAAAAAGTTTGTTTTTATAATGTATATGGGATTAATGTACAGATGAAAGGTATTACTGTATGGGGGTTGTAAAAAAAAGTTTGTTTTTATAATGTATATGGGATTAATGTACAGATGAAAGGTATACTGTATGGGGGTTGTAAAAAAAGTTTGTTTTTATAATGTATATGGGATTAATGTACAGATGAAAGGTATACTGTATGGGGGTTGTAAAAAAAGTTTGTTTTTATAATGTATATGGGATTAATGTACAGATGAAAGGTATACTGTATGGGGGTTGTAAAAAAAAGTTTGTTTTTATAATGTATATGGGATTAATGTACAGATGAAAGGTATACTGTATGGGGGTTGTAAAAAAAGTTTGTTTTTATAATGTATATGGGATTAATGTACAGATGAAAGGTATACTGTAAGGGGGTTGTAAAAAAAGTTTGTTTTTATAATGTATATGGGATTAATGTACAGATGAAAGGTATACTGTATGGGGGTTGTAAAAAAAGTTTGTTTTTATAATGTATATGGGATTAATGTACAGATGAAAGGTATTACTGTATGGGGGTTGTAAAAAAAGTTTGTTTTTATAATGTATATGGGATTAATGTACAGATGAAAGGTATACTGTATGGGGGTTGTAAAAAAAGTTTGTTTTTATAATGTATATGGGATTAATGTACAGATGAAAGGTATACTGTATGGGGGTTGTAAAAAAAGTTTGTTTTTATAATGTATATGGGATTAATGTACAGATGAAAGGTATACTGTATGGGGGTTGTAAAAAAAGTTTGTTTTTATAATGTATATGGGATTAATGTACAGATGAAAGGTATACTGTATGGGGGTTGTAAAAAAAGTTTGTTTTTATAATGTATATGGGATTAATGTACAGATGAAAGGTATTACTGTATGGGGGTTGTAAAAAAAGTTTGTTTTTATAATGTATATGGGATTAATGTACAGATGAAAGGTATACTGTATGGGGGTTGTAAAAAAAGTTTGTTTTTATAATGTATATGGGATTAATGTACAGATGAAAGGTATACTGTATGGGGGTTGTAAAAAAAGTTTGTTTTTATAATGTATATGGGATTAATGTACAGATGAAAGGTATACTGTATGGGGGTTGTAAAAAAAGTTTGTTTTTATAATGTATATGGGATTAATGTACAGATGAAAGGTATACTGTATGGGGGTTGTAAAAAACTTTTTTTTTATAATGTATATGGGATTAATGTACAGATGAAAGGTATACTGTATGGGGGTTGTAAAAAAAAAGTTTTTTTTATCGCCAAAATAATACTTCCAGGCGATTTAGCTAACGAAACTCTGCCCAAAATGTTTTTATCCGAAACGACTATGAAATCACCCAGTATATCAGATTAACGGATTTGTGGCTATGGACCCAAATATGCGTCTAACAATCTTCAGCGAGGCCGATGATGCCTCTCCCTACCCGGGGCAAGATGGGGACGTTGTGGTCTCACACTCTAGGGACTAAGGAACTGGATGTGGGTTGAAAACCCGTCTGAGTATTCTCTTTTTCCAATCTTAATCGATTAGAACACAGAACTATCGAATAACGCGTTGGATAAATTTTTAGCATGTAATTGCAGTACTAACACCCGTATTCACAAACAATACTTCGCTATGCGTAGAACCAAAACTGTGCAAAGAACGACAAATTCTCAGTGCGTTCGTTTTGGTAAGCCTTTTTATTCATTGATAACACTTAAGTAATACTTCGTTGAGGGAACGCACTGCGTTAGATACTGCTCCGTGATGTTTGTGAATTAATTTTACCAGCCCTATGCGCTCGAGCACACTATGAGACCTCATAGTATTGTTTGTGAATACGGGTGTAAGTGTAATGGTATAAATGATTAAGGACGCTTTTTACAATAAAATCTTGTTTGTTTTCAACAGAGCGAGGAATCAAAGGCGGCGGGTTCACATAACGTTGGAGTTACCGTGGTCAGCCGACAGAGCCATACAACAGTTTGGTAAGTCTCCGCTTGCATCAACCCCATATCTTTGAAGACTTTAGTAATGACAACCATAGACTGAGGATCCTCATACTGTCCAAATGGTTACTTAGGATACGTGCACTAGGAAAATCTATCTTCCTGATCTCCATGAAGACTCTGCGTCTTTCCAATATTTCATAGACGGTAATAGACGGTAGCACAGATAAGGGAGAAAATGCTGGGCAGTGTTGCTACTACAGATTTATTTTTTGTAAAATTAGGTCTTGAGTTTTTAAGTGGAACTCAAACTCAAAATCATTTATTGCGAAAATGGGTAATTTATAGGTAACATTCAGTACATAAAGTGGTCCCTCCATAATCCACCTGATGGCATGCAATTTTACAGGTATTTTTAAATTAATATTGATTATGCACTAGTAATGATTATATAAAATGAATAAATCAAATACAATAATTAGTACATCAAACAAAATAATGTCAGAATTTTTTCCAATCCTTGGTACAAGTCAATAGTGTATACAATGTCAATGGATGGTTTATATACTGTGCAATTTGTTCACTTAACTATTTTGTGTGCTATTATTACTCAAAATAGACGCATTTTTCTTTCTTTCTTCTTTACTTCACGTGATCTGAATTTCAGCAAACTTTTAGGTGATACTGTCTAAAGCTTAGGCGAATCTCACTTATTGAAATAAAACTACTTTTTAACGGATTCTATCGCGATATATTTGTAATTATTTATTTTTAACCCGACGTTTCGGCTATTTTTCAACAGCCATGGTCGCGGGTCACCCATATATATCGCGATAGAATCCGTTAAAAGTAGTTTTATTTCAAACTTTTATATTATACTACCTGACCCCGCGAACTTCAAACTGCCTAAATGATGAACCGCTCGACCGATTTTGTGCATACTTCACATAAACCATCTACTAAATAGTCCGAACAAAGCCTAAACATTTAGTTTGGATAGGTGAGCCCGTTCTTGAGTTATAAAATTACAACGAAAAGTCTGGGATATGGACATTTTGGGATATGGACATTCTGGGATATGTGCAACCTCTGGACATTCTGGGTATTGTACATTATGAACCTAAACGATTGATTTTTATTTATTAGGATCACTCCAATCATATTTACTACCTATATGTTCCTGTACCTTTTTTTGTAGAACTTTAATTTAGTATCAATTTCGTGTGGTGTCCTACAGGTCGCACACATCGTTCAAACCAGGTGAACGCGCCGGAGTACATCTTCCTGATCTCGGACCTAGCGGGAGAGCGGCGCTTCGCATCCACTGTGGCCAAGCGGCTGGAGTCTCTGGGGGCGCTCACACATGGAGACAGGAGGGCTACTGAGACCAGGGATCTTAGCCAGTTTAATATCGACAACAAATATGGTAAGATTTCATCTATTGTCCTACTACTGTTCACTGTGTTCAAGCGCTTAAAGTAGAACAGGTTAAGAAAAAGAAAAAATGGTTTTTAAGAATCAATCATTCATTCGAAAGGTGTCGTAAGAGGGGACTAACGGAAAAATAGGCAGACGATATCACTGCGAGAGATGGAAAACTCGAAATAAAAATGTACTAACCCGTCTGACCAGCGTGGAAACGGTAGGCCAAAGTCTCCCAATATTGGGAGACGCCTATGTTCAGCAGTGGACTGCGATAGACTGATGGAACGCGGGCCTGAGGATGACGGGTGGAGCCGCCTGTCACCCTAGCAGAAGCAGGCCGCTATCGCGGTCTGCTTCTGCTAAGGTGCATGCTTCCCTATTCACGGGGGCTAGATGGGGACTCCGTGGTCTTCACACTCGAAGAGGGCTAACTCCAAAGAGATGGCCCTGGGTTAGCCGTTTTGCCAGAAATATGTTTCTGACAATCTAACGGCTCACCTCCGGCAACCTACGACCCACAGACGGCGTGCGTTTCAGTCAGTTCATGTCCGACACGACCTGTTGACTCCGGTGGGGGAGGAGGGTAGCAGAGATATCCATAGGGATTTTCAGCACGATAAAAAACTGCTTTACAGTGTTGAGCCATTGACAGCGATCGTGTGGTATATATTATGGTGGTCTGTCGGCAGGTCGGTCGGCGCTGGAGGCGGTGATGCGCGCCATCATGAAGTACGAGACGCCGCTGGTGGCGCCGCCCGCCGACTACTCGGGCGACTTCTTCCACGACGTGGCCGGCGCGCTCGTCGGCGTCGGCCTCATCGTCAACAGCGAGTCCTCGCCCGGCGTGCTCTCGCTCGACAAGGTACGCGCACACTCATACACACATACACACACACACATCCCCTCACACACACTCATACACACCCCCACACGCACGCTCACACTCACATATGCACACATGCTCACCCACACACACTCACATACCCTCACAAATGCTCTCTCTCACACACATACACACATTCACACATTCACACACTGTGTGACACACACACACACACTCACATGAATTAGGAATCCATTTGAATTTACGGGAATTATTTGACAATGTTTACAAACCCAATTTTAATGAATACATTTTAATTTTAGGATTACAACAATATGTCAAAGTTCCTGAACAGGATACTGGGTATGCCTGTGGAGTTGCAAAACAGACTGTTCAAGTACTTCACTGATACACTCGCCGCGGTCATGGAGCAAGGTAATATTACAATTTCGCTAAAACGTTTAAACTTTTTTATGCACCGCAAAATTAAAAAAAATTTAATGTCATCCAATCATCTAAGATTTTTTTTAAATTTCAAATTAGTTTGGAGTTTACATGCTTTGTTAAAATTATCCTTACTTGTGCCGCGTTCTAATCTCTCACATGTTCCAACCTGTCGTTAATTTTAACGTTTTGTATGCCATTTTAATCCTCTGGAATAAATTATTTTTGACTTTGACTTTGACTGATCTAATCTATATAATTTCCGTAACAGCCAGGCGCAGTGGTCGTTTCGACCTGGGTATTCTCGACCTGGGCAGTGCGGGCGAACGCGTGCGGCGCGTACGTTGTCTGCGCTTCGTCAGACGTCACGCGACTGGCCGAGCGCCCGTCGAACTGCACACCGTGCAGTCTGAGGTACGTGGGGAACGGGTACGCTGGACCCGGACATGGAAAGGGGACTCTTTTATCCGCATTTAGCCTCTATCTTGGGCCATTGTGCGTGGGGACCCGAGACATTTATCTTGGACCTAAAATGTGCTCCATACGTGCAGTACACATTTGTTGGGTATCTTTTGAGGCTAGCACGAGGTGCTACTGCGGTGATGAGCTCAAATTCACCAAGATCTAGGATCAAATGGAATAAAAGAGGACTGTTTTGTCCACGCTTAGCCTCTTTTTTGGGCAATTGTGCAAGCCCCAACTAGGATTTATAGTGCTAGTATCAATGTTATCCAACCAAGCATAGATTATTACAAAGCAAACAAGGGTCTCGTTTGTCTCGCGATTTAGGTTCAAGATATAAGTCCCGAGGAATACACTACAGGGGACAAGAGAGGTTGAAAGCGAAAGGTCTAGCCATTATTCAAAAGAAATATTTATATGACCTATAGAACTATTCACAAATGGACTTCTGTTTACGTAAGCAACTATTGTCTAACCTCTCAACTTCGTCCGTGAAACAGCAGATATATCATTTTACCTAAGATTGCCTTAGACCCCATCACGTGGGCTCCATTGGGCTCCCCCTACGTGTCACTTACCGTCATCTTCCCTATTCCAGCGCGGCATGGACTGGGCAGAAGCGCTCGAGAAGTGGTCAGAGCTGACGGGAGCCAAGGACGGCTTCTACATCTCGCAGCAGGCGAGGAACAACAAGTACACGGCCGTACTGTGCGCCTCCGTCGTCTCCACCTCCAAGAAGGAGAAACTCACTAAGAAAGATCTCATGTTCCAAATATACAGGTATGTACACCTTCGCCCCACAAACGGCGTGCGTTTTAGTCGGTTCGAGTCCGACATAACCTCCTCCTCCGGCTCCGGCGGAAGAGGTATCCGTGGGAATTTTTCTTTTATCTTTTGATAGTTCTTTTTACTGTTCCTTATGTCTCTTTCTTGATTTGTTTCCTTTCAAAAGGCCCTTCCTTGCATTTTTATTGGTCCTTCGAGCCGGTCATAAATCAGCGAAGTGTCGCTGGTCTGTCATCGGCTCGAAAGACCAATATATTCAGTTCATTTTTTGTTGAATTTGTAATGGTTTGAATGTAGAGAAAAAATGGTTTTGTGTTATTATTACTGCTATTTAAATTACGAACAATATAGATAGTTGCGAGTTATGTGTCTTAGAGCTTTTTTTGTGTCTCCTAAACACTCTGAATTCAATTTATGCTCCATTCGGTAAGGTATTTAACTACACGTAAACTATCTTGAAGTGTCTATTTAATAAGTTTATTAAAAAACTCAGTTTATAAATATTTTTGTGTCTAGAAATTAATTTTGAAGACTAGTTAGTCAGCCAAATTTATTTGTATAATATGTGTTTTTATAAAAACTCGCTACAAGATTGTTTACCTTGTTGAGTATGTACTTAACCAAATGAGTATACGTAATACGTAACCTGAACCAGGCATCTCTTGAATGGTGTGATTGTTGTGCAGGCCAAACACAGGTCTCCAGGTGCGGCTAGAGTCTCTGGCGGAGATAGAGAAGAAGTACCGCAAGGTGGAGAGCACCGAGGCCGAGTCGTGGTGGCGCGCGCAGTACACCGCGTCTCAACGTGTTTGTAGTCACGCCTACTGGCGCGCCGTCTGCAGGAACGCGAGCGATTGCGAGGTACGTTACACATACACACACACATACATACATACATACATACATACATACATATATACATACATATATTACATACATATTATACGTTTCGTTAATTACTTAGCGTAAAGCAATCAAAATAAATTGTTGAGATTTTCTTGGTCCAAAAATTGATCCTTGCGATACCCCATCTGAAAATAGATTTCATCAATTTCAAATTTTCAAATTCAAAATAAAATCGATTCTTATTCACACTATCTTTAAGACTATCCCTACTAATATTATAAATGCAAAAGTAACTCTGTCTGTCTGTCTGTCTGTCTGTCTGTCTCGCTTTTACGACTAAACCGCTGAACCGATTTTGATGAAATTTGGTATAGGGGTAGATTAGACCTTGAGAAAGGACATAGGCTATGTTTGGTCGCGATAACCGACATCCACGCGGGCGGAGCCGCGGGCAAAAGCTAGTTATTTAATAAAATGTATACATACATACATATTAGGGCCGCCGGAACGCGCTGGATGCGAGCCGCTTCCAACCGGTCTTATTGGAGATCTATTAGGGGAGGCCTATGTCCAGCAGTGGACTTCCTATAGCTTAAATGATGTTGATACATACATATAATCACGCCTTTATCCTTGGAGGGTTAGGTAGAGGTGAATTAACACCTACATTGCATCAATCATTATGTTCGGTTCCATGTAATAGGGGGTGAGTTTATTGCCGTATCATTATAGTGGACTCGAGCCATGCATATGAGGCTGAGTCTTATATAAGTTTTGTTTATTACTTAGCATTAAGCATTTAAGAGAAATTTTGGAGATTTTCGTGGTCCAAAAATTGATCCTTGTGATACTCCATCTGAATATAAACTTCAGTAATCAATTCAAAGTCAAAAATCATTTATTCTGTATAGACCATCAAAACGGAACTTACAAAACGTCAAAAATGTACATATATGTACTAAAGACTAGCTTAACAAATGGACTCTCATTCACACTATCTTTACGACTTATTAAATTTTGCAACTGAATTTGTTTCCTGACAGTTGTCGATTTAACGCATTTATGTAGTATTTATTAGAGTAGACAACGTCTATTAGTATATGGAATGCACGTCTTTGCTTATATTCTAACTCCAACTTCAATATCAGTGCTTTTGATTTCTCGGGTCGATCCCAGGTTTTACCATGGCACACACCAATGACTTTTCGATGCTTTTCGAAGTTATGTGTGTATTTATCGTAGGTTTATAAGTGTCCGGTTAATGGCAAAAGGCTCGCCACCTATTACATTGAGACCTAAACATAAACGGCGGAATGTGGGTGCTAGCACCTCTGCCTAACATAAACTCACGCAAGTTTATGTTATGTTATGATTTGTCATACACATTGTATTTAGTAGGATACCTAGGTCTATCTGGTTGTATGTATTATCCCCGCTATGTACTGTAACCATTATGTCGCGTACGCAGGTGGGGCTGCGCGTGCGCACACACCACGTGCTGGCGGGCTCGGTGCTGGCGGTGTGGGCGCGCGTGGAGCAGGTGTTAGCGGCGCGCGCGCACCTCAGCAAGATGCAGGTGGTGCGCATCAAGGCCGACGACGGACTGAAGATTGTCGGTACGTCACAGACATACTAATCACTATTGTACTATATGTATTACAGGTATTGCTCGAAACACGTACCGTATCTTGGACCTAAATCGCGAGACAAATGACGCCCAAGAATAATCTATGCTTGGTGAATTTAGTTCGTCCATCTCAGTAGCACTCCGTACGGAAGAACCGTGTGCATCATTCAATTCAAAACATCATTAAACCTATTTACTTCTACCTCTATGGTGCCAAATTTATCATATAATTTTTTTAAATTTATTTGAAACTCAAACTTGGAACCTCCTTGGTGTACTTTTTTTTTTTAAATTTGCTTTGCGCATATCATTTTCTTTTCACGTCATATTGTTAAGCATTGTGTTAAATTGTTTTTCTGTTTTCTTTTTGGATTTCGTTATTTCCACGCTCAGATGAAATGAAAAGTTACGAAAGGTTTTTCACCTTGTGTTCTTTTGATTCCCTCGCTAATGCTCAGGATTAGGGATTGCAAAATTCGAAAAATTTTCAATTTCGAATTATTCGAATTCCACTTGACCTAAATTCGAATTATTCGAATTATTCGAATTTTTCCAAGTTTTTTTTGCAAAGAAGCAAATTTTATTACATTTGGATTTTTTAGTGAGCATACCTACACTGATCAATAAGAAAAAAAAAAAGGCAGCCCATTTTTATATAATTTGCGTTTAATAAACTTTACTTAATTATATTTGCTTGGTATCTTGGTATCTTATTAAGTGAGCATTCCCTCATTCATACTCACTCTCAATTTAATAAAAGTAAATCTTCTTCTAAACATTTAAAATCACAGTCTCAATCTGAAATTAATAAAAGTAAGGGTTTCGTCTTCTGGTCTTGAAGCTGGACGGACATTGTGGTAGTGTCATATAAGCATCTCAGCACCTCGATGTATCGCCAATCGACACAACACCGCTGCAGGGCATCCAGCACTGCCCACGTTTCGATAGAGTCGAAGGCTTTTTCGTAGTCCACAAACGCCATTGTACTCCTGATTCTTTTCTACAATCTGCCGAACAGTATGGATCTGGTCCACGGTACTATAGCCTTTTCGAAACCCGATTTGCTCAGGTCGCTGGAACTCGTCGAGATTACCCGCGAGGCGATTTGTGATGACCCTCGAGAACAACTTGTAGACATGGCTCAGGAGTGAGATGGGCCTGTAGTTCTTCAGCAAGGACTTATCACCTTTTTTGAAGAACAGTACCACCGCACTCCCGCTCCATGCCCTAGGTGTTAGCCCTTGCTGGATGACGGAAATAAAGAGACTCGCTAGCTCTTTCAAGATTGGAGCGCCACCTGCTTACAATAGCTTAAAGTAATCGCTATGTAAAAAGCCCGTTTGGACATTTCAAGTCCATGAAGTTCTCAATTTTGAGAACGTAAAACAATGATATTTTTCAAACGTAGAATGACATTTTTCATTGATGGGTACCGCCCACTCCGCTCAGTGCTGTCCATAACGAGTTTTTTATACTCTCCACAGACTATTAATAAATTGGTTATGGTAAAAATAAATCGATTAAGATATTTTTTTTAATTTTATCATAAAAATGTCTAAGACAAAGTTAAAGATCGTACACTTATCTGTAAAAATCCGGTCAAGTGCAAAACGTGTGTTAATGCGCAAACACGACTCGTGTTTGCGCATTAAAGATTCCTCACGAAACTGAATTGTGGTGCGAACTAATGCTACATGACCGGTAATATGCTACATGGCCGGCAATATACTACAAGACCGGCAATACTTTGATTGCGTTGAATTAGAAGTTTGATTTTAGGGTACTCCTCGTTGAGCGAGAATCCTGAAATGTGAGACGAAGCAAGGTCATAGAGCACAAATAAAAGGAAGCGTTTGAAAATCCGTGATATATATATATATATATATTCGAATATATATATATTCTTCACGGAAGCGACTGCCATCTAATGATCTCCACAACCCAATGGCGATATTGGGCGATATCGAAGCACTGCAGCTAGACTAGATTGTACTTATAGGGTTCCAACTGGGAGCCCCTTGTTTTGCAGACAGAAATTTCATAGAATTTCGTTTCCCAGAAAATGTTTCACATAATATTTGGTACTTATATTTTTATTTCGAATATTATTGTTCGAATAATATTATTGACAGAGACGTCAAAATTGACAATATAATTGAAAATAAATTAATTATAAATACGGGGGACGATAGTTCAACAGACGATTTTGGCTCATCATCAGAAGAACGTGATTGAAATAAAACCATTTTTAACGGATTCTATCGCGATTAATTCTTTATTACTTTAACCCGAAGTTTCGGCTAACTTTCAGCAACCGTGGTCGCGGAGTGACTAAACATCAGCGACTATTTACGTAGAATGAGCTCGCGGTTTCGTTAAGTCTGACTGTTTTTTGCTGTTTTCTAGGTCTTTTTTAAATTTTAGGCTTGTAGACTTCAAGATTTGTAGGTTTAATTATGTCTAGAAGCCTGGAAGCCTAGAAACCTAGCCCTGGACCCCCAGAACTATTACCCAGTCTTCTTTAGTAATTTTGGCACAAGCTTCATTCAGCAATGTCATCATTTTCTTAGTGGAGAATGACCGCTTTGTATTGTGGCGTGCTGCATATCCTTTCATTTGAGCCCAGATCAGCTCAATAGCATTGTACTGACAATGGTATGACGGCGTTCTTGTCACTTTATGTCCATGCTGAAGTGCCCATTCATCAATTTAATTTTTTAATTTTGCAGGTTTAATTTTTTTACCAGTTACAGCAATTCAGCTCTTAACTATTTCGTATCAGCTTCAACGCCTGATCTTTGTATCCATGCTACTAAATCGGCCTTTTTGTTTGCTTGAGTAGGTGCTTTATTTATTTGAACTGAGTGGTCACGGTGGATTGTACACAATAATTTTATTATGCACTGTTCAGAGAGGTTTGCTAACAGGTTAGTAAACCACTCTGTGATATTATTTTGTACTTTTAGACTCAAATGCGAGCAAGGTATCATTCACAAAACCACCACTAGCTGACCCGACGACGTGGCAGATGATTAAGCGTCCACCTTTTCCTATTGGCACTTTTGAGCAAGAGGCCTTGGTATCATCTGTCCATGACTGCGGCACGGTATGATTCGAGTTCAGCCAAGTCTCATCGACAAATATGACATTATCCCAATTTGTGACTTTGTTGTGTTTGCTGTTATCTAGGTTTTTTTATTCCTAGGCTTCAAATATCATCTTAAGTCACCCCGGGACCAGGGCTGCTAGAAAGTAGCCGACGTAGGGTTAAAAGTAAATAGTGACAGATAAATCGCGATAGAAGCCGTTAAAAAGTGGTTTCATTTCAATAAGTGATATAAGCGTAAACTTCAGACAGTAGGTATCAAGAAAATGATTTACTAAAGATTCATTTTCATGCGATTTCTATTGGTTATTATTGAGTGAATATTATTGTAATAAAAATGTTAAATGAAAGAAAATTGACTTTTCGCAGTATTGTATTGTTTAAAAATACCTACAATATCAAAGTTTAGATTAAATTTTATAATTAGAACTTTAAGCCAATGAACTTTACACTACAATACAATACATATTCTATTCGATCAAATACGCATACAAACTTGAATCGATTTATCTTGAGTATCGTGTACCGAGTGGTGTGGTTACATCCCTAGTTACGTCCAAATGACAAATGTCATAGTGGGCCTCTTACGTTGAGACTACTTTAGTAGTAATTCCGTCATCACCAGGGCACTTGTTTTTCTTCAGTTGCCGGAGAGCCACCTCTACCTCGCACCGCTCGATATCTGGCGTCTCCTCGGTGTAATGGCGCGTGACTGGGGAACTGTGGTCTTCATAGCTTTATCCCATCGGTTTACTTATCCGTGATGCATATAGCTGTCCATAAAATTTCTCGATCTTTTCAAGTATCTCGAACTTTGAGGTAATCGTTTTGCCATCCCCAGTTTTAAGTTTCGTTCTTTCACTTTCACTCAATTGCCTCCGGGATAGTGCGAGTATTGGAGTGTCGGAGGTCGCGTCGTATCAGCTTTTTGATTTGTTGGTTTAAGGCTCTCCCATCCGATGAAGATGACTGTGTGGATGGTTGTTCATGCCTCTTCCTCATAAGTTCGAGAGTCTCAGAGAGAGCTTGGACTCTTGCTGTCTGCGTTTTCCGGGAAACAACTTTCCAGACACTTCCTGCAATGTTTTGACCACTATGCTGGCCTTCTCGTCAACACTGCTAGAGGTTTCCAGCATTGCGAAATGATTTTGAAGTTCTAGTTGGACTTTTCGGACCCTAGAGCTACTTGAAACGGCGTGGGTCGGAGGGTTTATCTTATCATTCGGAATCTTTCAGCCTTGATGTTGATATTTAGAGAGCCTCGGATAAGTCGGTGATCGCCTCCAGTTTTAAACTTGTTGAGCACAGAGACATCTCTAAATATGTGCTTACTGTCCGTTATGAAAAAGTCTATCTCGTTCTTTATCGCAGAGTCCCGGCGTTGCCAAGTCCATTTCTTGTGGGGTTTTTTCTTAAAGAACCTATTCATAAGAAGAGCCCCTGTAACTCGAGAAAGCTGACTAGCATTTGCCCTATGCGATTTCTGCTCCCCACTCCATAACGTCAAATTTTCGTCTCGCTGCGTTCTTGTACTCCCACTTTGGCATTGAAGTCCCCCATAACAACTTTGTAAGTGGCCTTGGCGGTGTGATTCATTGCCTTAGCAATATCCTCATATACCACCTCGGCAGTTTCTTTGGGGTAAGATGAGGTCGGCGCATATACCTGTATCACCTTCAGCGAACGACTGTTCGTGATTTTCAGGACAAGGTACAGACAACTTCAACAACGCTGCTGATGAGGTCCTTTTTATCAGAAAGCCGACTCCTCCCTGGGGGAGCTGATCACCTTCTCTAAAATAGAACAGGTCGCCTGACTCAAGGGTTGTCGTGTCCTCCCCTTTCTTCAGATCTCTGACAGTCTCAATATGTGCCAGTTTATGCGAATTAGTTCTGCCTCGAGTTCGGTGAGGTGCTCGTCTAGTCGTAGTGTACTGCAGTTATAAGCTGCCAGCAGTAGATGGTAGATGGTTACCGCTACCATGGCTGGGAATAGCGGGACCACTGGGGGCCTTTTATTTTGGCGTCTGTGCATGGTGAGAGTGTCTAGCCTACTATTGCGTAGTAGTTTTTAATGATAGTAACCGAAATTCGAATAATTCGAATACTTGGTTTTAAAATTCGAATTTATAAATTGGCCCAAAAATTCGAATAATTCGAATTTTTCGAATTTCGAAGTATTCGAATTGCAATCCCTACTCAGGATTCTAACTTGTGAAATTTAGAATCCTTCGCTTGCTCGGTCATCACGCGGGTAAAAAGCAACATGGCACTAATTTACACTAAAATATTGAGAGAGAATGTTCTTGTTTTAACTTTAGCTCTATTTTTTTTTTTTATACCACTTAGGTGGCAGACAAGCACACGGCCCACCTGATGGAAAGTGGTTACCGTGGCCTATGGACGTATGCAACACCAGGGGCGTCACACTCGTGCTGCCGACCCTGAAGAAATCTTCTAATGCCCTTCTTGAAGAACCCCATATTGTAATCGCTTGGGAAAACCATCGCGGGGAGTTCATTCCACAGCTTGAGAGTGCGAGGGATGAAGTTCCTTTCATACCGCACCGTTTCCGGTCGCAATGTTACGTCTAAATCTACCTTTATACTTGTCGTTCCAGGTACGCTGATCCCAAAGAACTGCGTGGAGCCTCTGAAAGAAGCGCTCGCGCTCGACGCCGTGTCCGTCAGCGAACAGAAGTTCGACCAGGCCGACGCCAAGTGAAGTAGCTCACCAATAGTTCCTCTCTCTCTCTCCCCTTATGTTATTACACTCCGACCGCCGGGCGTTTGTCTCGCTCGCACGCCCTCCTGTCAATTACTGACGAAGTGCGGAGCACGACTGATTTATTAGTACACCCCTTTGAGTGTTCGCCGACTTGTGTTACTCCATTTTGAACCGTGTGTGTATTAAATAAAGTCGATTTTTAAATGTGTTGATGGGAATATTATTGACAGTTTTCGCTGTGAAGATAGATTTCGTAGATTTGTTCTTGGATTTACTTAATAGGGCTAAGCCTTTTCTGTATCGATGTCGATATACTCGGTAGTATATTAAGTAGAATAAGTTGAGTGTCTATTATCCTATTAGGTAGGTATATAACTGTTTTAAATATTCAATCCATCGATATTGTGTTCGATATATCAAGTATTACATATTAAACACACACACACACACACTCGCTATTGTATTAGTGTCATAAGTTGTCAAAGAACACTCAAAGGGTTCGCATCGGTTTCGGGACCGGCGCGAGTTAGGTGGCGCTAGTGTGCGCGGTATACGTCACACGCCACCACATACGTCATATTCATTACGTCACTGTTATGGTGCTTCATTTAGCTGTTTTTATAACCATTGCATAATGTATATAGATTTTTTCTACCACAAGGAAAGGTGTATACGTCAAGACTTGGGGAAGTATGCCTGGCTTCCTCAAAAACTCCCTGAAAACTCGGGAGGTTCATTCAAATTTTCTTTGAGGATATAGCGTACGACAGCTCACTGACCAATCCTTATAAGATCTATAATAAATATACATAGCTCTTCATACATTGCTTTTCACAATTCACTAAAATAATGATCTATCTTTTGATACGAACATAATACTCACATTATACATAACAGTATGTATATTATATATTTTAAGAATTCTGCCAAAGTGCTTTATCTACGGTGAAGCTTTAATATTCTAGCTAATCTTGCCAAAACTGCGAAGTTAGGTATGTAATGGCGGTGACGTATACCGTGACGTCACTACAGTATAGTGAGATTGATTATATAGCTTGTCTTAACTGATATGACGCCCACATTCACTTCATCTGTGTGAAAACGTCGATTTTTTGACACGCGATCGACTAGTCTCGTGATAAATCAGAGTACACTTTGTGTGATTAGCGCTGACGTATTGTATAGAACAAGACGTCCGCTCGCTTACGCGTTCTGTCACATTGTGACTAGTTGACCAACAAATCCGAAAACAATTATCAATTTACTTGTGAGTCAGGTGGTGGGGAGCATCATTTCGGTTTGACAAGCTCTAGATGCGCTCGCATAGGATTCACTTAAGTAATTTACATGAATATTTACTTATGACCGTGAACGTCACAAGCCAATAGAGCGCTTATTTTTATTTAAATATTATCAAATAACACGACCAAGTCAATCGCGGTACACTCTTGTATACGAATTAAATGAATTTTCAATTTGTTTTTTGTACAAATATACTAGTGTTTTATTTAATTGTCTTATGTTATTGTACTTTTTTTGTTGTTTTACGCTGACTGTCGCCGACAAACTGAGTTAGTAGCGGTTCCCCCCGTTCTTAATTCCCCCGATTTTTTTTATTTTTTATATCACTTAGGTGGCAGATAAGCACACGGCCCACTTGATATAGATTAGTTATCCTGGCCTATGGACGAGTGCAACACCAAAGGAGTCACACTCGTGCTGTCGACCCTTGAAGAACAGAGAGATTCTTTACCGTCAGTGCAGAAGACAAGGCGTAATAGCGTAGTACGAAACGCTATTTTAAAACCGACAAATTTTCGGGTGGAATCGAGAATGGGGGGAATTGCAACTAATCCGAAAAACCGAGAATGTAACATAGTTATAATTTAATACTAATTATGGTATGTTTATATAATGTTACTGTTAGTATCGAATGCACGTGCAATATTGTATTCAACGCTCCCACCACTCTTCAGTATATATAAAATATTAAACACCGTTGTCGGACGGTACAAAAAAATCTCGTTGAATAGCCACACATCTATATTGATAATAATCGAATTGTTAGTCTGTACGACACCATTGGACGCGCTTATAACATTCCCCTAATAAATATTGCTCGAGAAATATATCTTGAACCTAAAATGTGCTTAAAACGTGCTCTACACGCGCAGTACATGTTTGGTGGACGGTGGACGAGCAAAAATTCACCAAGCATAGATTATTACAAAACGATTTTCGCACGTCAGACCCTCGTTCGTTTCGCGATTTAGGTCCAAGATACGTGTCTCGAAATTACTACATTTTCGATTACCCTTGTAAAGAAATATAATGGTATAGTCACGTAAAATCTGTAATGTCTTTCTGTGTTTAAGATTAATCTTCGACTATATACATTATAGACACAGTATTATAACAAAAGGCATCGAAATACGCGTTATGTGTGAGTTAATGTCAATATTGTCTTTAAACTGTCTATGTGTGCATGAGTGGATGGTAGTACCTATATGTAAAACTTGCACCAAAGTAGCTATTTTTTTACGCCGCGTTGTAGTGGACATACTGTGTCTAGTTTGTATATGGTCTAAGCATAAGATATATGTTTCAAAATCAATTTACTCAAAGATGTACCTATGTGTTATTTTACTCTCAATTTATTTATACGACTTATATTATTAGTGTTCTTAGAGGTGTCAAAACGTTTCTAAGTATAAAAAAATATCTTAGTATTATTGATTGTTGCTTCGCGACGGAGACGCTAGGTCGAGAGAAACGAACACTCATATTAGTTATCTGAGAAGGTTAATGTTCTACCAGGCCCTCGATTCTGCTAAAGCAAAATCACTGTCAAAAATGGTATTCAATTTTAGACTTTATTTATATATAACTAGCTGACCCGGCGAACTTCGTACCGCCTTATTTTGGGCTCGTCCATTTTCGTAACTGTCATTTTCATAACCAGCTACGAACGTGGAATTTTTTTCTTGCTTTCATAACCAGTTACGAAAATAGAATTAAATTGTCGTTTTCATAACCAACTGTCATAACCAGTTACGAAAGAATTTTTTTTTTCTTTCCGCCCGCTTGGTATTATCTCAAAATTTATCAGTGTTTCTCTACAATATTATGCATGTATTATACATATAAACCTTCCTCTTGAATCACTCTATATATTAAAAGAAACCGCTTCAAAATCCGTTGCGTAGTTTTGAAGATTTAAGCATACATAGGGACGGACAGACAGCGACAGTGACTTTGTTTTATAATATGTAGTGATTAAAGTCCAAACTTAAATGACAAGATTTTCATTACACGCTTTCGTTCACTCTACAAAAAGCCATTTAATTTTAAACTTTAACAACTATACTTTAAAGCTTAAAATTAAAAGGATTTTTTATAGTGTCCGTGTTATGACGGTGGTTTTGCTGTAGCAGAATCAAGGCCCTAGATCCTTATTAGGCTTGACCAATCATGACGTAACTATTTCATGTTAGCCGACACATTTAGTTTTACGCCAGTTCTATCTTCATGTTTACCAATAGAATCAAGGCCCTAGATCCTTATTAGGCTTGACCAACCATGACGTAACTATTTCATGTTAGCCGACACATTTAGTTTTACGCCAGTTCTATCTTCATGTTAACCAATTGAAATGTACGGTCTACTCAGGCTTTCTTTGTACTACGACGCCTTGTAGTGATGCGAGTCGTTACAAATTTGATTTTCGATAAAGTTGATTTGGAATCGTTTTGATGCGTAAAGCCTGTTGTAATAATAACTTAAATATTAATAAAAATAATAGAAAATTAGAAGGAAGTCATATACTATTTTTTTTACGAAACTTGTACTATTTAAATATGAAAAATATATGAAAAAATATTGTTTGCACTATTATTTACGTTTGATTATAAATTATCATTAATTCCCGGAATGATTGTTTATAATTCTTATGTATAGATAACATAACTTATTTCCTTCCTAGCACCCTCTCGGAACTTAATGAGATTTCTATCGTAATAGTGTGATATTAGTTTCATCTCGACTTCTCGTCTCGGTCGCGACGCGTCACGTTTACTGCGAGAATTATTTATTATTATTATAACGATGTTTTCGATAGATCTCAGAGTACTATCGATGTCTGTATTACAGCACTATTAGTCTACACACATGAATGTAAATGAGTGTTTTCGTAGTAAAGCGTATTTAAGTGAATATTAATATAATGACCGTGAATTTACTTGTTGCTACTGCAACCGTTGTATAAAGGGTAATATCGGGACGTTGATGGCCACCGGCGCGGTGGCACTATTGTCATTCAATCTCGTCTACATATTTCTTAATGTGTATAAATTAAAGACAAAATAAATGTATATAATTTAATGTTTGTTTTTGTATTTTATTCCTAAGTCCTAATGTCCTTTTGTAGCGTGACGATTGTTGCTACACCTTCCTTTCATATTCATGTCTATAAAGGGGCGATGTGGTCGCAAAGCTACAAAGCCCTTTAATATAATGAACCATAGGCCACGGTAACCACTTTCCATCAGGTGAGCCGTGTGCTTGTATGCCACCTAAGTGGAATATAAAAGCCCTATAATGAAAAAAGTTAAAGGTACTTGTGAGTGTCCGACCAACTTCTTTAAAACCCAAGCCTCTTGCAATATAATTTTATTGCGGTCCAATGTCGTAATCCGCCGTAGGGACCATGGAGATGAAAAACTTAATCACATTATTTCCTCCGTGGTAGCAATGGCGTTTGTATGCATATCTATTATCTACTTTAATGAAAATGGATGCTGACTGATTCGGCTATTATTTTCATATGTTCCGAAAGCCATAAGGAATGTTTTAAAAAAACGGTAATGGGAACAGAATTCCATGCGGGCAACAGTTCAGTCGATAAAGGAGATACGTTTGCACCTTATAAGAAAAAGGGCGACCGTATCTTCTTACTTCTGTACATCAATAACATTAAGCCTCTACAATCTCCATAGGTCCTCATGCTGGATCATCATTATTTCACAATTTACCTACTGTCTATACGCGAGTTAGGTCGCCAGTCGCCACCCGTCAGTCTCTATAATTGGTCATTTTCCCTAAATCGTCAGTTGCCTTATTCGTCAGTTCGCTCATATTCAAATCCGTATTTTTCATTAGATATCGTATTACTTATCTCAGAGTTTAGTGGTATTCAGTATAGTATAGTACTCTGTGGTGGTATTTTTTCAGTTTTCCAAGCAGGCTTAATAGCAGTATTGCCACTAAAAAATTAAAACGTTTTAAAACTTGGTGAAAAATGTTACTTGGCTATATTAAAATTTATAATGGTTCTCTTATTCTGTTTGGGTTGGTCATTCTCACTGAACTCTATTAAGCCGTTCTATCAAAATAAATATAAAAGCTCTAAACTCAAAAGCGTTTCGTTACTATAAATAACTATGAGTCAAGCAAGATCTTATTAGAGTTGACCTTAGACTATACCACAGGGGGGCCCCGTTCAACATATAGAAATTCTAGTTATACAAATATGAGGCAAACATGAATTGAACCTTGATTATATCACTTTGTCTCTTTTTTTCCAATATACAGTTGTGTCTGCTAAAAAGAGACAAAAAAATTAAGTTATTGCTCACTTGGGAAAATGAGTATGAGAATTTGACAGCGTGCCGACGGTGCCAACATTTATGAATGATTTGCGCCAACATTATGAATGATTTGCGACAGCCATTGTTGAATTTTTCTAGAACATACTACTACAAGCATAATAGTGATGTACTCCAATAAAAGATTTGACGACGAAACTATTCTTCTTTACAAAAATGTACTCTTTTGAAGAAATACGAATTGACAAAATTTTAATGTCTTCTGTTTTTCCGTATTAGAACTGGGCAATTGTGGTATTGTTAGAAACGTCTTGATCATCCGCTGGTTATAGGCAATATGACGTGTGAATGACTCTCTGAAACTCTGACTGAAAAAAAACTTGAGATATATAGACCGTGTTTGGTATGAAATTAAAGGGCTCAATTAGCACATTAAAAACATGTATACATTATTAGGTGTTGCTTGCACCAAAATAATACAAATAAAAATCAAGTTTCAAACTAAAATCCGACTACTGCAAATCACGCTCTAAGAAGTATTAAGCAAGAAAATATCAAGAATAGCCGTGGTCGTATACCATTTAGGTACTCTAATAAAACAATACATTCTAGAGATTCGTGATTTTGCAGTAGTCGGGTTTTAGTTTTAAAGTTATGGTTAGTACACTTTAACAGGTAGTATAGAAAGATATCGACAAATGTTACGATAATAGAAGATAATCCCTAGCATAGTAACCGTCGGCAAACGTTCATTCATAAAAATGGAACGTAGGTAATACACGTTAATTCTGTAGGTATAACCCATCTGTTCTATTATAAATTTATGGACTATACTCTAAGGAGTTGACGTTTAGTTTCATGAATCATTTGACGTCTCCATAAATGTCATTTTCACAAATTTCACATCAGTCAGATGAAAATGGTCGGTTTGCTCAAGACTATTATTTTACTTTAGAGATTTTGACTAAGAAATTTACAAGTGTATTGCAAAAATGACTGACAAAGAAATTTCGGTGGAAGAGCTTGAAGAAACGGTGAGTAATCAGTATGATTATCTGTTCATTTTCGTAGTGATGCACAGTTATATATGGACATGAAAATGTAGGTCACAGAGCCGCATCTTCCTTATAAATGATATACCGCAGACAGAAGACTATATTAGGTCTGTCTGGAACCTAGGCATTTTCGCTTAAAATCGCTTAAAATTATACTCTGCATGAATAATCGTGTTGAAATTCCATTATATTTTACCGCAAAAATGATGTTTACACTAGCTCAAAAACTATTTTTTTATTAATAATTCTATCTAAACATAGTTCAACTACATCTTTTCTTGCGTTTTTTGTAGCATAATATTTATATTAAAGAAGTATTATCTAAATTAAAATGTAGGATGTAGAATAATAATATTTTGTCTTCTTTTTAGGTAATTACATATTGTTTTTATACATGTTTCATGACCTATAATGTATAATCATCTGGTCAATTATATAATATCGGTGTTGTTATCTTAATAATGTATAGTAATTAAAACCTCAATTATAAAGTGCATGTTATACTGAATTAATAGTGTTTGAGTAACAAAACATCTCAAACTGCAAGATATATTTAAAATCATTGATATTTTATAATTTTTTATTTTAAATTTTTTTGCATAGTAATGCATAGTAAATTGTTCAAAGGCGGACTTAATGCCAAAGGCATTATCTGTCAGTTTACCTTAGGGTGAAGCAGAGAAACATTGAGGGAGATGCAGGCAGAAAAATTAACTATTTACTATAAGGATAATGCTCTATAGTGATTTAGTAGGAATTTCCCCAATTATGCTGTTAAAATGGTGCTAGAGACTCTTGGCTCTAACCAGGTACCTAATGATACCTCAATTGTAGTCTTAAAACTTACCATGTGTTAGGCGAGGCCAACCGATGAGCAGCTGGATCTTATGGCGTGGAAGATAGACAGTGTGGACAACAGGCTGGTGGAACCCGTCGACAGTCAGGACATGTGTATCATGAATCTTCTGAAATCTGTATCAGAGGTCAGTGTACACGATATCTTTCATATTATGTTGCGTTGAGTTTTCGTTGAGGTTTGACCATAAAGTAACGATTCTTAAGTAAAACTTCAGTGACTTGGTATTTTCCTCAACATTTAGTGAGAACGAAATGTTACACTCACACCCTATTAGTTACCTATATTGATTACTACTTAAGTTTAATTTCTATTCTTGCATGCAAATTAACGTAAGCTCATAAATTCCAATTTGTCTCTATGTAGAGATAACAGAAAGCTTTAATTTTACAGAATACACTGTTTTGTATGTTAACGATTTTCTGATGATGTCACTGTATGAGAATTACTCACTACCTGTTAATATGTACCTACTATTAGATAACGAGGCATGCTGTTTAACAGTGTTTACAAAATTGTAGTTAATTGACACAGTGCAGGAATATGTCAGTAGTACAATTAGGAGATGGAAAATATTTCATTTGTTGTGCAGAATAAAAAAGGTGAATGAAGTAATATACTATAAATCATCATCATCATCAATTCAGCCATAGGAAGTCCACTGCTGGACATAGGCCTCCCCTATAGATCTCCAATAGGACCGGTTGGAAGCGGCTATACTATAAATAGCTTGTCAAAAATTCTAGATCTATTGCGTGTCATGAGCACTACATCTATTGCATTTTAACTGCACAGCCAACAAAATTGACACGGGTATTATTTTCCCAGAAGAAGCATTGGTTAACTTCAGAAAAGTTTTGAAGTTCCCAACTAAAGCTGGCTGTAAATTTTGGCCCAACATACTCCAATATTGGTCACAGGAATTTTTTTACGCAAATGACGGTAGTTCAATATTCTGATAAAGTATTTTAAGTAATATTGTGGCTGATTTATCGTGCTTATGTTGACCTAACATGTACACTGTACAGCCAGAATAATTTTATTTATCATGCCTCATCCTTGGTATGAAGGCGACCGTAAAATATTTATAGTCTGTCCATTTTTTTTTTCTGTACGCAAGCAGCAATATTTCGGTTATTCCTGCACTGTTATCACAGGCCTTAAGTATAAGATATTTATGTATAAACAATATATTTACTTTTTCAGCGATGCGATAAAGTCGCCGGCAGGTCAGATCACTGATTATATAGTCATGATGCTTATGGCTTGTTGTTTTAACCCTATCGATTTGTTAAAAAAAATCGTAATAGTAAAATTCAACACATTCGAAAATAAGATATGAACATCGTAATACTATTTACAGTGGCTATTACATTACA
This sequence comes from Eilema depressum, assembly GCA_914767945.1. Lineage (NCBI taxonomy): Eukaryota > Metazoa > Arthropoda > Insecta > Lepidoptera > Erebidae > Eilema > Eilema depressum. The sequence goes on from OU612032.1 coordinate 17,409,241, forward strand.
CCAGGCGATATACGAATTATAGCGCGTATTCTGTAAATTCGATGTCGAGTCTCACACAGACGAGATTACTCAAGTCGGTTATGTTCGAGGGCCTTGCTATTAACGCTATCAGAGGCATAACATGTTAAAGCGTCCATGTTCCGGGCGAGAACAATAACTCCATCCTTTTTCCTCGGGACACGGGAGCATTAACAAGTCCAGTTTACCGTTCTTGATTGGACCATAAAAGTTCTTCCTGAGCGAGAGTCTTAAGTGAGACTCGACATACGTATATTACAGCATAGCATTAATAAAAAAAAACTGCATTGTTAACTTCTGAGGGTTAATAAAGACACAAACGAATTTCCCACCTCCCAAACAAGACATCAGGAGGGTTCCAAACATCTAAATTTCAACAAACGTTAACCTTATCAAGCTCCAAACTCAGTTCTTTTATCTTCATAATAAAGATATTTCCTCACAAATTTAGACATTTTGTCGGGATATAACAACCGCGTACCTAATCACGGCTTATGAAAAAAGCTCTTTATTATCCATGTTTACAAAAGAATAACAAGTAAAAAAATTACTCCCGGCTGCGCAGTTTCGTTGACCTAAATTTCTGTGTATAAGCCGGGTACTTACACCCTTATTTCATTTCGTTATTACGTCTTTCGCTTCAGCGGAAAAATGAAAGCTGCCGGCGGCGTATCTATTCTATATCCCGGGTTGTATTGAAATTAATGAAAGACTTGCTTTTCGTATTTTTTTCTATTTGCTCGCTTTGTCATTCATGAAAGTCGGGTTTTATTGACAATCTTGTGTCCTAAATTATTTCTGTCTGATTAAATTTCATGCGAGTTACAGAAATGTATATTTTATGTTTATTGTTTTCGATCTTTTTCTTTGGACTTGGATTGAACTTTCAAAGTTACACTGGCCCCACGTTGGGCGCCAATGTAAAGTTTTATTATAGGTTTCAGTTAAAACCTACTATAAAACTTCCAACGTCACAATACATTTCTTTCGTTTATTGATCTCCGTATAATTGTTTCAAATATGAGCATCGATATCTTAAGGCTTGTTGTTATTGAATACCCGAGGAGTATCTTATGCGTTCGTGAATACGAAATTTTATGTTATGTAGTAAAATTGTTAAAAATGTGTAGTTTAATTATTCAGCCAATGAATCAAAAGTTAATCACCCATTTACATTGATTCAAACTAACTTAGTAGAGTACCTACGACTTCAGACTGGCTTCCAGTGAATCTAGACTGTCAACGCCTCTACTAAACAAACCAGCGAACAGTGAATCCAGACTGACATACAATTGAATTTTGGCTAGGATCTAGTAAATAATATAATGTGATTAAGAATCTCAATGTAATAACAGCCACCATCTTATCAGTTATATAAAAAACAACAAGCCAGAACCTCATGCTTATCGATATCTAGCTGGCAAAGGCTTGACCGTAGTACCAGGTTCAAGCCTTTAAAGCCTCAGGAGTCGGGGCCGCTTCAATCGTTCGATGAACAGTCGCTTGAGCATATGCATTGCGCCCTAAGGGGCCTATTGCGTCAGCGATTTGATACACGTCTGATTAGATGAGGTTTCGTAACTGCAAACATTAGGAACATAGTAACCACCATCCTCGCTTGCTGTTGTACGATACGAATCAATAAAAAAGTAAACTTAAGCAAAGATTTCAACTAAAAAATTATATCTTCATCGCTGCCATGACGCACATATAAGGGATTGTATTTTTGGTCATGATCCAGAGGGAGTGGTATGGAGTTATTTGAGGTAGAAAAATCCATCTCTCTTTCCTACTCCATCGTGGCTACGTTGCGCGGGGCTATAGCACATTGTGGTGAGCTCACTGAAACGAAAAATGAAAAGTTCCACAAAATTTTGGATAGTTCGTGAAATATTCTTGATCGATACCCACATGAAAAAGTAATGAAGTCTGGTGCGGAACGTAGCAACTACATCGGTCAGGGCTGGACAGAATTGTGCTGATCTAGATTTTAGCTAGTCCATTAGCTAATTGAAACCCAATTCGCCCTCAGAACGGGTAACTCTGCCGGCCATAAATCTATATAAATAATGGACTACAAACTTCCAGCACGTTTGCAGCTACGAAATACTCCTCATTGGTATAATATAATTTATGTCTCGACTGTCTAGCTTACCTATATTTTATGTTATGTATGTTCCTCACAACCATCAGTGGATACTTCAGATATGGGCCACCATATTCATGTCATTAGATTGTTTTTATTTTCACGACGTACTGTAATTGATATAGCGGAAAGATGGGCAATTTTGCTAAATTTTTGATAAACTTCCTTCTGTTGCTCTAACCGTTTTGTTCTAACCGATTACTATCAAATAGACAAAAAAATGTCTTTGGCTATGTCAATTACGATGGTAACAAAAAATAAAGTCAACTCCGACTAACGATTCTTTAACAAATATTAGCAAATTGGTAAACACTCCCATTCACTAAAATCAGAACCAGTTTTATGTCTCCAAGTTTAACGTTAAATAACCGACTTTAAAAAATCTATCTAACCTAAATCAGCATCTATTAAAAAAATATGATGAATAAACCGTTTCAATATTTCGACGAAATCTTTGCATACTCGAAGGAACCGCGACATGATATGATACACCCTCCTTCCTCCAATGTTTTGTCAAACCAAGTCGTTTGGAAATATTATTAAAGCTTCACTCAAATACCTATAGATAAATTCTCGTTTGTATTAATACGGTAGTGATTCATCACGGTTAAGGTTACTCTCGGTGGAATAAATGGCCTCGTTCCCTAATATAATTTGAATATCTTTCTTAAATAGGCTGGTTTTGAAGATGGCTTCGTATCGATCCAACGACCTGAAACTCAGCAAATATACCTACAACAGCTCACATGTTTAGTTCAAATATTTTTCTAAATCTAATATATTACTAGGGTAAGGGTAGGATACTTACTTAGCTGGTCATAAAATTACCTGTCAGAATGTTCGTATGATGATTGAATAGAAAATAACTAGATCTATGAACCTTTGCTTTTATCTTAATTCTCAAAGTGTTATTCAATCAGAAATGAAATAAAAAGCCATGAATCCGTTCGTTCGAGTGTGCATATCTATAGCAAGCAAATACGTACGTGTTGAATATGTCCTTTTTAAAGTCGGTTAGTACAAGTTTCTAGTAATTTTGAGTTAGTGTTAAAAAAGCCTAAAAACAAAAAAAAAATGGAATTCTCAATATTAGCCGGAGCTGACCGTCAATCTTACCATATACTCAGTAGTTCAGTCTCCACAGGTTCGGTCCGACTACCAGCAACTGCGACGCGAATTGGTGGAGGTGCAAGCGCTGCAGAGAGAGCTGTCCTCGAGGCTCAGGTCTCAGCTGAAGCTGGTCCACGGCAAGTTCGCGAGGCTCCGCCAGCGCCTCGCTGCGGCTTCGCCCCCTCGCTGAGCTACACCACCGACGAGATCCCCCTCATGTCTTGATAAGTAACATTCGACATGATGACTTATGTTGAACTTATAAATTCTTGTGGGCAATGACACTTCTCGGAAGTGGGATCGTTTGCAAGTATAGAATTTTAGAAAATTCTAAGTTTAATGTGGAAATTATATGTAGAATATAAAGCCTTCGTTCTTCCAGTGATGAGCAACGACGAGACCATTATAAGTAGCAATATTTATTGTTTGTTGTGAAGGCGAATAATTTTAGTCTGTCGTTTAGTGAATTTGAAAATGCTCAATATTTTTAAAGTTTAGGTGTTTGGGCCTAATGGATGTATCAAATTTCTATGTGCAATACCCCAATTCGTATGATTATGAAATTTTATATAACGTACGCATAATATTCTTTAAAAGAATTAAAAATCTTAGATAGATAACTTAAAAATATTCTAAAAAATCATTTTCGGAAACATAAGAGGGCTCAAAAATGATAAAATCTATGTAGTTTACCGTCACTAGGGCCCTAACGTTATCGTTAGCGAGTGTTGAATGGTAGTGGAGATTATACTAATGTGCCAATAAGTATGTACCTATACATAGCAATAGTGATATAAGCGCGTCGACACTCGAGACACTGTTGATGCGAGTATTAACACTGTTGATCTCATAGAGGTTGTGGCGGAGACGGAATCACTTGATCTATCTGAAATCACTTATTTACATACCTTAAAGTTTAGGTTATTCACACAATAGAAAATGTAATGGAACTAAAAGGAATGAAATTGAACCAAATCGGCAATTCGCAGAAGAAGCATTTACCTACAAAAATATTTGTTCTCTGCAGCAAACTATGACCAGTAACGTCAACGCTAGAGTTGGCGATACTGGTTTTCATACTAAAGAGGACATCTCGTGGCAAAACCTTACATAGTAATACGATTCGACTAAATTCTTTAAACCTTGTGGATACGAAAATTCAGTTCCAAGTTCAAGTGATTTGCCGCCATGCCTCGTCTTACTAGTCCATACTAACCGTTTTTTTACTGTAATAGCAAAGTCGAATGCTACGAAGTCCATGGTAAAGCTACTAAACCTGCAGAGCCGCACGTAGGGAGCCCAGAGTCTTAAACAAAATATTTTGTATTACCTGAGCAGTTGCCTAGTCTAAAAATATGTGTACAGCGTACGCCTCTGCGGGTGTGGCTTGTTAAAGGTCATCGCACACACATCAAGTGTGCAACGGATCTGAAACAATCGGCACCGCTCAGGGGCATTATTCTTTTTGGAATCGTAACTACAGTTCTCTACTCCTGACTTCCACACCACAGAGGCTGTAGTCCTGTAGTAGATGTCAGTAGATTTTAACGTATAATGAGAAATGACAATGCTTTTTGGAGATGACAACGATTAGTATACTTTGCAGTCAGAAGTTACAACTTTCGTGCAAAAGGTACGAACGGCTCGAGTCGACAGGGTGCCGAGCTTGAGCTGATGTGTGTGCGTTATAACCTTTAGTATGGATAGCGCTTTAGACCCAACGTAGATGTTTCGTATTTAGTAAGTCGGTGCTAATGGATGGTGTGTGTTGAGGAATGACTGCTCGCGAGGCACCCGACCAGACGATTAATCAGTTAGACTAGCCGCTGTGTCGAGACTCCGGATAGGGCCGCGACATCACTCTCATCAATTTGACTTAAACTCTCATTAATCAGATTTGATTTGTTTTGTATTAACTCGCTAAGGGTAGTGGGGTGTTTGGTTTTGTTGATATTGTATTGTCATCATGGCGGCGCACCATTTTATAATATTTATTTTTCGTCATTTATACTTCTTATGATATACATGTTTTATATTAAACCAAATTGATGGCAATTTGTAAACGTTGCAATTGGTGTGTTAGATACTTAACAATGTTATTATGAACCGTTTTGTGGTTCAGTGCAATCCTGCCAAAATTTCAATATTTAAAGAACTATAAAATCTTACTAGGAGGTCTTGAGACAGCGGCTAATGATCTATTTATCACAGCATAAGAATTAGAATCAGAATTACACATACCTAATTATACCTATAATTTGTCCTTCAGGAGAATATAAAATGCATCATTGTGTGAGGGCAATTATGACCTTAAAATAAAATGATAGGGTCAATTCGTAGGAAACGCTGGAACGAATTTAACTACGTGTGCTAAACGAATAATGATAATAAAACGTAGTGCAACGTTTAGTCCTTCGTTTTGTTATTGCTTTTTTATTTGCTTGAGTTGTGCATCGATAATTCGAAATGTATCGATTTACAGCTTTATACGTACATATTTGATTTCTAATTTCAATAATATACTAACATGGATCAGTACACATAGGCTGGCATTTTTGTGTAGTAGGTAGTATTTCTAAATTTTTATTTGTACACGGAATATCCAAATACGATTATTAAAGTGTCGAGTCATAGCGTCTAGCTAGCGTAAGTGAATTTCATATTCATAATAAAGCCCCAATCGATTCACTTTAAAATCGTGCAAAGTTTTGTCGATTACACGGGATTGTTAAATTTTTGGCCTGCTCTTTTATGTGTGCTGAACTTCAATATGCCTATCAAGATTTTATAGTCTGCGGAGGAGCGAATTTTTTTTGATGTATGGGAATAATGTGAACGAATAAAATTAATGTATGGATGTTAGAAAAAAATTTGTTAAATAAATACTTCCAGACGATTTTGCTGTCAAAATTGTGCCCAAAATCTTTGACTCGGAAACGACTATAAAATCAGGTTGTATTTTATACGTAACAATAACTTACTATAATTATTTGTACTGAAACTTAAAAGGCTCTGTCAACATAACTTTTTTGCCATTTTTTAAACTATTTTTTAAATAAAGTTAACGGCAGTGTTTAATGTTTTAAAAGTTATTGCGCTTCGCAAACGTTAGAATATTTTTTTTGTAAATGTATTACATTGGTAACTTATTTATTGAGGTGTCGTAAATTCCTGCGCCAAGAGACGCGGCTCTCTCGTTAGGTACCTACCAAATGTTATATGAAAGGAAATTGTAGTGTTATCACATTCAATGTATTCTCCATCAGTTATTACTTCGTATATATTTTTTATATCTAGAATATAAATGTTTCTATAGTAGAATTTTTTTTCTTTTTTTGACAGTACATGAGTACAATGACATCCCATCACGTTAATTTTAATATGTCATTTATTTATGTGGGTAGTTATATGCTGATGACAGAGCCTGCTATTTTATCAAACTTTTGTGTTTATATTTTATATATCTTTACAAATTGTAGTGTTTATTTTTCTATTGAACAAAATAATTTATGCCCCAAATAAGACTGTGTTCGTCTTTCTTTGTTTCTCTATAGTATAGTGTAGTGAAGTACGATCAGCAATATATTCCATGGTTTAGAACATTTGACGCACATATCACGCACTTGCATGTTTAATCGTAACACGTTTGTTATTGAATAGGAGAAGGTAGAAGTAAAAAACGCGTGTAAAGAATTTTAGAAAACATTTTTAAAATTCTTTGCAGGTATTAAGTAAATTTTCTGTGCTTATTGAAAGGTGAGAGCTTTATTCGTCAGCGGACAGCCAAGGTGTAGAATCGAAGAGGGCCAGCTCGAAAAAGATGACTCTGGGTCAGCCAGGATGCGAGAGATATGTCGTAGCCAATCTCATATTTCATCCGTGGGGATTTTGCTCACGAGAATCAAAAAGCCAAGGTATATACGCTACCGGACCTACCCGTTCTTTCGTGCGAAAATGCCCTCGGATACTATCCTCGTCGGCCATCGAGGTGGATATTGTGGACACGGACCCTGGGAACAATATCCTGACATATAAATAAATTTGTTCGATCACAATGAAGTAATCAACAAAGTTGAAAGCATAACACTCCATTTTCTGGATAGTCGTGTAACTGATAGAGCTCTCATCTTTCTCCCGGCATATAGCTCACCTATTTAGTCAAAATACTAGTTGTAGTGTAAGGGAAATACATGTCTGAAACTATGTCTAAGTCGTAATGTCTAAATTACCGCGTATACCTGATTTATCTAGACTAGTTAGTTATAGTCTCAATATGGGTTTTGATATAGTTTTTACACTAGAGGGGAGTTGAATGACTAGAGGAGACGATTGTTGATGTCGATGAAAGTATTTTCTTTCAATTTTATATTAAAAAATATAAATTTTTCATATGAAATTTATCACTACTATCGCGCGGTGAAAATGTGTAGCCAAATGAGATTTCGGCTTGATCTTACTTCGAGTCTGCGTACGAAATGATCGGGCCTTGTAGAGCTGTAGTGCTATTCAGTAATGTACAAATTTGATATCGAATTTCACACTAACAGACAGCTATTCCTCAACCAAACGGCCAAGATTAACGCCGTGAGTGATTGGCCAATACCGCGCCTTTTGATTTCCGTGAAAATATCCGAAGTTAGCTGTCTCGCCGAGTGAGTCTTGACAATCAATTTATATATTAAAGAGTAGCACTTTGCTAAGTAGTAAGCATTTTGCTAAGGCAAACGGAAGGTGGGACACCCCTAGCCAGGTGGACTGACAACCTGCGAAAGGTGGCTGGGACGGACTGGATGCGGAAGGCGGAGGAGGCAAACGTGGCGCATATTGGGAGAGGCCTGTGTCCAGCAGTGGACTGCATTAGGCTAATTGATTGATTGCTAAGTACCTGTTGTTTGGAAATATCTAGTTCTTGAGCATAGATGCGTACGTAGACAGAATAGAATACGTCGCTGTATCTCGGGCTGTCTTTTCCGAAGATGTTGGAGTAACCGCCAATATCCGCCAAGCGGTTATTGATATTCGATTTTTAGGTCTCGAAACGTCTTTTTTCTTTCATTTCTGCCATCGTACAATACTTCCTCAAAGAAGAAATGGCGGAAACCATTATCATGTACTCAGCTACTTCTGGCTGTCTTCCTGAGAATTATGAGATTGTATATCGACATCGTAAGAGATAGTGAGATAAATCAGAACGAGCAAGAGAGAGGTTAGTACGACTTCTTAACTGTTAGTTTAGTTGTTGGTTAGAATAGTAACTTTAGTTACTAACTCGTTTAGTGTCGATGTTGTGGACAACTAGAATTGTGACTTCTAGTAGTTTTAATTTCGCATGTTCCTTTTTGTAGTAGTTGGAGATTGTAGGGTAGTTAACTATAACAAAAATAGTTTTTTTCTTTCTTAAATATTTAAGTGTGTTCCATGCCATAACGTTATAGAACTTATGCTAAATAATGTAAGCTAAGAAATATAATTTAAAATCCACATAACAAGTCATCTATGTGAATCCACCCAATTCCTAGATGAAACATATTTGGTTAGAGATTACTAGTGGGAAATGGATTTAAACCATTATAATTGAGATTATTTTACTAATACGTTTCTTATACGAAATATCATTCATACATACCATACCATACCTAACCTAAATTGTAAGGTTGTAGAAAAAAATAAAACACACCACTTTTTTTTTTTTTTTTTTTCCTCTCTTCTGGCGATTACGCAGTTTCCGCCAACGACTTAGCACATGGATTTGAATTCGAGTTTCGACTTGGGGGTAAGTATGCGACTGTGCTAGATTACTTGATGTACCCACGGATTAAAACTTAGTGAATGTACAAGAGAAGGTGTATATAAAATACAATAAAGGCCGAAAGTGTTGCAGCACGCTGGAGTACCTGAGTCAAAGCAAAAAACACAGGTTAGTGGTTATAGCAGACAAACACAATCCTACAGGTTAATATTATTAGAGTTAATATAGTTACATATCAGATATATAAGGGGAGAATTAGTATAGGTGAGAAGAGAGTTAAAATTTATGGGTCGGGGGATACGGTTGGTGGGTAGGATATCATATAGAGAACTTCTTCTTGGGCACTCAAAGAAGATGTGATCAGTAGTGTGTTCATCCAAGCCACACTCACAGAGAGAGCTGTCCCTGACCCTGATCTTAGCGAGAAAAACATTAGTACAGGCATGTCCTAAACGAAGACGACAGATTACCGATGTAGCTCTCTTACTGGCTTCCCGGAATTGGTAAAACCAGGGTTTAATTGGGATGTCAGGCTGAATGGAGGCATAGTGTCTTCCCTTCACCTTGCTGGAACTCTCCCAAAGGGCGGTCCATTTTGATATTAGACAGGGTCTGGCAAGTAAGAGGAGGTCGTGAGCATAGACTCTATATTGGTCGAGAGTACCATTGTTTACTGCTTCCCTGGCAAGGGAGTCCACAAAAGTGTTGCCTGCTATGCCAGCATGACCTGGGATCCATACCAATGTAACCTCGAGTCCCTTAGACTGACACCTAAACAATGTTTGCTTTATTAAAAGAACTAAAGGGAATTTTGTTTTACTGGTGAATTGATTAGCCAGAATGGCCATTAAGCAGCTCCTGGAATCCGTAAATATTACTGCCTTACTAATACTATGAGCCTCAATGTACAGTAATGCCTCGAGTATAGCTATCGATTCACCAGTAAAAATAGAATTGATATTTGGTGATTTATATGAAAGTATAATTTTGTATCTTGGAATCCAAACGGCAGACCCCACACAAGTGGAGTCAGATAATTTAGAAGAATCCGTGTAAATAGCTATCCAGTCCTGCCAATGTCGGCTGATTAAATAATCTAACTCCTTATTAGCATCCACAGAATCCTTACTGATACCACAGTATAAGACAACATTAGGGTTGTAGACAATAGCCTCAAATGGAGTTTCAAACAGGGGGTTAGTTTTACATTGAAAAGAAGGGAAAGGGAGGCGAACATAATTAACAAAACTATTAAATAAACACGGATGGCTTTTATGTGTCCAATATCCACCTGTTGAAATATATTCGGATAATTTATGTAGTTTGGGCACCAGAGGATGAAAGGATAGTTGGGAGGATTTATATAGGTACCTATCAGAGAGGTACTGCCTTCTTAGAAATAGAGGGGGGTCTACACATTCCAATTGTAGCGCATTTATTGGGGAAGATTTCATAGCACCCACGACAAGGCGCATGCTTTTGGCCTGGATCCTATCCAACGAGCTTAAGGCTGCCTTGTTGCACGGCTCTAAGAGAAAGCACCCATAGTCTAAATGGCTACGGATAAGCGCATTATACATCAGCTTTTGACAATAAGGGTGGGCTCCCCACCAAACTCCAGACACAGCCCTTAAAATATTAATATTTTTTTCACATTTGTGTGTGATGTAATTGATGTGATCTACTCCGGATAGCTTTGCATCTAAAACCATTCCTAAAAACTTGACTGTGTTTTTTACAGGGAAATTTTGATCATCAAGAGAGATTAGACAATCAGGAATGGATCTACGGCGGCTGAAAACTACTACAGAGCTTTTGGGGACTGAAAGTGATAGACCATGGTCAGTAAGCCAGTTGGAGAGATAAGATATTGCTGAGTTCAATCTGGACACAGCATCCGTCATATTGTCCGCTGCCACATAGAGAGCAAGATCATCCGCGTATTGAAGGATGTTGCAGAAGGAAGAGACTGAGAGATCTAAATCGGCGGTATAGATGCCATAGAGGAGGGGGCTTAAAACAGAGCCCTGCGGAAGGCCTCTCCAAATTATTCTGGGAGAAAGGATTAAATTTTGAACTCTAAGGCTAATGGTTCTCCCAGACAGGGAATTAAAAATGAAATTTACTATCTTCTCTGGAAGACTCAGATTAAGCAGTTTTTGCCTGAGTACAGGAAGTAGTACATTGTCATATGCAGATGCTATGTCCAAGAATACACCCACACAATACTGATTTTTTGATAGAGCTATTCTAACGTCAGTGGTAAATATACTGAGATTATCCATAGTCCCCAATCCCTTGCGGAACCCGAATTGGGTTTTTGAGAGCAAACCCTGGCTTTCCACTAGCCACTCTAAACGATTTTTTATTAAGTGCTCTAAGATTTTGGACATGGTACAAGAGAGCGCAATAGGGCGGTAACTGGAAGGATCATCGCTACGTTTATCTGGTTTCAGGATTGGAATTATAATTTGAGACTTCCACTCTTCTGGGGGGAAACCAGAGTTATAAATGGTATTGAGCAGATTTAAAAAAAAATTTTGGGTGGTTCTGCTACTCTTGAAAATAAATGAGTAAGGGATGCCATCCACACCAGGAGAAGAATCCTTAAGGGACCCTAAGACAATCGAAAGCTCTTCGAAGGAAAAAGAAGAATCTAGAGGGTGTGAAGACTGAGAGCTAGAAGGAAAGAAGTATGAGGACTCGGCAGCAGTGGGAGCTGTTGGGGGAGCAAGTTTTTGCTCAAATTTCTGTAGCCATTGAGAGGGGTCATTTGAGGTAATGTTGCTGTTTGTTGTAGAATACCTGAACCTTCTAATATCCCTCCATACAAAAGATGCGGGGGTACGAGGGGCTAATGCTTCACAGAACTTGCGCCATCCATCCTTCTTCTTTTGTGACAGAAGTCTAACCGTTTGTGCAGCTACTTTTTGATAATTTAAATAATTAGCAGTTGTCATATTATGTTTGTATGCTCTTTCAGCATCCCTTCTCATTTGGCACGCAGCTGAGCACGCCTGATCCCACCAAGGAGGAGAGGGGATGTTATTCCTAGGGGTCCTTTTAACAGGAATGGCCTTATCAGCAGAGTTTAGAAGAGCTTGTTTGAAAAGGGTGTAAACGGGGTCAATATTACCTAAGTTAGGAATAGGCAACAAAGAAACCTCCTGGTCAAGAGAATTAGCATACAATTCCCAATCGGCTCTTAGCAAATTATATTTGAGTAGCGGGTTAAATGGAGGTGACTCCCTGTGGCTGGCTAGAGAGGAGACAATTATGGGGTAATGATCACTCTGTTGTGAGTCACTTGAAATCTGCCAAGTCAAGCATGAAGCAAGGGAAGCGGAACAGATGGTTAAATCCACAGCACTGGGTCCCCTTTGGGTTAAGGAGGGTCTACGAGTGGCAGAGCCATCATTTAAGATACAGAGGTTCAATGAATCTAGAATATCAATGAACATGGGTGCTAAATCGTCACACTCTTGTGATCCCCATGAAGTATGATGGATATTGAAGTCACCTAAAATAACAAAAGGAGAGGTTATAGAAGTTAAAATGTTGCTTAACTCAGCTAGTATAGAGGAATTTGGATAGGGGATATATATGGAAAGGAAAGTAATGTTTGATACTGTAATAGCAACAATGTTCCAGCCATCACTATGAGGAGGTAGGGATAAAGAGTTAAAGATAATTGTTCTGGAGACCAAAATGGCAACTCCAGCATATCTGTCATCCCTGTCTTCCCGAAGACAGGCATACCCAGGCATCCTGAAATGGGTGCCAGGTTTAAGCCAAGTCTCCTGAATGGCAAGGATGAGAGGTTTGTGTTTATTAATTAAATGAATTAAGTGACTCTTTTTACTCCTAATGCTCCTACAATTCCATTGAAGGAGAGGTGGGAATGTTACTAGTGAAATTAAGCAGCTGAGTGAGTTTTGTTTTATATCTTTCAGGTAGCTCAGTATCATCAAAACGGGTGAGCATGCTAATAAGAGTGGAGAGCAACAGATCCAAAAAGTTGTCATTAGAATCAACGTTAACTTGTACACCAGGGAGAGCAGCACCATTTGGAAGAGAAGATGCAGGAGAATGAGTAATAAGACTATGGGCTTGCCTGTCATAACCAGGGCCAGAAGCAGGGGAGCTCTGCCTTCGGGGCATGAATATAGTTTTCCTATATGATGATACCTGAGGACCTTGAGACCCCCGGACAGGAGACAAGGAAGAATGATGAGAACCAGGGTGAGAGTTCAGTGGTTGAGAAGACCTAGCTGTGTCGGCAAAAGACTTTCTTACCTGATGGAACCTAGCCGATGCCTCCATGTAAGAAATGCTCTCCTGAGACATGGTAATCTTTATAGACTTCTGCCTGGAGTGCTCTGGACAGGAAGGGTCTTTGGCTGTATGGGGACCTAAACAGAACATACATGTGGGAGATTTTGAGGTACATGAGACACCCTCATGGGCCTGAGAACATATGAAACACCGTGGGGCAGATCGACATTGTGTGGAAGTGTGACCATAACGGCAACACTTCCAGCACTGTATGAGGGGAGGGACATAATTTTCAACGGGGAGGGAATTATAAAAACAGTAGACGTGTGGGGGCAATTTTTGTCCTGAGAAGGTGACCACAATAGTTTGAGTGGGAACATAAGTGACAGTGTTGTTCTCACTTGTAACTCTCCTATTGAGCCTTCTAGCTTTCATTATAGACCCGTATCCTGATGGAACTTCAATGGAAAGGACCACTTCTTCTAGTGTCCACTCCACTGGTATTTGGCGAACTATACCCATTCGTGAGGTAGCAAACGAGGGAATTGAGCAACTATATTTGGCCCTTGCCAAAGAAGGATGACTAATAAAGTTGTTGGCATCACTAGCATTTCTAAATTCGACTGAAAGTCTGTTACGACCAACCCGCTTAACACTGCCTTCAATAATGTTAGTAATTTTATTCATGAACAAAAAATGACCAAATTTAATGGATCGGAACACTGTTCCAGCAGAGGCATCGCCGACATCTCTAGTCACGTGGACCAAAAACGGGCCAGAGTCCGACTCTGAGTACTTTGAGACCTTGTCCTGAAAATCGGGATGAATATATGAACTTTGAATGGATGGAGTCGCTTGGGAGGGGACAGTTATTGTTTTTTTAGCAGGGACAGCGTCTTCCTGTGAGGTATGGATAACACGCTTCTTGGCTGTGGCTGTACTGACTGCAGAAATATCCTCTAAAATAATTCGAGAAGAACCGGGGAGTGGAGTGCCTGGCCGTCCACCGGGGACGCTTCCCCCGCCAGGGTCTGGTGGATGGTTATCCATGGGACTGTCTACGTGTTGAACAATAAACTTACCCTGATTACGAACACAAAGCACACTTAGACAACACAGAAGCACTTAAATACTCCAGCAACTCGATATTTCCAAGTAAAAAGTTTTTTGGAAGGGACGAACACTTGTAGCAAGCACGCGTTCCAGATCCGAAAAAAAAAAAAAACAAAAACAACACACCACTTCGAAAATGAATGTCAAATGTCACCATTATAGTTAACTACCCTACACCAATAGAAAATAAAGATAAAGTTAAAATATCCGTTATTTAATCAATTAAATGCACATACACGTACATACGTCTTTAAAACGTAACATTTTTCTCAAATAGAAATAAATCTTGGTTATTTTTTGATAACTCGTACACGAACTACCTAAGCGTACCTATTGAGCACGTCCATATGTCGTAATAGCACTAAATACCTACTGATATCGCGTTGTGATTATTAATTGTAAGTTTCATTCTGATTAAAGTAAAAAAACATTGCTTTTTATTATGCGTTGTAGCTAATTTAATTTCGTCCATTTTTGAAACAAATACCAAGACAGATGACAAAATGATTCAAAAACAATTTTACAAACTCATGAAGGTAGTATGAAAAATCTTGTTTAAGGCAAAAGGTACAATAAAATTACTCTGTATGTATGAACTACCTACATTAAACGATAATTATCATGACTCAATAATATTTATGCAGAAATAATTAGTTATAAATGCGAATGAAGGATAGAAGGAAAATATCATTAGTTTAAATTATAATTAGAGAATTAATTAAGATGCATGCCTTTGTTCGGGTCTTTGCAGACGAGTGGTGCCATCTATCGTTGGACAGGTTACATCAAAATCAAGCAATTTACAGATTTAACAAATTGTGATTAAAACCTTATAAAAATTCTGTGTTTTATTAGTCGACGTAGCATACTATCGATTTGCTGTACGGTCGATGTAGCGTACCGTCGTTTTAGTGTACTGACGATGTAGTGTACCATCGATTTGGGGTGCTGTCGATGTAGCGTACCATCGATTTGAAGTACTATCGATACATTGACCCGTCGATGGAACGTCTTCGATGTAGCGACCATCGATGTAGTGACTTTCGATATTATGAACTAGACCCCTATTAGTTGACATTTGTAATTCCTTCTGTACAGAATGTGGGTACTTGTAAATATTAGGAAATAGTCTGTTTGTACTGCCGCTGGCTCAAACTGGCAGTTTCAAACAGTTTGATCAAATTGGCATGAATGTGTGTGGCAAAAATTGAACAAATTTAATGAGAATCAAATGGTTTGAAGAAATATAAAGATCAAACTGCTTGAAACTGTTTTATCAAATTACTGACCTTATATGGTGGCCATTATGGACGACCTAATGTGAGAGGTAGATTCATGGGTCATTCAGGCTTGAGGCAGTAGGTAAAGACGTCTTTCCTATTTAAATCATTTATGTTTACCCATTTTCTGTACACTAGGAAAAAATGATTATTAAATTATTGACCTCTTTTTAATCTACTGAAACCAAGGAGTACTATCGATGTCCAATGTAAGACAATATTATTGCACACTATTCCTAAATACTACGTAGTTAATTTTTTATATTTACCTAGGAGAAATGTTAAAATTACTAAGATCTGCATGCAGTAATGCTATATTGAGGTCTCAGATTAAAAGAACAACATAGACGGAGTACATAGACTAAACGAGGGTAGCTGCGTAAAGTAATACTAAAGCTTCTTTCTTACTCTAAGTACTAAAGTAGTACCATCTTGCTTGCACTCGTGCGTGCACAGGGTGCACACAAAGAGTGCTAGCGAAATGTTACTTCTTTAGTATTACTTTATGCGGTTTCACACACTAGTTATAGTTATGCGTTCCGTCTGTTATTCATTTAGTCTGAAACTTAGGTATAGTGTATTGCTTTAAAAAAAAATGGCGAAAAAAGTAAAATTGTACAACCAAAGAAAAAAAGGGACATATTGGTGTTTAACCTTAATAGCTATATGTATTTGGTTTTGTTTTTATTTGTGTATTCTGTTGGTTGTATAAAATTTATATCTTTTTATAATTTAATTAAAAAAAGTAGTCAACGTTTATGTACAACAAAAAAGTACTTCCAAGTCTAGGTTACAATTGATTAAGGTGCGTACAAATTATATTAGTTGGTACAATGTTGCAAAGCTATAAAACAATGTTCGATATTATGTGGACGTGTTATATAACACAAGTTATACAACATGTTACATGATCTGTACGCACCTTTAGAGACTAATGTGTCAAAATCGTTGTCGATATGTCGACAAATTATTATGTTACATCTCTAGGGTATCTTTTGAGAATGCAATACTTATTATATTTTCTATGTCCATAGTGTATGTACACTCTTAACGTTATGATGTATTTAAATACCCAATTTCGACTTTGTTTACAAATAAAGAATATTTTACAGTTGATTTTTGTTTTTTTTATTAGGTACCTCAAATTTAGAAATTGAACCAATCGATATCATCACATACTTTTTTTTTTTTTTTTTTTTCGGAGGTCGCAGAACGACCTCCGTCCCCCATGAGCGCGGGCCTGGGGGTGACGGGTGGAGCCGCCTGTCACCCTAGCAGAAGCAGGCCACGGCGGCGGTGCGCATTGCGTGCCTCCCCATACCCGGGGGCGAGTTGGGGACTCTACGGTCCCCACATCGGGAGAGGGCCAGATCGAGAGATATGACCCTGGGTCGGCCGGGGTGCGAGGGATATGGCTACAACAATCTCACCTCCGGCAACTGACGGCCCACAGTCGGCGTGCGTTTTAGTCGGTTCGAGTCCGACATAACCTCCTCCTCCGGCTCCGGCGGGGGAGGTATCCGCGGGGATTTTTCGCACGATATCATCACATACTTAATAGTTCATGGTGAGAGCGATTTTTTGTTTTGGAAGAGTCTGTCAAAGATATAAAGGGATAGACCATATTCTTGGAAAAAAATCATCATCTTGCCGGTTTATCATCTTCAGTAGAGGCATCCGCCGCTGGAAACTGCCAGCAGCGATTCAGCAAGGCGCCAAAATCGTCGTTAGCTAAGTAAAAGGTGCTTCTAAACGGGCAATGTTTTACTGCAATTAGTGGCTGCAACACTGTGGCCCGGCAACATTTCAACTATTGCAACCAATACAGGCCAGTATTGCAGTAATGTCCCGGAAATATAGCCAAACATGTTTTGTGTTGCCACATATGGCCGATATTGCCGCAATGGGTTGCCGGACGATCGCTAGGCGGTCGATATTACTGCAATATTGCTCGGCCAGTTCTATTGTTGTTTCAGTAGCTCTCTTTGTTATGACACAGTCTATCCTTTTCTACGCGAATTGTTAAATAATTGCAACACATTGCCCAGCCATTGATTGTTCGGCCATCAGTTGCAATGAAATATTTTTGAAGTTGCCGGGCAATTAGTTGCCAATAGTGCAGCCACATATTGCAGAAAAACATGGCCCGTTTAGAAGGGCACTAATTGTCGCAAGGGGCACTGTTTCTCTTTCGAGGGCCTGGCAGTGCAACTGGCGAAAGTGATGTTGATCTTTACGGACGTATCTGACATGCAATGTTCCTCTGCTTCGCTTAGGGATGAGGATTGAATCACGCATCTGGAATGAGAAAGTAACCGTTGATTCCAAATGTATGGAATCAGCTAACTACCCTTATATCTTAGTCAGATCATTGACATACCTACACAAATTGGCATCGAGAAGGATATAGTTCTTGGGCGCCCCGTATACTGCCAGGTGAACACGCCTCGCAAGGCATCACCAATATTCATCATTAACTAAATCTTTACTCAATTAGTCACAACAACGGTGGAAAAATTACTCTAGGGTACTTAGCTGTTTTCATAGCGATGCTGTATCCGTTACAGCTCTGTAATTCTATAACATTATTTCCATATTCATAATTCTTTCCATAAAAATTTATGCTGACACAAGACTGAATTTGATTGTCATAGACATGAGAAAAGAAACAATATTTGAATTTGACATGAATCATAAATCTACGGCCAGTAAGCTAACAAGGAGGTTTAATCGTGAAGGAACTTCGCGACATTCCCCACGCGAAATAAAATTGAAAATTATAGCAATTAATTTTTTAAGTTAGCTGTGGCGTTTACACCTCGTGACGAAAGGTTGCGACACTCGCGGCGGGATGAAAAGAAGTTCTCGTTATTGTACTATTTCACTAAACCTACCAACTGTTTAGAAAATCCACTTCACCACAGAGTCAATTCTAGTATAACAACACAGTGTCAATTTCCACTTCATTTTATTCTCAACAGAGATTTATCCGACACTATGTTAGCAATCATCTCAAACTCCATACAAATGTACCATTGTACTATAATGCCGCGTACCACTGTACCGCGCTGCACACCCATGTACCAGACTGTACACACATTGTATCCATAATATTATGTCGCTAACATAGGTCTCCAATCAATCAACTCAATAAAGGTCATCATTAGATAATTTACTATAATCAACTCTCATGTGGTAGTGGCAGAGTAATGGTTAAACAATTTAAATTGAACCGAACTATTTGCAAAATTTTACCGAAAAATTATATTATGGAGGCAGCAAAACATGTCAGACAATTTTGAAAATAAATAACTGATATTTTTTGATTTCGTTTCTTAAACCAGAGTTAAGAATCAGCATCTCCACCATGTCGCAAGGGGCACTGTTTCTCTTTCGAGGGCCTGGCAGTGCAACTGGCGAAAGTGATGTTGATCTTTACGGACGTATCTGACATGCAATGTTCCTCTGCTTCGCTTAGGGATGAGGATTGAATCACGCATCTGGAATGAGAAAGTAACCGTTGATTCCAAATGTATGGAATCAGCTAACTACCCTTATATCTTAGTCAGATCATTGACATACACAAATTGGCATCGAGAAGGATATAGTTCTTGGGCGCCCCGTATACTGCCAGGTGAACACGCCTCGCAAAGAATCACCAATATCCATCATTAACTAAATCTTTACTCAATTAGTCACAACAACGGTGGAAAAATTACTCTAGGGTACTTAGCTGTTTTCATAGCGATGCTGTATCCGTTACAGCTCTGTAATTCTATAACATTATTTCCATATTCATAATTCTTTCCATAAAAATTTATGCTGACACAAGACTGAATTTGATTGTCATAGACATGAGAAAAGAAACAATATTTGAATTTGACATGAATCATAAATCTACGGCCAGTAAGCTAACAAGGAGGTTTAATCGTGAAGGAACTTCGCGACACTAATCACTTAGCTAACGACGATTTTGGCGCCCGTGACCTTAAAAGGTCACGGGTTCGAATCCTAGCCATTAAGGCCAACGCAAACGAGGGATTTTTCTCCGCGGCGGATCAAAAAGTACGCTCCGTCAATAAAAAGTCCTCTGCGGAATTACCACGTACTCAACGCACACGGTGTGCGATCATTTGCTGTCCGGTAATGTAGAGATGTGCACGTCCTAAAAGGATGTCACTATAATTCAAACTTTCTCAACGTGAATTATAAAATTAATATGAAATTGTTATTATTATCCAATTATTTTACAATAATAAATGAGCAAAACTTACTATACCTATTTAGTTTTTTCTTCATTCGATAATAAGTCCCATACAGGAGTGGAATAAACCTCTTGGCATACCTGATTCCAGAACTTTTTCTTTAAATTTCGGTCGTGATACTCTTTTTTTGGCGTATCATATAAAGCAGTTCTTTTTTCGACTTCTTTTATTAAAATATTACATTCTATTTCCTGGGTAATCATTTATCGTCGTGAATAATAATTAAATTATATATAGGAAAGAAATCGCCGCACTTGACGTTTGACATTATCTTATTTATCTATGACTGTACAATACATAAACTGCATGCATACAGGGAGATAAAAAGGTGTAATGTCAATGAAGTTTGACCAAAAAGTTTGACTACGAGGAAGCACCGATACATCACTATCGAGCGCACAACGCGGATTAAATTCCGTCATGTGCGTTGCATCGCACAGTCACACGTGCTCTATTTTTTTCGGGGACTCCCCCGTACTTTTGTCGGGTCCGCTCCCTGCATGTCCGCGGTAATTCGAGCGACTTTTTGTACGCGGTACTTTTAATCCTTCGTTTGCGTTACTCGATACAATTGTAAGCGATCTATTTTAGAAGACTAAAAAGGCCGCGGATAAAAATCCCTCGTTTGCGCAGGCCTTTACACTACCGACGTGCTACTGATGTAGCGGTATGAGAAACCTCTCCTGTCCCGGCGCGCGCGGATTGTTTTGTAATAATCTGTTTGGTGAATTTGAGCTTGACCACAGTAGTAGCACCCCGTGCTATCTTTAAAAGACATCCAAGAAACGTGTAAAGGTTCAACCCCACCAAACGGACGGCATCAGAACGGATTTTACAATCTTTAAACAAAATAAATCTTTATATTACCAAGTCACGCATGACAGCTTGACGTGCGTCATGCCGCCGCACGTCGCTGTCAAGCTGTTGTGCGTGACTTAGTAATATAAACTTCAAACACTGATAATATGATTTAATTTTGTTTAAAGATTGTAAAATCCGGGCCGATGCCGTCCGTTTGGTGGGGTTGGACGTGGACCTTAACGCGCGTATGGAGCACATTTTAGGTCCAAGATATATGTCTCGAGCAATATATAGACCTAAAAAATCCCACGGGCACGACCAATTGACGGCCATTTGCTGTGTAAGTATACTGTGGCGCACTTTGTTGCCTATTAGCCCAATGTGCAACGTATGAGCGGCGAGAGGTCCCTATAACCAGTTCCTGCTGGCTTGATCTGCAAAGGGAAGCCGTGGTAGAAATGTTTAAAACTGACCAATTTTCTTTGCTTCAGTGAGTAGTACTTAATGTACCTACTGGTCTTCACCAAAAGATATAGGGAGACGCTAAAAATATCATAGAAATAAAAATCCAAAATTCTGAATATATTCCTTTATTTATTTGTACTTAGAAACAGACACAAAAATACAAAACCGCTTGGAATGCACGAGACGGAATAATCGTTGTTACCGCTGTTAATATGTTATTATATCTCTTTACGGACGCCCACTTACAACTTGATCAGATACAGTTGATAAAAATGACCAGTTTATAAAAATTATTCATATTATGTACTCGGCAATTTATGACGCGCAACACGTGTTGCTCAACAAGTTTGGCAACATTGTGCAACAAGCGCGACGCAGGTCATAGTTCTATCAGTCAGTACTGAAAGAACCGGTATACCTACACTGTAGTCTCCATCAGATGTCGTGAATGCTGGCGTCCAAGAACAAATTTAAAATTAAATCTAAATAAAATGTTAAAGTTTTAATAACTAAAAGACACCTATAATACTTGTTATTGCAGCGTTTTAAACGAAACATATCACAGATAAGATATAAAAATGAGCACGAACTACTGTCGAACGTAAAAAAATTAAATAGCAATCATTGTGAGACTTATTCATTACTGAAGGTATACACAGGTCGTCGGGGAGATTCGGGCTAAAATCGGCTTTCTTCGGTTTAGTAGACCGTTCTCTCTATTGCACACCGTACAGTATGATATCTTTATAGAGTAGTTAAAACCGTTTGTAAGATATAAAGCTGTGCGATAGAGACAACGCTATACAAACCAAAGTTTAGATTAACACCCACTCTTCTTCCCGACAACAAACTCACAAAAATCACTATTCTGAGATTTATGTTAAACATGAATCATATTTTTACTCTTACCGCCTGTGCTGCTTCATGCGTGTCACGCATATCTATAGGCGTTCGCACCGTCGTCGTGCAAACTCGATTTTACACGATTTTGTGCAAACTAACTCACCATTATTTGCCCGATTTTGTATAAACTAAGTTTTATTAGAACGATTTTGTGCAAATTAGCTAGCTGAGTTTTAGCCATATTAAGTTTTATTTGCACGATTTTGTGCAAATTGACACTATTATTTGCACAATTTTGTGCAAATTAGTAAGCCGAGTTTTATTTGCACGAAACAGCCGCCCGCATTCGTGCACACGCACGAGTCAGCACAGGCTCTTAAGCGATTCTAGTAAACGAAAAATTACGGAGTGCTTGCGTAGTTTCGTTCATTCCCAATTATTATAGAATGATTTTCGCACTAAATTACATAAAATGGCACCCTGTGTCACAAAAGTACAAAATCAGACTTTAAAAAACAAGAGATAAACTTACATCTAAATAATCTATTGTTAACAAATTAATACAATTAACGTGTCATAATATCTAAACATAATGTCGTTATACACCTAATGTCGGGGTTTAGAATTTATATAATCAAGAAATCTTAGGTAAAGACTGTCAATGGATGGGTCGCAAAGTTAGAAACGGCGGTGGTAGTGTGATTTTCAAGGTATCAGACTTGCAATCAGGGGATGGCATGTTTGACTCCAGGCTTCAATAGGCACACCACTGATGTAGACACTTTTCTAATGGAAATAAGTTGTTGAAGGAGTAAACAGAAAGATTCATATTCGACGAAAAAGATCGCATCTTTATAAAAAATGTGTGTCTGCGTGTGTTTATTATGTGAGCGCCGTTTTTTTGCGTGTTTGAATGAGTATTTGCGCGTTTATGTATGTGTTTGTATATTAATGAGTGTGTGTGTGTGTACTGCACTTTATTTTTAACACAGATTTTTTAGTAAAAAATACTTCATACCATTCTAAAATATTTGATAGAATAACAAAGCGATCCATCCATGGACTATAAAGTACGATCAGCAGAAAATCTACTAAATATTGCCGACGAATATACATGGCACAGGATTGTATTACAAATTACAGAATAACTATAATAATATAATAAAGAGATTACCTTCGTAATTTATTATTTTGTTGCACTGTGCAACACGCTGGACAGAATATAATGGGACTGTTTAGTACAGATACCGGCAAATAACTCGACAATAAGTCGACGTACCGAGCGAAAATTCGCATATGTGTACTACTATTACGAACCAACCAAAGCAACAATAAGGGGTCTTATCAACAAATTGACGTGCCCCTTTGAACCTGTGATGTTTTTTTTAAATATTTGGACCTCCAAATTGACTGCACCCCGCCTAATGATAAGCTGAGTGCAGTCTAAAGAATAATGGCTGCTATTACAGATGCTCTCCCTTTTTTTTTTTTTTTTTTATCGTGCGAAAAATCCCCACGGATACCTCCCCTGCCGGAACCGGAGGAGGAGGTTATGTCGGACTCGAACCGACTAAAACGCACGCCGTCTGTGGGCCGTCAGTTGCCGGAGGTGAGATTGTCGTAGCCATATCCCTCGCACCCCGGCCGACCCAGGACCATATCTCTCGATCTCCCCAGATGCTCTCCCAAGAATGATTGGTATAATAAAAGAAGTAAGTAGCAGTGGCGAAGTGTCCATATAACCCGATTCCTACCGGCTTACCTTTGCAAAAACCCCTAAGCATTGTCTATTAATAAATTATAAATCAATGAAACCACATCCATTCAATACTCAAAAATATAAAACAAAAAGTATTCTGTTACGTAAATCGCAATTATAATAATTATTTACATACATTACATATTACACATATTTCTCATAACGCCATCTAGTTCTCAAATAAGGAAGGAAACCTCTTGTATGATTCTGTCTGAACGCGCGCCAAGCGAAAAAAAGCCGGTCGCCAAAAACGGAATCTTACGTATTACTTACTTACAGTCGCACGCACACATGCGCAATTTTTCTTAGTAGTGTTCGTAGAAATATTTCACGAATATAAGCCGCGATTCAAGGGTTTATGACAAAGAGGGAATATACGATAAGAATTTGCGAGAGCGAGAGAGCACTAATGTGAATGCAGTTTGTTTTGGTTACAATACACTGAAGTTGAAGCGAACGAGCGATGTATTCAAATTCAATTGCTCACGACAATTTTCACATTCATTTTTGATTTCAACAATAATTATTTATGTTATAAAGTACTGGAAGTAGTTAGAATTCGCTTTTTTGTGTGAAGTGGTTATTACTAAGTATAATTTGTGTTTGTGTTTGTGTATGTGTAGTGTACTGACTGTTGTGCATTGATTGACATATTTGTCGATATTTTGGTAAGTAGTTGCTTGTATTATGCATTTGTCAGCAAATTTAGTAGTTTGCTGTTATAATATAATGGCTGCGTTAATAGCATTAGATTGTTGTCTGACTGATTATTTGTTGTGTGAGGAAACATCTTTCTCGAAATTAAATTATGAAAATAAGAAACATGTAGTTCAGTTAGGTCGATGACTGGGCAGTCATGAATATAGAATATAAACGGCGCGATGGATTTACGAAACATTTTAATTACGATAAATATAAGTGGCTGACAGGCAGTTGTAAATTAAATAGAATGTATTGTTTTCCTTGTTTGTTATTCTTAGATTCTAAGGGTATGTGGAGTCATTTAGGATATAGCGACATAAAAAATTTATCGAAAGAAAAACATTTTTTGCTTAAGACTAAGAACGAACCCGGTTTTTATGAGGGTCCTAGCTCATTTCGTAAGAAAGAATAGACGTATAGCTTTAGAGTATAAGTAGATTAAGTAGTGTAGTTTAACAAGTAAATAATATTTAGTTGGTAGACATCACATCATATTCATACATCATACATCTCATTTGCAAAAGGTTTTTTTTCAAACCACTTTCATTATACTTGAAAAACACTGTTATAATAATCATCAGTGCTCACACGTATAGTAAATGTGGGTTGAAATTTCCTCAACCATTTGGACCTAAGCATCGAACTAGCCAGTAACAGCTTTTGGAAGGAGTACCTACACATTACAATCGGCCATGGTAAGTTTTTTTCTTTCGTTCGGCTTCCCTTTTCAAAAAATCCACCCTTCGCCACTGGTAAGTAGATAGTTAATTGGTCGTCAAGTCCAGCACAGCCACTAAAGAGACCGCAGCAGCTTTCTTCGCAGCTAGAGTACATTGTCAAGTTGTTTGCCGGACACTATAAGTCATATTTGTACTATATTCTTGTAAAGGTAACGTTTCTTGGACTTTTTAGACAGCGAATATTGTTTAGTACGTATCTTTAATATTTAGAGCGCTAGTAGACGTCCGTTTTTTTCACCGGATAACGGACCGTGTTTCTTGTCCATTGTCCGGTGCATGTACACACATCCATTACAAATCATACACCACCGTACAATGGATCCGGTGAAAAAAACGGACGTCTACAAGCGCTCTGAGAGAATCACCCACCGTGCTGGGTCTCAAGTAGCTCAGCTATAATATAGTAATCGGCGTATATGATGACCCCAGTTACATCACGATATTATGTACTGCATATGCGTAGTATGCGTGTTTTGGGTGCCTTATGAGGATAGCACGGGGTGCTACGGCGGGAGACGAGCTCAAATCCACCAAGCATAGATACACACGTTTCTTACACAACTTGGGGCATCATATGTGCCGATATCTATAAAGATTTCTGCAATTATTGGGCCTTTCATGGACTCGAGATTCGTCAAGTAGGTAATGAGTTTTTACAATTACAATTAACAATATTTCAACTATTAAACATATCGTCTACACAATACAAAACGGTATAAGACTAACCACAATAGAAAATAACTTTTGTATATTTCCATAAGATTCTTTTCTATAAGTTGCTGTGTCCACTGGCAAGTATTTTCCGCAATTTCTAGCAGAGGAACTGTTTTCACTGACTGCAATTACTCTATATGCAAGTCGTTTGTAACGTGCATATCTTTTTTTATACCACTTAGGTGGCAGACAAACACACGGCCCATCTGATGGAAAGTGGTTACCGTGGCCTATGGACGTATGCAACACCAGGAGCGTCCCATGCCGATCTCGTAAGAACTTTCTAATGACATTCTTGAAATATATAATTATAGTAATTGCAGTCAGTGGAACCAGTTTCTCTGCAATCATTGTGAAAAATACTTGCCAGTTGACACTGCAGAAGATAAGAAGTTATCATTATAAATAACCAATGCAAAAGCGATATAGGAGCCAATTGGAATCTTATTCTTACAGACTCATCGTTAAGAGAATACTGGTCCATATTTTTTTTGTTGACAGTTTGTCAATAAAAAGCTTTAAAGCGTAATGAGCATTATTAATATCCTGAATTAAGATTTGCAAATAACGGGTCACCATGACTATAATTATTAGGCAAAAGGGTGACCAAGATTTGTGACTATATTATACATAGATATAATTATATAGAAAGTGGCACGAAATATTTAGAACACCATCGCACCCATACGCAAACATTACGTATGAGGGTCATAGCAAACATATGAACTCGGAAAGGGATCGTCACCGTATCGCCTTTCGCTCACCAGAACTCTAATTCTAATCTTTATTTGTATAGACTTATAGTTCAAAATTAAATGGAAATAAATTTTTAATTATGGCATATTTTTTTTGGCTGTTGCAGTGACGATAAGCCATAAGCGCGTGTTCATTAGCTACCAAATTACTAATATTGTCTCTAAATCCTTCTGCTAAGCTAAATTGCTTGTGCCAAGAGTGGGTTCACGTCGGTAGTGTAATGGCCAGGATTCGAACCCGGAACCTTTTAATCGTAAGGCCGACTCTTTAACCACTAAGCTACCGACGCTTTGACTTATGACGCTTTGAGTTTATTATTTCATTTACTTTAGGCGTTCTGTTACGATCCGTTTCCGAGTTAATATGTCTGCTAATGATCCTTATCCTAACATATATCACGAATTTTCGTTCACCATAAAACATCTCTAACTATACCGCCGCAAATATTGAAATATTTTCAATAATTGACTTTATTGGCTACTTTAATGAGCTTGGGTGGCTCACGGATTACAAAACAACTTCGCTGTTACATTTCTCTGAAATATTTTAAATAATTCGAGATTCTTTCTTGAATATCTTTGATAGTGCTCATGCATCTGCTGAGTCTTTTTCAATAACTTTGGTTGACTGATAGAGAATGCCTGTGGCATTAGGCCCGCCTATGCTTAATTTAATAAATAAATAACTGATATACTTTTTGAAGCTTACGCGAATCTCATAGAAATAAAACTACTTTTTCACCGTATTCTATCGCGATATATTTGTTATTATTTATTTATTACTGTACAAATAAATTTATATATTATTATACAAATATACCGCGATAGAATCTGTTACAACGTGGTTTTATTGTAATGATGTATTTTCGATCAACAATTTTTTATAGATATAAGCAAGTGACCAATTGCTGAGTGTTTTACACGCACTATGTATAATATTAAAGATGCACTTCAATCGTATACTTGTGTTCTGAGAAATAAACAGATCACCACTATTCGAGTATATCTCGTCTAGTAACAAAGTACTACTGTGCCACCCAGCTCACGTATATTTAACGGATATATATATTTTTATAATAAGAATATAATGTAAAGTAAAATTTATAAATTGTAAATTTAATAGTACTAGTAATATCATTATGAAATTTTCCAATAACTTATTGGAAAATTTTCGTCGAGGTTTTTAAATAAATAATATATTTTAAAGAATTAATTTCGAGATAAGCGAGACTATCAAAAAACTAGCATTATAAAATTATTGTCTTTAACATAACAATTAGCAAACGGCTTTTTATTCAATAAATTCGATTAAATACTAAATATATGGTACAGTCAGCAACGAAAGCATCTCATCACACTACGTTTATGAAACTGTCGTGCACACATAGGAAAAATTTTTTTTTATGAAAAGATACACAATCATTTCACATTGTAAAACATGTGAAATGATTATGTATGAGAGAAAAAATAAAGGTAGGTATAGACGGCCAAGGAAATAAGTTTACCTGCAACTTCACATGTAATTGTGATACTTATATCCTTGGCCATGTGTACATGTACGCTCACTGTCGTAAAGTTTATTTATAAAATGTTATACATCTCATTGGCTTTACTACATTTTTATCACGTCTGTCGTTGCTGACCGTACAATATCCGACCATTACACACATTATCCGCACGTAACACCGTATCTGCAAAGCTACAATAAAGTATACAAAGATGTATAAAAGTAGCACTCGAAAGTAGAACGCTCAACAATTGTATATAAACTAGGTATAACATGGCAAGACTTACAGTTCGGATGCAGTGGCTGACTGTACTTGTTACGGCGACAACAGACTAGGGTGTATTCAAAAAAGATGATAGATAGATAGATGATATACTGGCTGATTAGATAGTCGAAAGATTACGGAGCGAAAATTTGTACCAGTTTTGATAGCAAAATAGTCTGAAAGTATTTCTTTTATAACACCTTGTATTATTCCGTTCACCTGTACATTATTCTGAAGAATGATTATTCCGAGAATATCAGTTCTTTTTAATAGTTTTGCTTGCTGCAGTTTCCTGAAATGCCTGCATACGCGCACAAGTGTGAGTACTTTTGTGAGTTTTCGCTTGTTGCCTGAAGTCAGTTCTGTATACATGGCCAAGGAAATAAGTGTACACCTTTACATAAATATTTGGTGTACACATTTCTTTAGCCATGTGTATAGTCGACAAAGGCTATACGGTCGCACTTTTTCATATAAAGTTTGTAAAGATGCAACCTATAGGAGGTTATACATATTTATTTTGTTCTTCAATTATTTCATGCGGCGAGTAAAAAGTAAGTAGTAACAAAACAGCTATACCACACGTTTAGAATCTGTAGTACAATATACAAGTCAGCCACTGCAAGTAAAAGTCATCTAAATAACCCTTTCGACGGGCGACTCGTCGCTCACAGTTTCCTTCCCCTTCCCGTTAATCTTCAGATTAGCCAGGCTCACGTAGTTACTGCGCGAAATGCCCGGCGCCGGTCTCTTAGGCACAGATTCCACTTTAGTCTTCTCAACCTTTTTCTCCGGCACTGTGGCCAAAGCAGGAATGTTATTAATCTGACTGCTCCTAATAAGAGGCACAGACCTTTCTAATCTTGTAGATTTATCTATACTTGTAATAGGCGTCTTAATTCTATTACGGCCTAAGTCTATGAACTTAGAATCTTCCGGTTTCGATCGACGATCTCTGTAGCTGAATCTTCCGTCGGCAAAGTCCGGTCTTTCGGCCAAATGTCGCCGGAAAATCGGCGTCATAGGTTTTCCCATATTTGCTAGCTTTATATCAGACTTGAGAACATCGTTGTTCAATACTGGTTTGTCAGAGTCAGCTGGACGTATCCTATAAGACCGTATATTGCTGGGAGAAGACGGTCTTTGGACGAAGAACTTACTTCTAGACTTTTCTTTGTCTTCTATTTCTTTTTGTCTCACGACTTCTGTTGTATTCGGTTTGAATAACCTGCTAAACTTTGGAGATAGGAGTTTCTTCTGAAAAAATCCGGTTTTTTCTTGAGTTTGTTGTTCCTTTTCGATATTTTTCGCGATGTTTTTAACACCTTGTGCCATTATAGGACTTTTAGTTAAGTGATCTATATTATATCTCCGACTATCAACATCAGCAATTTTTCTTTCATTCGCTGCACACTCATTTCTTAAAACAACATCAGTAACATCGTAACTTGATTTCTTTGGTAATAGATTTATGTTTTCGCTTTTTTTCACTATCGTAGCTATGAGTGCTTTAGGATCTATATCCAGTTTGTCAAATATCTTCACGTTATTGTGCCAGGTACTTCTACTGAGGTCATCATCTGAAGAGTCCGTATCTTCATGTTCTTCGTAAGTAGCTTCAGCTCTATGAGGGATGCTGTAATGTCTAGACAGAGGTTGGGAGGGGTCTACGTCGAGTTTGTACTCACTCTCAAGTTCTTCTACTGATTGGTTGCGGCAGAAGGAAGGCAGGTTGCCGTCGTACTCGTCGGGAGATTCTACCTTCCGAGTCTTGGTTGTGAGTTCTTGAAGTTTGTTGAGGTGTGAGTCTGGACTGGTACGCTTCAGAGGGGGTGGGTCCAACCACTCGGATATGTCGTCCACCTGGAATAAAACGGTTATGTAAATATTTTTAATTGAAATACGGATGATATAGAATGTTGAAACGAATTAGTTTTCGTTATGGACTTTTTAAAACAGGATACATTACTTATTGAGGCTTGAACCCTCGGATATCGAACTCGAACCGATTAAAACCGCACGACATTTTGAGTCTTCAGATGCTGGGGTGTAAGATCGCCTAAGGCATACCCTGGCACTCCGGGTTGACCCAGTGTTATCTCTGGTTTTGAGGTGACTCTCTCGGGTGTGAAACCCATGGTGTACCCATCGTGCTGTGGAATTGGAGTATCCAAGATCCAATGACTCAATTTTCAGATCCCGGCATTCAAGGTCCCATGACCCAATTTTCAGACCTCGGCATCCAAGGTCCCATGACCCAATTTTCAGACCTCGGCATCCAAGGTCCCATGACCCAATTTTCAGACCTCGGCATCCAAGGTCCCATGACCCAATTTTCAGACCTCGGCATCCAAGGTCCCATGACCCAATTTTCAGACCTCGGCATCCAAGGTCCCATGACCCAATTTCCGGATCCTGGGATCCGACGTCGACTCTCAGATGTAGTAGGGAACCGCTAAAACATCGAAGACAAGTTACCTTGGTGATGTTGATGGTGTTCCCGTCAGCCCTGAGGATGTACCCGGCGGTGTGCAGCGCGTGGTGGCTCCGGCTCAGGTTGGTGAGCGTGACCCTGGGTCTGGCTCCAATGTGGCTGGCCGACATACACTTGCCCAGAGCTCGCCAACCTCGCTCTGGTACTGACAGCGTCGCGGCTGGGACGGACTGGAATAGCAAGGTATTTTAAGAAGTGTGGATGTAGAATAGGGTCACCTCATCTGTTTTCGTGGGTGTCGTAGATGGTAACTAAGGGATAGGGCTGTCCATTCGATAGTAAACATACAGTATATCACAAATTGCCCGTTTGACGACTATACGTTCGCTAGTAGCTCCCTATTACGTGGGATGGAAAAATCATAGTTATTGAAATGAGGGTGTTAATACATCAATGCCTACAGGTTACATTATAGGTGAATATTCCATTTATAAAATTTTATGTAATCAATTAAAATAATTTCTAAAAAAATGGGACCAAAATACTAACCCTGCAGTACCCCTGTTATAAATCTATTGATATGAAACTTAAACCATTGCACTGTAATAATATGGGAACAATTTTGCAAGTATTAAATTGAACCTCTTCAAATTATTTATACTAGAGTAGACGAGTGTCTGGCTGGGTATATTATGATATACTGTATCAAACGCCTTGACGAAATCACTAAAGGAGACGAGGGTCTTGTTGTTGATGTATTCAAATCATTTATTTTTAGTATTTTCA
This sequence comes from Eilema depressum, assembly GCA_914767945.1. Taxonomy (NCBI): domain Eukaryota; kingdom Metazoa; phylum Arthropoda; class Insecta; order Lepidoptera; family Erebidae; genus Eilema; species Eilema depressum. The sequence goes on from OU612032.1 coordinate 17,440,968, forward strand.
TCGAAGTGTATGTTATTATCTATTATTTCCATATTGCATGAGAGTAAAATCCCACAACTAAGTATGCCTTAACTCCCGCCTCACCTTGTTATTATCAGGTGCGTCAGGCACACACAGTTCACTGTCAGCCTTGCTCAGCCTGTGGCAGGCGCACTCGCGCTCACTTGGCGAGCCTAGTGCAGGCGCGCGGTCCCGCCCGTACTGCAGCAGAGTGGACGGTAAGGCGCCTCCACCCGTCAGGTGCCGTACCACGCTCTCTAGCCAGATCTCTATCACTTCGAACGATGGCCTGTGGGTAAGGGTATAGTCAGCAAACTATTTGCGTGGGTTGGGCCACTTTATATGACTTATGAAACCTGTAGGCGTGTCATTTTAGTCAAAACAAAGGGAGGGAGATATCGTATTTGATCAATGGCATGAATAATACAAATGCGAATTGTGTTACTATACATGATTGGCATCAAAAAACTGCACAAATTGAAAATTTTAATGTACTTTAAATTAAGTCATCTATGATTGCCTCGATTGCAAACAAACTTGATATAGAAGAGAAATTTAGACAGAACATAAACAATTCCAAGATATAATTAATTATACAGACAATTATGGATAAATATTAATCACCAAACATATTCATTCAGTCGAATCGATAGTGCTTCTACTCTCAAATTCTGTTTTCCCAGTATGCTGCCACCTGAATCGCATTCTCGGAGGCACTCATTAGTTCCTCCGGAGTACAGGTAGATGGACATGCAGCACACGTCAGCAGGTGGGCCATAGTCTGTGGAGCTACTCCACACTCACACCCCAGATCCACGTCATCTGAGTAACCCCACCTAGACCGATTCTCCCTGCTTCGGCCGACTTGTGTTCGAAGTCTATTTAGGGACTTCCATCTGATCCAGGGGAGGTCATGTCCGGGGGGAAGACTCTCCGACAGCGGGACGAAAGGGGTTGGTGGCGGGCTCCGCGATTTCCAAGCTCTTACTCTGGCCCTGGAGGGATCGCCATCAGCGGGAGCAACGCATGCCCAGAAACTCTTTCGGCTTTTTAATCTTCTAGGCACGTCACAATGGCCGTGCATATTTATTTACCGATATGACTAAAGCCTTTGAATACGTTAATCACAATTAAATAACCCTACTTATGTAGGAGGAGTGCCACAAGGTACGATCCTCGGGCCCGTATTATTTTAATTTTGCCTGCCATGACTAATAACAACCAATAGCATAATTCACTGATAACAATTACAATAAAACAGCCTATAGTAACAATCTCATGATATCTTTAATATAAATTAATAGCATAAATTAGCTCAAATAAGCATAAAAAGTGTGTAATACGACCTAGTGTCGGGCTCCAGGTGGCAGGCGAGGAAGGCGATCCTGTAGAAGGGCTCGGGGCAGGCCGACGTGCGGCAGAACTTCTCTATGAACAGCGCCTCGTTCAAACCGAAGTCTGACCTTCGCGGGAGGAAGTCTGGATCCGCTGACACACGCCCTATTATCTGCAAACGGACCATTTATTATATTAAAACTATTACAAGGGAGTTATTTCTGTAATGTACCTTTTATAATGTATAATCGCCATCAGTATATTATTAACAAATTCTTCATTTACTACTTGACTGCGGCAAAGCCAAAAGAGGGTTATGATTTTAATGTTATTTAGGCCGGATTTCAGAAAAACGTGTGAATTGACTCTTAGAATATTTTTGTCATTTAGAATACATTCTGTTCAGATCTACTTATAATTCGAGATTCAGGACGAAATATTATCCTGGAATACAGGCTTAAATTCAGTAATATCTGAGGGCGACTATTTATTGTTACTATTTGAAAAAAAATGCTTGGTTTTCTTACCTCACATAAAATGATCCCAAATGAGAATACGTCGACTTTTTCATCGTATACATTGCCATTCATCATTTCAGGAGCCATCCAGTAAGGGTTGCCGACAACCTGGTGACAATTGAATAAAAATTATGTATTTATTTCAGTAAAAAAAAAAACATTTGCACAGCCGTTGCCTTCGAAGCAATCTATAAAGATGCGGTCTCATAGTAGTTTATAGTGATTCTTAACACATTAAGATCCCAGCGTACTTCAGAGAGCAATTAAATCGCCTGTCCATACAAACATTTTAATGACAGTAATATGAGTAGTAAGTCTTCAAAAGTCCGATAGCCACAAGCGTATTGGTATATCGTAGACGCAGATGACAATCCCTTCACGAAATAATTTACATAGTAATGTTCGAAATTCAAATTACTCACTCACGCTCGTTTTCATGGTGACTGTCCCGTGGCACTACCCAATGGCACTACTGGTAGTGTCAAGGGTAAAATTCTATTCCCACGGCACTACCAGTAGTGCCATTGGGTAGTGCCACGGGACAGTCACCGTTTTTATGCAACAAAAGGGCCCTATTTGTGCCTGAGAGGTGAGAAACAATACGCACCGTGTACCGCTTCCTGCGCAGCGTGCTATGCGCGTGCGCAGTCCTCCGGTCGAGCGAGCTGCTGGCGGTGCGCTGCACGATGCGCGCGAGCCCGAAGTCGGCCACCACCACGCTGCGGTCGGCGCGCACCAGGCAGTTGTGCGAGTTGAGGTCGCGGTGGATCACGTTCATGCGGTGCAGGTAGCCCAGCCCCGCCGCCACGTCACGCGCCAGGCGCGCCCGGTCACTCCACGGGAGGGATACCGAGGGCTCCTAGACGTACACACATGTGGTTACATAGTATGCAAGACTAATTTTAACATTTGAAAGAACCCGCAAAAGCCATCGCCGTATTTTGCGATCTCTCCAAAGCTTTTGATTAGCTTGACTATAAGAAGAAAAATAATTGTACACTCTCGATGAAACCTTTTTAAGTTTTTGTTATAATATTAAACTCAGAAATCACCAGAGTAATAGAAATCAACATATTGAAATTAATTGAAGTAGGTTCCTGTGAATACCTAGAAAGGCATACCACAAGGATCTATACTTGGTCCTCTTCCACATATTGAAATTAATTGGTCCATTTCTTTCATTATCCTTTAAGGTATTCAGGGATAATGGCCCATAAACGAAAGGCAGATAATTCATCCGGTTACCGTTAAAACTCATAGTAATTTTACCTGAATAGTTCGGCGTCTATCAAGCGCCCTAACGTTCCAGCCGATTGTTACCTCTACACCGGGGCTATATTGTCGCCTCTTCCCAACTGATGTAACTGAATGAGCACAGTAGTAGCTACCTGTATGAGCTGATGCAGTGTCCCGCCGGCCACGAACTCGGTGACCAGGTGCAGGCGCTTGTCCTTGTACAGCACGCCGATGAACCGCAGCACGTTCGGGTGCTTCAGGGACCGCAGCACTGCCACCTGGACACACAAATATACATTAGACACCCTCGCCTACAAGCCAATACACCTGCTGAATGATAGACGAGGCTCTGGTAGGGTAGAGAAGTCAGATATATGAAGATACGGCTTTTGAGGGAACGACTATGGTTTGCCGAATGGAGGAGGAGTAAGGTAACTTAGTGGTTAAGGAATCGGTCCTATGATCGCCTGTAGAGCCCGGATTCGAACACTACATGAACCCACTGCTAACACAAACAAAATTTAAATTAGTTGAGGGTTAGAAGAAATACTAGGAATTCATCACGATCTTTGCGTAAGTCCCGGTCTCGAGGCCTGAATACCAGAAATAATGATAAATTTAACTTTTTTTAAAGAAGCTAACCTCAGGATCTGGGGTAATAACCTCGGATACCACCTGAAACAGCTAAAGCCATTATGATGATTACAATTCTTAGGCACATTTGTCGCATACAATGTCATGCTTCCACTCACCTCTTTGAGGAAGTTCCTCTGCGCGTCTTCGTCCACCCTGTACAGTTGTTTGAGCACCATGACCTCGTTGGTGTCCCGGTGGGTCACTTTGTACACCTCGCCGAAGAACCCTGATCCTAATAATTCACCCTGCAATAGACAGAAATCTATATAAATAAAAATTAATCACTGAAACGTGTGTACGCGCGTAACTTCGGAATAATTGCGGTCTTTTTCATCCTAGCGATAATTCCCAGTCGCTTCCGAAGCTTTCAGCTCGGAGTCCGAGGTCCGCTTTACCAGTCTTAACTGCGGATTTGGCTGAACGAAATTCCGAATAATTGCGGTATGGTATCATGGGCTGGGATCCACGTCAAGGCGCGGTTTTTGCTAGAGGTGAGTTGTACTAAATTGGAATTTTTTTTGGGGTACATACATATATATCTCGTCCGAAAATCCCCGAAGGGGTAGGCAGAGATGTTTAAACATTCACATTAATAATCAACTATGATTTTGTCTATTGTCGTCAAACAGGCACTTTGCGGCTTTATGTTTACTCGGATAGGGTAGAGGTGCCTACCTCTACCCTATCCTATACATATATTCCTATATAGACATGGTAGCTAAATATAACTGCATAACCGTGGAATTGAATTGCACTCAATTATGACTATGAATATGTGTTACAGAAAGAGTAGGAGTATTTGCCAGCAGCAGGCCCTAGAGTCTAGGGCCTAGAGTCCTAGACCTTACCTGTAGCAAGTCGCAGGCGCGGAACACGGTCTGCCCCGGCGCAGGTTCCACCCGGAAAGAACGCGCTCGACTCAAGTCTCGCAGTACGCCCTGGGGCTCCTCGTCACCGTCCACGCTGCAAGCGAAGTCACAGGGAAATGTAGTTTAATATCCTCACAAACTTTCATATTTATGATATTAGTTTCACTTTTTTACGAATCATCGATAGAGGATAAATGTGTGTATGGATATTTATTACTCCTTCATATAAAAACTACTGAATGAATCAGAAGGCATTTGTTGGAACGACTACGTCTGATGCCGGTCCGAACTTCGAATGGTGACTGCATGAATATGAATGACATTGGGCCCAGTGATAGATTTATAGCCTGGAATAGCACATAGGCCAATTTTATCTCTACGTTCTCTCCTTATATATTACTTCTACTTCACCCTTCGAAGATATAGTCAGTTGTGTCTCTTACTGGAACGCCATTTGACTCTCACCCTAAGGCATAATCAGCGCCAGAGCTCCGTCCATCTATCAACAGGTGTAACAGCTTTGCCTAACAGATTTCGATGAAGCCCCATACGCCCACAATTACACAATTATAATGTACAAAAAACAAAATACTCACGCATCAAGCAGTTTCGACATACTGCTACTTTTCTCCTTATCCCCTAATAACGGGGAGGACGGGGTCTGCCGTCTCTTGTTGACCCACTTGCCCCCATCCTCCCCTTTCCTCTTAAACAGTCTCTCTTTCCTCCCCTCGATCTCTCTCCCCTGTATCTCCGCCTCGGAATGTCTCTTCAAGTCTTCTTTACTGAATATCTTTCTCTCGACCGGCGATAGATCATGTTTGGGTTTGTCTTCCTCTGTGTGCGTGTGTGTGTTTGAATGTGTGTGAGTATTTGAATGTGTGAGTGCTGTGTTGTTTGACTGTGGACGCTTTGAGTTTGTTTCTGGACTGTGTTCTATAGTTAACTGAAATAAAAAGAAGTGGGGATATAAATTTGATGGAACTACCTTTGATTTACCACGACCCCAATTTTGCTGTCAATCACTGTAATACTAAACACTGTAAATTGATTTTTCATCCCACCATCTCGGAAAGACTATTTTTGCTCTTCGATAACTGAGCGTAAAAGTCGTTTTTATCCTCTAGAGAGGTAAAGTAAATTTGAATTTAGAACATCGTGTGTACTAGGTTTGTGGACTCAAAACATCATTAAACCTATTTACTTCTACCTCTATGGTGCCGAATTTATCATACAACTTTTTTTTAATTCATGAAAAACTCAGACTCGTAACCTCCTTGGTGTACTTTTTTTTTAATTTGCTTTGCGCGCATAATTTTTTTTTCACGTCCTATGGTTGAACATTGTTGTTGAATTTTATTTGTTGATATTTTATTATTAGTATTATTACACATAATTATTATACAGCCTCCGTGGCGTAGTGGTAGTGAACGTGGCCGCAACGCAGGAGGCGCGGGTCCGATCCCCGCTCAGTGCAAATATTTGTATGCATAAAAAGTTCAACAACAACGGTCTAGCTGCAATGCTTCGATATCGCCTAATGTCACCATTGGGTTGTGGAGGTCACATGGCAGTCGCTTTACGAAAAATATCGAGGTCCAGCCAAATCCGCAGTTAAGACTGGTAAAGTGGACCCCGAACTCCGAGGTGAAGCTTCGGATGCGACTGGGAATTAACGCTAGGAAGAAGAAGCATTTCATTATTTCCTCGCTGAGGTGGGATGAAAAGTTACGTGTTGCACTCGAGTGCAAAGATTTTACACCTTGTGCTCTTTTGATTCCCTCGCTAACGCTCAAGATTCTAATTTGTGAATCACTCGCTATGCTCGTGATTCAAATTTAGAATCTTTCGCTTGCTCGGTCATCAAAACTGAGCACGCGGTTAAAAAGCAACTTTGCACTCTTGTATAACAAATAACTATTAGACTATACTGCTATGCTGTTAAAGTATTAAATTAAATGTCAATGTAGAGTGAATGAAAAAAATTAATGAACTCTTTTTAATTTAATTTTGGACTATAATTCAATATCAATAAAGTGCAAAATTTAATGGCATTTCTTACAGCGTCAGTTATGACAGTGGTTGACTCTTAGCAGATTTAGAGTCCTTCTTTCTAAGGATACTTAAGCCTATCCGTGTTGCCATCACATCAATTCGTCGTTCTTAAACATACGGGCGCGAATACGTCACGATTGTTTTTTGACATAATATGTGGTGTTAGAACGTAAACGACATACTATAATCATTTTTATTGCTATGGAAACCTGTCAGTTTCACTACGAGATATAATATAATATATATAACATCTTGACATATCGCTCGTCATACATTTTGTACGAGACCGTTCACACTATGCTATACTTAATATATATTACATCCCAAACTATAAATATTTTTTCGAGCGATATTTGAAGGTGTATATTTTACCTCACATCCCCGGACACCACGCCTCCCCCTGCCTCGCCCGTTTGAATGGCGACGTTTGGCGCGCATGCGAAATCACATTTTCATTTAAAACTGAGCAATCAGAACTCAGGGAATTTGCGCATGCGTTCTACACAGACCAATCGCGTACGCAGTTCGATAGGGTAACGAAGTTGTCAAATTTTGGTGTCAACTCATGGTAAAGCTACTGAACTGTCCCAAATATATATCTTACAGTGTGAACAGCAATCGCGGGATGTAATATATAGCTCAAGATGTAATTTATATTACATCCCATAGTGAAAAGCCGGCTTTACGTCGTCGGTTGTATTTCGATACTGACAGACTAGTTATACCTGTATAACAGCATCCCTCCTGCCCAATGCTCTCTCGATTTCGTCCAGCGGCCGGTTCCTCACGGGTGTCCCATTGATCTCCAGGATTTTGTCTCCGATGTGTAACGTCAGAAGGCCGCATGATGAGTCAATCCTAAGAATGATATATTGATTAAATGACTGCTAAAGGTAGATGTAAGAATTATGGCTTGAGAGGACTGGGAAACGATTGACTATATTTTTTTGGTTTAAGCTAAGCTAACGCTAAAATAAAACAAGACAAGTCCTATGTAGCCTAGAGCGATGTTTAACCCATATCTATCCGTCTCAACTCGGGCGGTGTCGTATTCTGCGGACAATAATCGATGTATTTGGCGAAAGATCTAGCATATTTGACGGTAGATCTACCATATTTGAAGGTAAATCTACCATATTTGACGGCAAATCTACAATATTGGGCAGCAAATCTGCATATTTTGCGGAATCAATTATTTCGAGTATATTTAATGACAAAATAGAAACTTTTCATATTCCGCCTTTTTTTTTTCAGTAATGGGTGCTTCAAAATTTAAGTAGTGATATGGACTGAATTACGTTTATAATACACTAGCCTTCCGCCCGCGACTCTGCCCGCGTGCATCTCGGTTAACGCGACCTTTGCTCATATCTTCGGTTCTACTCAACCGATTGCGATCAAACAAACGTAAGATTTTAAGTCTGAGTAAGCCCTTTCTAACAAAAAAAACCGCATCAAAATCCGTCCAGTAGTTTTTGCGTCCATCGCGAACAAACAGACAAACAAACAGACAGGAAATTCAAAAAAAATATTTTCGTGTTCAGTATCGTTAACATAACATAACCCAAGTATTTTTTTTAATATCTCCAATGTACAGACACGACCACTTTACAATTATATAATAGTATAGATATAGATTTGTGAACTAACGTGGACTACCAAAAAAAAGTAGGTTTTTTTTTTTTTTTTTTTTTTTTTAATCTTTATTTATTTTGGGGTTTTGATCCAGTAAGGATATGTCAACCCCATCGTACCTTAGTTCATAGTAGACACAGCCCTTAAATAATTGCTACAGTCTAGTTATATTTATTCTAACGAATCATTGCTGAACTATTGTAATCAGGTGACATAATTTTTGGGCTGCTTCGGAACTTGGACAACTCATAATACTTTGTATTAGACCCACATCAAGAGCATTTACTTTTAGTTCGTAAAGCAGAGCATCCCGTTCAGTTTTATTCCGGTCACAATCCATCAGCAAATGTTGCACATCTTCAATTTTATGGCATACAGGACAATTAGGCGAATCAGCTTTTTTCATCAGATATGCAAACTTTGCCGATGGATAGTGTCCAGATCTAATTCTAAAAGCTAATTTAATATAATGTCTGCTCAACCGAGCGTCATCAAACCAAGGTAACTGAGGAGGCACTGGCTGAATAGACTTATACCAGATACCCTTGTTAATGGATGTATGGTTAAAATGCGAAACCCACTCCTCATAACACGTTTTTTTAATTTTTGGAACTAATTCCCAATGGTCAGGCAGATAATTTATACCGAAGCCGTTTACAGCTGCTAATTTAGCTATCCTATCTGCCTGTTCGTTTCCCATAAGGCCGATATGCGCTGGAACCCATTGCAATCTTACTTCTTTACCACTATTATCTAATAAAGTAATAGTTTTTAAGATCTCATAGGCTATCGATGCACCTCTGGATCCAGAGACGCATCGAGCCATATGCTGCAAAGCACTCTTACTGTCCGAAAAAATAACAATTTTGTTTAAATTTTGATTAATTACGTAAGATAAGGCTTGATATATTGCAATGAGCTCCAGCGACGTTATGCATGCTTCACGGTTAACTTTAAAACCAGCCCCATAATGTAAATTTTGATCATAGAAACCAGCTCCCAAACCATATTCGCTTTTAGACCCGTCCGTAAATATTTTATGCCATTCGTTGTAAGTACTGTTTAACTCTGCTACTACGTTATTTAATAGTAAATTAGGTTCGTAACATTTTTTTGAGGATTGAATGCATTTCAGGTTTATTCTAAAATATTTTGAAGTTTCGATATCTGTTACCCACACGTCTAAAGAAAACATACCCAGAAGTTGTGATTAGTGATGTGCCGATCATAACTTTGGCCGACTAGCCGACTAGCCGACTATTCGGTTTCTAAACAGCCGACTAATCGGCCGACTAGTCGGCTAAGCCGATCATGGTTTCGGGTATTTCCGGAACGTTTTGTTTACACATCTTTCGCGCGAGCCGCACCGCCGCCGCACGCTGATCAATTTTCAAGTTTTAGGTGGACGAAATTCAATTTTCTCAAAATGAAAATAGTTAGAAAAAGCTATCGATACTTGCTTATAATAGGACTATTCTGTACACTTTATGCTACAATTTTTATTTCAATAAGTTGTTTGTTTCATCAGATAATAAAGCTCAAAGGTACCGACTTCGCAAGTTGCGTAGATAAAATTTCTGTTTACGAAATGTATCTAGTACAGTTGATTGTCTCTTGTAGTGTAAGTCGTTTACTGAGAGATTCAATAAAAAGGTGCATATAATTTATCAGATAAAAAATAATTAGTACGTATACACATTTTTACGCTATTTTTTTGTTTCTCAGACCATTATCTTTACAGAAACATATAGGAACATAGAAACTATAAGTTCTTTAGCACCACCCAACCCTCAGCTATTGTAATTAATGGGATTTTCTTTACCATTTTTGCCCTTCTTGAACAAAGTTTATGATTTTTTATATAACAGTGCTAAAAAAAATATCAAGATTTATTCAATCTGCTTAAGCATCATCCTCCAATCAAACCTACGAATAGGCAAACAAAATATATGGCATTGTATTATATGCCATTGGAGTACTAAATTTTACTATTATGGATAAAAATAAGTTGCAGAATACTATTCATAGCCCTAGAACTTCCGCCACTTAAAATTGGATAGCTATTAGACTGCTAGAAATTGGATACTACTAAAATGCAGTACACAACCGATGAATCGGTATGAAGCCGGATAGTCGGCGCTCTTTGCCGACTAGTCGCCGACTAATCGCCGACTACAAAAGTGGCCGGATAGTCGGCTTTACCGACTAGTCGGCGACTAGTCGGCACATCTCTAGTTGTGATGAATTAATATTGAATTGGCTCACATCCCCAAAAGTTTTTATAAGCAGCGGTTTTCTTTTGTTCTCCCAATATCTGTTGTTAGAAAGGTCGCTTAAATTTGAGACTAGGGTAACAGTTTGATTCCTACTCCAAGATGTAATTTTCAAACTATATTTATAAGCTAAGTATTGCCTTCTCAAAAACAATGGCATTAAATTTAATTCACTTTCCATAACATGGATTGGTGTACTTTTAATAAAACCTCCTACAATTCTTAATGCCCGGTTTTGCAATCTATCCAATTTTAATAAATGTGTTTTCGCACAACAGTCATAGATGAATGATCCGTAATCCATTCGACTTCTTATTAAACTAATGTACAACCTACGCATGTGTTTTGTGTGCACTCCCCAAGTGCTACCAGCCAGAACCTTTAAAACATTCAAATATTTTGAACACTTTGCAATAGTTTCATTAATGTGCTGACCCCATCGCAAACTTCTGTCCAACCACATACCCAAGTATTTAGCACAGTCTGATAGAACCAAATTTTGTTCTCCTATTTTCAGTATGGGAGTTAATCTTCTACGACCTCTGCTATATACACAGTGATTAGATTTGGTCGGAGACAATTCTAAACCAAGTTCACTCAAAAAGGATACTATGGAATTTAAGTCCTTTTGCATGAATCTTTCACACCTTTTTATATCTCTGTCCTTAATATATAAAACATAGTCGTCTGCATACTGTGACCATGCAACATTTAAAGGTAGTGAGTTAATCTTATGCGTTATTAAATTAAAAAGTAAAGGAGACAGAGGGTCTCCCTGCGCTAAGCCTCTGTTAGTCCACCTTGTAATTGTACTGGTACTACTGCTATCTGGTTTAATATTTAGTTGCCTTTCACTTAGAAACGACCAAATGTAAGTACATATTTTTGATCCTATATTAAGCTCATCTAGAATATTAGTCGCAGCCTCTATTGACACATTGTTATATGCATCCTGAATATCCAAGAAACATGCCAAGGTGGGATAATTCTCCGTAAAACCAATTTGTACGTACGTAACCAACCGAGATATGGCATCTAGACAGGAATGTGCTTTCCTAAAACCGACAGTATTCTGTGAAAATATATTTTTTCTTTCAGCATACCACTCCAAGCGCTTGTATAACATTAAATGAAACGTTTTGCATATACACGAAATTAAAGATATAGGTCTAAGTTTAAGCTCCGAAGAATTATTATTAAATTTTGGTATAGGTATTACTTGAATCTTCCGCCATTGATGTGGTACAGCGCCGGTATTTAAAATGTTATTGTATATTTTAAGTAAAAATAATTTTGCTTCATTGGGAATATTATAAATCATGGAGTATGAGATTCCATCCTCGCCTGGTGCCGAGTCCTTTTTCTTAAGGCAATTTTGAAGTTCTTGATAACTAAAATTCCGTTCTAATTCGGAGTTTCGCGACATAAATTTAGGTATTATGTTTTGTACGTAATCGGGGGTGAGGGACTCTAATAATTGTTTTTGTTTATCAGCAGGTGGATGGTTTTTTGTCGCTCTGAAACCTTTAATCCATCTCATACGGCGCCACATCTCGGGAGCCGAAGTTTCTCGATCGATGGAATCACAAAACGCTTGCCAATTTAAAGACTTGGCTTTCCTTATTAATTTTTGAGCTTCTCGAGTTTTTTGGTTCAGAATATCCAAATTATCTGGGGTGGGGTTGCGACGAAACCTGGTCAGTGCCAATCTGCGTTGAGCTACTATATTTGATAATTCCGGGTTCCAATAGGGTTTGGGCTTAAATTTAGTCGTGGGTTTATTACAATATCTAACAAAAGGAATGAATTTATCAGCCGCGAAGTTAATTTTATTTAGAAAACTATCGTACATCTCTTGCAAGTTATTATTATAATCAAAATTAAAATTATTTTCTAGTGACTTTCGAAATTCTACCCAATCAGCTCTTTTATAATTTCTTCTTTTTATTGTATTGAAATTATTTGTAATACTAGTCGATATTTTAATAATCATGTGGTCACTGCCAAGGTTTTCGTTAAACACCTGCCAATCGAAGCACAAAGCAATATCGGACGACACAAAGGTAATATCCGGAGAAGTCTTTTGGAGATTACCATTTACCATTTTCATTCGTGTGATATCCCCGTTGTTAAGATATACATAGGAATTATCCAAGGCTGCATCCATTATTTGCGTGCCTCTTGTGTTGGTTTTGACCGACCAATTCGTATGGTGGCCATTAAAATCCCCAGCTAAAATAGTAGACCTAGAAAATAATGAAAATATACTATCCCAGTCAGCCTGCTGTGTGTTCACAGAAGAAGGACAATAGATACCTACCACCTGATCTATATTTCTAAAATTTACTAATCTAACACAAATTATTTGTATTCCGATATTATTGCAAGTTACTGGTACTAAATAGGATTGTATAGACCTATGCACTATTATTGCAATCCCACCGTATGAATCACTTCTATCACACCTATATATATTATACCCTCCAATAGTAAGATGAATTTCACTATTCAGCCATGTCTCACTCACAATAGCTATGTGTATATTTTCCTGATTCAATAGCTCAGCAAATGAAATTAATTTAGGTCTTATACTTTGAGCGTTCCACTGCAAAATATTAATTTTTAAATTAGCCATTTATAAAACTAAAAATTGTGTCTACACACTCTTTCATAGAAAACATATTTACGAAAAATTTACTGAGCTCTTCCCAAATTATTTTAAAAAACGATACAATCTTAGCTTCTATCTTATCGTCAGACATAACAATACTTTTTAATTTAAATAACAACTTCTTGAATTCAAATTTATACCTTAATTGCTCATTACTTATACCCTTTCCTGTGTCTGTGTTTGTATGTTTATTAAAGCTTTCTTCTTCCCTCCTCTTCGAAAAGACCGGAATGACGTCACTTCTCCTTTTCGTGCTGATTCGAGGTCTATCTTGTATATATACATGTGTTGGGTCCATAGATGTCTCTTTTTCAAATTCCTCCGAATCTAACTGCTTTGAAGTCGGCTCCGGGCGTATCACAGTACCAGCCACCATGTCACTATATGTGACATTATTTCTTACTAGGCTCGATCCCGACGGCACCTCTGTTGTATTTTTAAATCTATGATTTATCGCTCTTCGTTGCTCAGCAACAATTTGAAGTGCTTTTCTATACGGTACTTGTTTTTCACTCATAATTAAACGTATTTGTCTCTCTTTTAAATAAAAAGGACATTTCTTATCTAAAACCAGGTGTGCTCCCTTACAATTCAAGCACCTTAAATTTTTTTCATCACAATTTTCGTGATTGCCGCCGCACTTGGGGCATAATTTCTTTTTAGTGGGGCAAAACCTGAAAATATGTCCAAACTGCCAGCAACCTGAACACTGGGTCACGGGGAAAATATAAGTTTCTACTCTAAAACGGCAGTCATATGCATATACATGACGCGGTAATGTATTGCTTTTAAAACAAATACGAATAGATTCGCTGTCTACCCATTTCCCTTCCGCGCTTAAGCGTTTTAGTCGTTTCATAGATGTAATTTCTATTTCGCATTTTAAAATGTCCTTTAAGTCTTCTTCACCCAAATCAATGTCCATACCTTTTACAATACCATAAGAGAATGACATTTCATTTATTTTTTGACATCTGAAACCCATATCTGTGAGTTTTGTGCATTCTAATAATTTATTACAATCTTCTTGACTTTGAAATTGTATCAATACCTTATTAAAACTTTTATATTTCATTCTAGTGATACCACAGATGTTCTCAGATTTGAGCAACTTTGCCAAGGCTATTTGTTTTGGCAAACTTTCTAACGATGTGATACATATCTCATATATTGAATTCTCTTCTGATTGTTTATCATTTTTATTTTCATCTACCCCCACATTATTTATAGTCTCCGAAGATTCACTTCTCATCAAGCGCTTTGATCTCCTTCTCATAACAGTAATAAAGTCATCTTCCCTTTCCTTCCTTTTCTCTGCGCCTCCTTTCCCAGATCCACATTCAGTTTCCATAGATGTCATGTTTATTGGGGTCCCCTCAAGTTCTTTTAGAAAATCCGTGTCACTGGAATCCTCTCCTTCGCTACTATTTTCTTCCATTATTATTAACAATCACTATCTCCAATAACATAAACAACAATTAATTAATCGAAGTTACTCTGTACAAGCAAAAAACGCGTGTGGTATATACGCGTATCACCCGGCGAGTGAAAAGTAGGTTTAAGTCATCATATTACATTGCTTTAAGACTTAAAACATCCTGGACTAGTATTTAAGTGTTTTTTTTTAAATCACTAACCAAATTAATCATTAACCAATAACTATTATAAGAATATGTTTGGCAAATATGTCATTATGTCTAATACTGCGAAATGACTAATGATTATTGCCTGTTTTCCTGTATATTTCTGTAGTCTAATATTTTGTAATTGACCAATGGTCTTATAATAATATAATATTACAATTATACTTATAATAATATAATATACAAAAAAATAGGCTGCTTGATAAGGTATTCGAAAGAGACCAAAAAATACTACCAATTAGCTATTTAAGGAAAAAAGGCAGACAACATATTTGAAATTTGCTTGTAAACGTGCGATGCGGTGAATTTGATTCAACAAACATTTAAAGCTTCAACAGGTGTACTTATTTCACACAATGACAACGCGCGTGCAATGCAACACTATGTACCTACTTATGTTTATACAAACTAATACTATAATAATGGGTGCTTTTTTTAGAGGTATAGAACTTTAAATTGCAATAAAACAACGATGGATTATTCGATTGACATGAATTTTATTTATCCGCAAGATAATCTTGTGGCAATACATTTTAAATATGATTTCTGGCGTATGACCGCCACGGCTGGCTCGGATGTAGTCCAATCACAAAAAAGACACGCTTGGTGACCGCCTAATTTCACGTTTTGGACCTGTGAATTGGCCTCCAAGATCTTGTGATTTAACACCGCTAGACTACTTTCTGTGGGGCTATGTAAAGTCATTGGTCTATGTGGATAAGCCACAAACCCTTGACCATTTGGAAGACAACATTCGCCGTGTTATTGCCGATATACGGCCACAAATGTTGGAAAAAGTCATCGAAAATTGGACGTCCAGATTGGACTACATCCGAGCCAGCCGTGGCGGTCATATGCCAGAAATCATATTTAAAATGTATTGCCACAAGATTATCTTGCTGATAAATAAAATTCATGTAAATCGAATAATCCATCGTTGTTTTATTGCAATTTAAAGTTCTATACCTCTAAAAAAAACACCCTATACTAGGTTTTAATGTGGCATTATTTGGCACAAGTCGGACAGAAGAATGCGGGCTGTCCATTAATCACGTGACGTTTTTTAGCAATTTTTTTTACTCCTTGTCTTTGCCGTGCAACAAACAATCAATCAATCAATTAGCCTATTGCAGTCGACTGCTGGACATAGGCCTCTCCCAATATGCGCCACGTTTGCCGATCCTCCGTCTTCCGCATCCAGTCCGTCCCAGCCACCCTTCGCCCTTCCTTCTCGCGGTCTCCATTCTAGGACTCGTCTGCTCCAACGGCCATCAGTCCTTCGACAGATGTGGCCAGCCCACTGCTACTTCACCCTGCTTATTTCTGCGAGCTATTTCGGTAACTTTGGTTCTATGTCGGATGACCTCGTTGCGAATTCTATCCTTCAAAGAAACTCCAAGCAAAGCTCGCTCCATAGCCCGCTGCGCAACTTTTAGGTCGTGGTCTAACCCCACCTTCAGCGGCAACAAACAAAATAAAGTTCCAAACAGCTTGGTTCAAAATGGTATAGTTTTTACCGTGTGTGGTTAATACCGCAGACGAGCAAATCTAAAAAGGCCACTTTATTGGAATCGTATTAGGATAATGTTTTACCATGCTGCAATATTTACACGAAATTGGAATCTGCTTGGTAAATGAATTATTGTGATTCTGCTCATATGAGTCACCATTATACGAATTTTATAGGAATCTATTGAGATCTTACTGGGAATTCATAAAGTTAATCATTTTTAGCAGAATCGCTCAATGTGGCCTTTTTAGATTTAAGGCCTCTGCATACGTAACGGGTTTTTTCACGGACAGGACGGGACGTGAAGCAAAATGTAGGCGGCCCGTCCCGTCCCGTCCGTGGCCCCGTGACATATGCATTGCCGCATACATTTTGTATGAAACGATATTTCCAAAACTTCACACAGTAAACGCCTTTAGCATTACATTTTATTGGTTATATTACATACACCTACATCAGACATACCTATTTAGGTATGCCTATACGATAAAGTCAGGGACAATGGTATTACTGACGTAAGTATAGAGGAAAATGTGTATTTTAGGTAATATTTGTAATCCTGTGGTTGGAAAGGACGGTACTCGGCAGTTAAGAATAGAACAAAGCACGTACCATAAACTCTTAAAACAGGTCAATATTTGAACGACTGTCATACTACCTTTTTTTTTATCGTGCGAAAAATCCCCACGGATACCTCCCTCGCCGGAGCCGGAGGAGGAGGTTATATCGGACTCGAACCGACTAAAACGCACGCCATCTGTGGGCCGACAGTTGCCGGAGGTGAGATTGTCGTAGCCATATCCCTCGCACCCCGGCCGACCCAGGGCCATATCTCTTGATCTGTCCCTCTTCCGGTGTGGGGACCACTGGGTCCCCAACTCGTCCCCGGGCCGGGTATGGGGAGGCACGCAATGCTTCTGCTAGGGTGACAGGCGGCTCCACCCGTCACCCCCAGGCCCGCGCTCATGAGGGACGGAGGTCATTCTGCGACCTCCGACGCCCGAGTTGCCACCGCTCGTCGCGGGCCGCGCGGTTTGCGATTCTCCTCCGCTCCTCGTGGGCCGCAAGGTCTGCGATTCTCCTTCGCTCCCGCTCCGCCGCCTCCTTCACGAGCATTAAGTACTTGCTCGCAGAAGAAGGCGCCGGCGGCCCACGCATCCGCGCAGCGAACCATCGCTGCGAGCAAAGTGGCGAGCGTGAGAGCTCTCACTCCCAGGGTCGCCACCAGCTCCCGTCTCAGCGTCTCCCACGCCGGACACTCGG
This sequence comes from Eilema depressum, assembly GCA_914767945.1. Lineage (NCBI taxonomy): Eukaryota > Metazoa > Arthropoda > Insecta > Lepidoptera > Erebidae > Eilema > Eilema depressum. The sequence continues at coordinate 17,458,612 of OU612032.1, forward strand.
TGAGCGTGTGCAGCGCCGAGTCCTCGCTCGCATCGCAGTGATGGCACTCGGACGTTGGCTCTTTCTTCGCGGTCCGATGCAGATACCGCCCGAAGCATCCATGGTCGGTGATAATCTGCTTCAGCCAGAACGAGAGGCCGCCGTGTGGCCTCTCTAGCCAGTCCCCCATGATGGGTCTTACCACCGCTACTAAGGCGCGCCCTGCGCGTGGTTGCCCAAGTCGTAGCTCCCATTTCACCACCATGTCCCTGTGGAGCCGGGATCTCACGGCCCGAATTTCTTCAGGGACTATCATACTACCAACTGATCTGACTTTGATCGTAAGGCCGGCGCCTTACGATCGAGACGTCTTGACCACTAAGCTACCGACCACTTATAAGGAACCAGGAACATCCACAAAATCGAATAAATATATATTCTTTTACACAGAGAAAGCGACTATACCTATTCTCTATCCGACAGTAAATATACAGCCATTTACAAATAACCAATTTGACGGCAACATGCAGGCTCGTCTTTTACTTGGGACCGAAAACTGTAGTTGGCAAAATGTAGTTGTAATACACCTCTGCCTACCAATTCGGGGATTTACAAGCGTGAATGTATGTAATTCTGTAACACAGGGATGCCTAACTGTGGGACTACGGTATTACCTAGAATCTGTTCTTGTAGAACTAAAACATGCATAAAACAACTTTAAAAGTAGAAGAACCAAAGATGTAATGTTAGGGTTGTACTAGAAATACTAGAAATATGTGATAAAATAACATACCGTATTTTTATCTCCATGATATATCCCAGAATATGCCACTACGCAATTTTAATCTACAATTGAAAGCACACTTACTACACGAACTAAGAAATGAACACTTATATAGGTATCTGTACCTAATATTTCCTGATTTTTAGTTCTTCAATGTTACACTAATACACCTACGAAAATCACGTAACCGTCTCGACATTACGTTGTGTGACTTAGGAGTTACCGAGAATATAACACCTAAAAGTGTATATATTTTATACTATCCAATGATATGCTATAAACTGCAGAAGCCATTAAGAAGAAGATATGCTATAAAAACACACACGAATCACGAAGGATATTAAAACAAAATTTCGCGAACAGTATTAATACACGAACGATTACTTGAATCACAGAAAGTAGCACACATACTCTGTGGTAGCACACGTTATGACTGATTGATATGAGGGCTGTCGAGGCAGTGACTTCAGGAAATTGGGCCTGTGACGTATGATTGAATGAACGATGCATTGACATGTCTATATATGAGTAGTCGGTAAAAAATATCGATATAAAATCGGTAACTATTTTCCTTGAAGTTCATATAGCATACCTTTTTATCGTGCCGGATTCCTGCTCAGTGCAAATATTTGTATGATACTCCCGCCGGGTCCAGGTAAAAGGGGTAGGCCAAAGAAGTCCTGGCTTGACGTCGTGGAGGGTGATATGCGTGCTAATGGTCTCACTACCATGGACGCTCGATCTTGGGCGTCCATGGTAGTCAGACCATTTGCTCAGAAATTGATGTCACATGGTATATTACCCTCGCATCCCGGCTGACCCTGGGCCGCCTAGATGAGATGGCCCCTGCACTGCATAGTAGTTCCCGACCAAATACCCCTCATATAGAATAATATTAGAATATTAAATTAATAATATTTAAATATTAGAATACTTAAATTAATATTAGAAGTGCATCTCAGACCTACTTCATCAGATCGGATCAGATCAGATCTACTTAATAAAAATAGATGCGCAAAACTCGAAAACCGCTTGAGCGATTCGACAATTTTTTAACGTATGTTTCATAACTTCCTCGGAATGTTTTTATGTAAATAAAGGGTCACGGGAACGGGAACAGATTTCCACGCGGGGGAAACCGTGGCCATTAGCTAGTTTATTTTATAAATGTAACAAGCATGATTCATTTTCCTGTGTCTGTAATCAGTGATTTATTTATATCGCTCTACTAAGTCTACCAACTCCAATATTGCAATTTATCCAGGGAAATATGTTTCATAAATGCTGTTTTTTTATTGAAGACAAAAATATTGTTTTCTGTAATATTTATTGGTTAGAAACGCACTTGAGGCCTTCCTTTCTGCTCTTAAGGTGATTACATATGCGAATGACTTTGACCATATAAATGCTCAAGGTCATTCGCTCATATTTGAACCGTAAAAATCAGTAAAACTAATTTTAATAGATAACTTTATGAAGACGGTTACTAACTGAGAAGATCACGTCATGCTAATACACTTATTTAACATACATGTGAAATTTTAGATTATTTGGATACATATTGTAGAAAATATTTGGTTTCATAAGAAAGAGTAGAGTGATGTTCAGAGCCTCTTTTCAACTATTTCCTCCTTTTTTATTTAATTTATGAAAAGATGAAATTACTCTGCATATCCTGTAGTATGCAGGCATGTGAATTCCAGATCTGTAGGTTTTATAGTTAAAAAGAAAAACGGTTTCAAAAACATTTTTCGATGCTGATCTGATTCGGGGCCTTAAAAAAGCGACGCGTCAGACCATTAAGCAAGAGCTTGTGTAAGCCCAAATGACGCCCCCCCCCCCCCCCCTCCCCCTTCTCCGCACACAAGCCAAATTGAAAATTGTTTTCAGATTTGTTGGTCAGCTACAGTTTAGTTTTAGTCTGTAATAGTTATTTGTTATACAAGAGTGCAAAGTTGCTTTTTAACCGCGTGCTCAGTTTTGATGACCGAGCAAGCGAAAGAATCAAAAGAGCACAAGGTGTAAAATCTTTGCACTCGAGTGTAACACGTAACTTTTCATCCCACCTTAGCGAGGAAATAATGAAATGCTTCTTCTTCCTAGCGTTAATTCCCAGTCGCATCCGAAGCTTTCACCTCGGAGTTCGGGGTCCGCTTTACCAGTCTTAACTGCGGATTTGGCTGGACCTCGATATTTTTCGTAAAGCGACTGCCATGTGACCTCCACAACCCAATGGTGACATTAGGCGATATCGAAGCATTGCAGCTAGACCGTTGTTGTTGAACTTTTTATGCATACAAATATTTACACTGAGCGGGGATCGGACCCGCGCCTCCTACGTTGCGGCCACGTTCACTACCACTACGCCACGGAGGCTGTATAATAATTATGTGTAATAATACTAATAATAAAATATCAACAAATAAAATTCAACAACAATGTTCAACCATAGGACGTGAAAAAAAAATTATGCGCGCAAAGCAAATTTAAAAAAAAAAGTAGGTACACCAAGGAGGTTCCGAGTTGAGTTTTTCATAAATTAAAAAAAAGTTGTATGATAAATCGGCACCATAGAGGTAGAAGTAAATAGGTTTAATGATGTTTTGAGTTCACAAACCTAGTACACACGATGTTCTAAATTCAAATTTACTTTACCACTCTAGAGGATAAAAGCGACTTTTACACTCAGATATCGAAGAAAAAAAGTACTCTTTCCGAGATGGTGGGATGAAAAGTGTATTTTCATCTGCGCCAGTCTCGTATATTTTTCTTTAGTATTAGTATTCGTCTAACAGTTCGTGTCCAATGAGACAGCCTCCGTGGCGTAGCGGTAGTGAACGCGGCCGCTACGCAGGAGGCGCGGGTTCGATCCCCGCTCAGTGCAAATATTTGTGTGAATGAAATATGAGTATTTGCATTGGTCTGGTCGTGCCTCGGAGAGCACGTTAAGCCGTCGGTCCCGGTTGCCATAAAAACATCTATGGCAGTCGTTACGGGTAGTTGGAGCCCTCAAAAATCCAAAAACAACGGTCTAACTGCAAAAACTCCGATATCGCCTAATGTTAACATTGGGTTGTGGAGGTCAGATGACAATCGTTTCACGGAAAATATCGAGGTCTAGTCAAATCCGTGGTTGAGACTGGTAAAAGCGGACCCCAGACTTCGAGCTGAAAGCTTCGGATGCGACTGGGAAATAACGCTAAGAGGAAGAAGAAGTTCGCGTCCAATATTAAGCGCACCAAAAAAGAGAAAACGAGCAAAAGCAGTCGTGTCAAAACGGATTAGCGTGCCGCAACTATAGTCATAATGTGACCGAACGCGCTAGGCACACAGAGCGAACTCGGATTTACCACGTGATTAGTCGACCGCAAGGTCTCACGATCTACGGCGTACATGTCATAGTTCACGTAACAATCAACGTTTTTACACGGATGAAGTAAATGTGTCTTTTCGCTTTAAGGTGCGTACAAATTATATAGCATAACATGTTATATAACAAGTTTCAGTAATGTAGACACTAAAGTTAGTACAATGTTGCAAAGTTATAAAACGATGTTAGATAATGTGGAAGTGTTATATAACACAAGTTATACAACATGTTACATGATCTGTACGCACCTTTAGACAAGCTATACTAAAGGTGTGATTCCCGACGCACGCAGCAATTGCACGTAATTCATTGCGGCTTCGCAACGGTCCCCTTTATTCGAATCGGAGTTTGATAAGTAATGGATACGCTGTATGTGCTGCATGCGTATGTCTTTGTCGTATGCGGTCGGCTTCATAATCATGCCTTTGCCGTCTACAGGGCTGTTACCGCAATAAATATATTTTTTGCTTAATGACATGATAATATTCTTCACAAAAATGACTTGTATTTATGCATTTTATGTTCTGACATTCCTATTAATTTCTATTTTATTTTTGTGACTAAAGAACTCAATGCACTTGCATGTGCTGAACTATTTTATTAATGATTGTAAGTTGTATGATGTATAATCTAATATTTGCATGCCATAAAATGGTAAATGTGCTGCACAAAACTATTGTACCTGACACCTGTATAACCACATTTTTGCTTAAATGAATTAGAATTTGAATTTTTTTTAATTCGAACTTGAATAATTATGACATTAAAATCGTGTAAATTACTGCGTGAAGTGGTGTGGCTACACAACAGTTTACCGACATTTGGCAATAAATTAGGCGGTAAATTGTGGTTACACCTAGGCGTAGTTGAAATTATAGCGGTAATTATTGGCATATCACGGTAGTGTAGCTTTAACATTACTGACATGTCACGACATAACACAAGCGCTCACAAAATGCAAGAATTAGAAGCTTCTAGCACATAACAGCAAGCAGGTCAGCTCCCCTAGACAAGTGACAATTCGTTGACCGGCGTATTGTAAAATAGAATGATGTATGTATGGGATTTGACGTATATGACAGTCTTCAACAAATCTCATACATTGTATAACTCGAGAGCGAGACTCCTTCTTCTGCCGCACCATTAAGTCTTGGAATTCCTTACCAGTTCACGTGTTTCCCTCCTCCTACAGTCCCGGGTCCTTTAAGCGGGACGTGAAAAAGCATCTGATGAGGCCGTCAAGCTGAGTGCCACCATTGTAACAGGTACGTGTCTGCAATGGTGACCCTCTTTTCAGAGACTTTGCCTTCAGCTTACCATCAGGCGAGGCGAAGTCAAATTGACGTGTCCTATGTAAAAAAAAAAACACGTGTTGTCCTCTTGTTTGGATTCTGCGGGAAGTAAATAAGAAATCGAGTCAATCGGTCAAATTGTGGGCCACTTTATCTCCTGCGTTAGTAGCTCTACTACGGGACATTGGCGGAATTGATGCTAAAAGCACAGAGCCATTCTTAAAAAAAGAAAACTCGAGACACGTATCGTGGACCTATATCGCGAGACTCATTTGTCTCGCGATTGGCCCTGGCACGCGCGGATTGTTTTGCAATAATCTATGCTTGGTGAATTTGAGCTCGTCCACCGCAGTAGCACCCCGTGCTATCCTCAAAAGACACACAAGTAACGTGCACTGCGCGTATAGGGCACATTTTAGGTCCAAAATATATGTCAGGCGCGGTCCGAGGGGAGGGGGGGTCACAGGGGACATGACCCCCCCCCCCCCAAACCATGCACATCATATTGATAAGTTCCAGTACGAGGAGAAGGGGGGTTAAATTTCTTAAGGAATTTCCGAAGTACCCCCCCCCCCCCCCCCCAAACTTCAAGCTGCGACCGCGCCTGATATATGTCCTGAACAATCCAATACACCAAAGAATTGCCACTTGTCTAGGGGGATATGCCACGCTAGGCAGGCGGGCCAGTACCTATAGCACGCCAGGTGGATACACAGACGCAGGGCAGCTCGGAGAAGCGCACGCGCAGCCGCCGCCGCACCCCCGCACCGAGAACTGCCCATTGGCCAACCAGGTTAGTGACGTCACCGATGTACAGGGTGGATTTATGAAACGGGACAATAACGACAGGTAGCATCATTATTTTGCTAACTGTAAGATTTGTCAAAAAGGTTAGATCAGAAGCCGATGAGCTTGTGTAAAAGGTTTAATGACAGTATAGGAAGGTCATGAAGTGTATAAAATGGCGGGACTCATATCTACCCCGAAGGGAAAAAGGTGTGAGCATAATATGTATGTAATTTTTTTCAAAACCTGAATGTAGTGAGAATATCTTAAAAAATGTTTCAATAGCTATAACTGTTAAGGTTCCTGCCCTTACTGTCAAAAATCCACCCTGTATAGTATACATAAATAACATATCGTATCTTGTATATAATTATTTATTATCACGCTTGAAAGGTATCAGTGCGGGCAATGTTAGTCACATTATCATTAAGTAAAGCAACTTCAACAGATTTTAAAGGATATACACAAATAAAATAGGAAAGACTATTTACAATGTTGATTGATGGCACTTGGTGGAACTTGTTGTTACACATATTGATAACACACTTGTACTTTTCCACGATATTAAAATTATTGAATTTGCTTTACTTTATTCATTTATTTGATTCCAAATTTATCTACATTCCTTTGAATTCATTGATTAAATGTATTAAATTAATTATTCATTATTTGTTTGTTATAATAAAATTGTGCATTAAATATACAGGATGATTTTTATAACTGGACATGGATGCCCAAATCTTTAACTATGAGTAATAGCCAAAAATGCTCAAGACGTCTTCAGCTCGGATTTGTTGAAAACTAAAACTGAGTCAATAAAATTTTGAAAAAAAAAAATCCTGTATATACAATACACCGATATTAATACGTTTAAATTAATTGTTTAACAAAGCTCACTTCCACCAATTCCAACCCAATAAAAAATTCATCTTAACCCTAAAATAACCTAACATCTATCAACATTTCCGAATGTTCTCGAAGGTTGTAGAAGGCAGTGTGCACATACTTGGAGACGGTGAGCGTGGCAGGCGCGGCGTGTGCCACGGAGACGGCAGCAGGCGGCACGTCCACCACGCGGATGGAGTGCGACACCGGGGGCACGGCGCTGTAGCAACTACCGCTGTAGGGCACACGAGAAGGGGTTAGATTCTTCTTAAAAGGGGAGAGATTTTTTTTAAAGTAGGACAATTCTTTGGTCCTCCCACTGACAGCACATAACCTCTTCAGTGAGCTCGGGCTACCCTACTCACCGCTGAAAACAGAACACGAGTTATTTAGCCGCGGTATATAGGAGGTACTTCCCCAGTCAGACAGCTCGATTGGGGCGCGGACCACCTTCGTATCCTACCTCCTAAAAAGGCATATATGATGAGCAAAGGGAGGAAGAGGGGAGTTAATTGGTTAATATATTTTGAATTTCGAGGGAGGGGGGGAAAGGATACCTCCAAAAATGATTTTGCACAACCACATATCAACCCCTGTGGAGTATTACATGTACACATAACCTCCCAGATTAGGTTTGATCATGGCTTTTTGTAATAAGTATACCTTGACAATTCAACGGTTCTTCCATGATGCAAGATGTAAATTTATGCCAGATAAACCAAGATGGCAAAATCTTTGACGGCGATTTTGAAGCACTCCGTGCGGCAGCGCGCGGCTTCCACACGACACGAAGTGCTTCCCTGACATCACCAGACTCGGAGTACCTAGCGAAGCACGAGGTCATTGCCCTGTACGTACCAGTAGAGGTGCGAGCGCTCCACGAGCGCGTACTGTTGGCCGTCCTCGATGTGCGCGGCGCAGGCGGCGCACGCGAAGCACTCCGGGTGGAAGCGGTGCGCGCCCGCAGACATCACCGGGCCCGTGATCACCTGCCAGCGAAGCACGGCATTGAATGAAGTTTTAGTACTAACTGTGTGACAACTAGCATCTCTAGCCACCCCACGACCATGGCTGCTGAAAAGTATTGCCGAAACGTCGGGCTAAAAGTATATCATAAAATCATAACAAATAAATCGCGATACAAGCCGTTAAATACCGGTTTTATTTCAATGAGTGATATTCAGGTAAACTTCAGAAAGTATCATGTTAACTATGAAAAATGATTGTAACACCATCACTGGCGTAGCTATGGGTGGGCAAGGTGGTGCGGCGCACCAGGGCCCCCAGGCTCAGGGGGCCCTCAAGCTCAGAGGCCCCTCGAGCCTGAACAAGTAAATCTCATATTGAAAGTCTTACTTTTGGAATACGAAAATGGGTTGTAACACAGCTCTAATCAGTGCAACTCATTTGTTGGGAATTTCGTGCAGTATTGTCTCGTTGAAAGATTCGCCATCACATTTTGCAGCTAGATTGGGGGCCCCCTGAGCCCTCAGGACTGTAACTTTACACCCCGGCAGCTCTTGTATGTGAAGATCCGAGACGGCGCGTGGTTCTAATCGGTCTGAGTCCGACTTAACCACCCCGATGGCTGACAACGGGGGTGGTATCTGAGGGGATTTCCGCACGAAAAAGAGGGAGAGAGGAATAGGGGGCCCCTGTTTCGTTTCGCACCGGGGCCCTTGGTCACCTAGCTACGCCACTGAACACCATTCATTGGTGCGATAGCTCGTACGAGATCGGTAGATGGCTCCCAAGTCCCACCGTCGCCTTAAGTCGGATGTATAGGAAAATTTGGATAACTTCAGGGTGGCTCCCGCTTAAGCTGATTTAGCTTTTTTCTATCTTATTGAAGCACGAAATGATTAAGAAAGCATTGCTCTGTTTCAATAGGTTCATTAGTGTCCAGAAACCATAAGGCCCACAAGGCTATCGGGGCCATATCAAATTCGTCAGGACGCCGTTACATCTGTCGATTGATCCCCCCTCCCCCCTCCATCCCTTAGTATCCGAACCAAATAACAACTTCTGTTCGCTACGGGAACGAGCCCGAAACCTTCATACAAAGCAGTAGATACCACTGCACAACTAAAATAGTTTTCTGGATAAACACAAGTAGCAATTAAGAAGTAATGAAGTACCTGTGCGCATTGCTGGCAACATTCGCCGAACCTGGTCCAGTAGTCGCTCTGACAGAACAGAAGTCCCCCCTTCTCGAAGTACCACATCGACAGCTGGTCATCGCATACTGAACATCTGCAAGTAAAATACATCTATGTGAACAAAATATTTTTTCATCCCTTCTATTCGAAAAGTGTCACTTTGTTCCTCTATAAGTGGGAGCAAAGTAGGATCTATTCTAGAAACCTTCGCTACGCTCGGGGTTCAAAGTGCTGCCCTCGCCGTAAAAATACTATTTTGCTCCCTTGTTATACAATCTACTATTTGGTGGTAAGTTTATGTGCCCACCCGGATTTCTGAGTCCAAGATAACTTTTTTTTGAACGTGCGGGTATTCCGACGTATACGAAGCCGGAACCAGCGGCGGTGGTTATGTCGGACTTGAACCGACCAAAACCGCATGGCCGCCTCGGGCCATTATTTGTCGATGGTGAGGTAGGGCATATTGTAACGCCGTCGTTTCGGCCTGCTTTTGAGAAAGTGAACCTGTGAGCCGGTACATACGTTGATTAAGGGATGATGCTTTGGTGCAGGCTTCCACTTCGAGGTGAGGAGAAGAAGGGAGGGGGGAGGCAGCCTGCAGTAGCTCGTACAAAAGTTTTGACAAGCCACATCAGGAAGAGAAAGCATACAAGAGCGGACGGACCTCGGATAAAAATGTGTATGTCATCCCATACACATTTTTATTTTCTTAAATTCGGTTTCTGGGAATCTAACCCCCGACTAACGGGGGAGGGGTAATCCCTGTATTCTTCCTCCCAGTCGCATCCGAAGCTTTCAGCTCGGAGTCTGGGGTCCGCTTTTACCAGTCATAGCTACAGATTTGCCTAGACCTCGATATTTTCCGTGAAGCGATTGCCATCTGACCTCCACGACCCAATGTTAACATTAGGCAATATCGAAGCTTTGCAGCTAGACCGTTGTTTTTGGACTTTTTAGGGCACCAACTACCCGTAACGACTGCCATAGATGTTCTTATAGCAACCGGGACCGACGGCTTAACGTGCTCTCCGAGGCACGACCAGACCAATGCAAATACCCATATTTAATGCACACAAATATTTGCACTGAGCGGGGATCGAACCCGCGCCTCCTGCGTAGCGGCCGCGTTCACTACCGCTACGCCACGGAGGCTGTCAATCCCTGTATTATTATAGATTAATCTAGGTTATTGTGTATGGATAAATATGGCAAATAAATAAACAATTTTATACCTACAAAAACCGGTTAGCAAAATGCGCAAATTCCATTAGTGAAACATGACGATTATGTTTATAATGAATGTGTTGTGTCGTGAACATAGCGCGATACGTGAATCACGAATGAGCAAATAATGTTTAGACTGCAAATTGCGGGCTCCTTAGCAACGTTCCAATGACTCATCGATATCGAATGTGCAAAACAAACAAAAAAACCGCGTGTTTACCGGTGAAACAGTATACAAGGTCCACTACATCTCTTCCCGGTGTAGTATAGTATAGCCATACTGGACGGAAATTCTGTAGCAGATTTTTCGTCAAAGCATGTTATTCTACTACCTTTTTTTATTGTGCGAAAAATCCCCACTTGAGGTTGTCGGACTCGAACCGACTAGAACGTACGCTGTCTGTGGGCCGTCGGTTGCCAGAGGTAATCCTATCTTAGTCAGATTCCTCGCACCCCGGCCAGCCCAGGGCCATCTCTCTCGCTCTGACCCTCTTCTGGTGTGGGGACCACGGAGTTTCCAAGTTGCCCCCGGTTATGGGGAGGCACGCAATGCGCGCCGGCGCCACGACCTGCTTCTGCTAGGGTGACAGGCGGCTCCACCTGTCACCCCAAGACCAGCGCTCGTGGGGGTGGAGGTCATAATGCGTCTTATTCTGCTACCATAATACTCATGAAAGATAAGAAGATATCTCATCATCATCTGCCTGCCCTTATCCCAATTTTTTGTGGTCGGCGCAACATGTTATTCTCCTCCATACATTCCTGTCAGATGTCACTCACTCAGTCACTCTCTTCTTTACCATATCACCTTTCACGAATTCCATTCATCTTTTCTTGGACTTGGACCTACTTCCGCTATTAAAGCCCTCAACAATCTCTACTTTGAACCTTTTTCACAACATCTCGATCTCGATCGAACAGAAAAACACCTTTTAAGTCGGTTAAAAAAAAACAATTTCGTGCCGTGCATCTGTCGTTTTTTTAGGATTTTTTTTTGAACGGAACTATTAGTATTGTACGCGGGATCACATGAACTCTTCGCCAATAGTGGCTATGCTGTCTCCCGTTGCAAGTTTGAATGCGGAAAGTCAGCAATGTTCATCTGCCCATATTCGGAGGTGATACCAAAACGGATGTGCACGATTCCGTGCGGAAATTTGACAAGGTCGGTTCAATGACTTCTGTATATATGTGTCCTCATTCTAGCGTTAATCCCGGTCGCATCCAAAGCTTTCACCTAGTAGTCCGGGGTCCGTTATTTCCAGACTAACTGCGGATTTGGCTGAACTTCGAATAATATTTATGCTAGAACGGCTGTACGGTACGGAACAAAAAAGATGGTATCGCAATAAGCCGGTACTCCTGCCGATTAACAAACGAGGCTCTTGTGCAGGCTTTCTCCTTAGACTTGCGAGGCCAGACTGCAGTCGCTGCCACAAGTAAGTGAACCTGGGCTCCGAAAGAATATCGGATGCAACCGGGAACAAGAATGATGTTGATGAATTACCTGAAGCAGTCTTGATGCCAGTCCTGGTTAAGCGCAGAAACGTACTCATTCTCGCCGATGTCATTCAGGCACCCCGCGCAGCTGAGGGATTCTGTAACAGTATAGGTCTTTATTGTAAGCTGCGCTTGTTTTTCGTGGTTTAAGTGTTTGGGTCATCTGAAAATACGAGACGACGTGCGGTTTAAGGCGGTTAATGTCCACCACCGGCACCAGCGGGGTTAGGTATCCGTGGAGATTTTTCGCGCGATAAAAAAGGGATGAAAAAAGATCTTCCGCCAAAACAATTTATGTAACATGTTTTGGCGGAAGATCCGCTAAAGAATTTCCGTCCAGTATACCCGGGAAAAGATACAGTGGACCTTGCGGCGATTTTCGCTCGGGAAAAGGGTCAATTCCCACTAATAGAGCAGCAGCTGGCAGCGCCATATTGTGACCGGAATGAGAAGGATCATGCAGCCGCGCAACTTCATCTTTTTATGCGCAATCTCTCCAGGGCTTCACCTCACTGGGGCTGGTAAGGTGGGCGTTTCAGACACGGACGAACTAAAACCGCACGGTGTTTCTTAACAGCGCGATACAGACGAATTTCTCGAGTGCGTTTGTATCGCTTTTTATGCGCGTCTAATAAAAAGTGTTCGAGTTTCCATCAAACACTCAGCATTTATTCAGTTTGTCTCAAAATTGTGCAGAATAACATGACACATCGACGATCCCAGGTTCGAATCCTGACCATTACACAACCGGCCTGGCCCCCTCTGCTAACACAAGCAATTTAACTTAGCTGGAGAGTTTAGAGAGAATATTAGTAGGTAATTCCAGTTGCTAATATTCTTATTAAAAAAAAATAATTTGGACAAGGTCAATCAGATGATGTTACTCTAAGAGCTTATGAAGGTCCTCTCTAAAATCACAATAACTTTTTTCATAAAGGAAGCTTTTTGTCAGAAATTCCCATGACCGCAAGGGAGTCATGATAAACGCATGACTGGATATATATAACCCATTTTCCTTTATTGATCCAGCTATCATTCTTTAAATAATTTTCCTGCCCGCATTGCAGTACTTGATACAAACTTGGGCAAGATTTTGCATTATAGTTCACTAGCTGTTGCCCGCGGCTCCGCCCGCGTGGATGTCGGTTATCGCGGCCAAACATAGCCAGACATAGTCTAAGACATTTCCTAAGGTCTAATCTACCCCTGTACCAAATTTCATTAAAATCGGTTCAGTGGTTTGGGTGTGAAAGCGTATCAGACAGACAGAGACAGATAGACAGACAGACAGAGTTACTTTCGCATTTATAATATTAGTATGGAGTTTGGATTATGGATTTGAATTGTTAACTATCATTTAAGGGTCATTTTAGACTCAGATATGCTCCAGCATTTTTCCAACTGAAAGTGACCTCTGTTGTTTCATGTGTGTGAAATCATATAGGAGCCTGCACCATTCAGAGGTAGGTAATAGTCCCCCACTTGCTTCCACATTTTTCTTTTCTATATTAATATTATGAAGCTGAAGAGTTTCTTGTTTGCTTGAATGCGCTAATCTCAGGAACTACTTGGTTTGAATTGAAAAATTATTTTTGTGTCGAATATCCCCTTTATAGAGGAAGGTTATAGGCTATATATATCATCATGCTACTCCTCAAGGGAGCGGAGCAGTAATCCTAAATGTCTAAAAATGTGGCAGATTTCTGTACATAATTTGAAAATTACCCAAATACGTAATATAATTATGTGCCACGGGCACAGCTGGGGCGGGTCATCTAGTATATATAAAATAATAGGTACAATATTTATATACCTATGAACAAGTATACATGCTGTAGCTTTTTTTTTTTTCACTGAAGCCATCTCTCTAAGTCCAATAAGAAATTAAATTTACTTCATTCATATACAGGTTAATCAGTATACATAATGTCCATGGAATTTTAATATGAATTTACGGCACGGCAATAAATTGTCAGGGTCAATACAACGGCGTCGTTGTGTGTTATTTACTTAATGACTATGCTAATCACTCTTTGTCAGATATTCTAAATAATAGTGATAAAATGTTTTCTTATACACAGATTTTCAAGCACAGAGGTTGTTGGAGACTGAAACTCCTTTCTAATATATTTAATTCCTTTGCTCTATGTCTGTTTTCGTTAAAAAAATATTATATCCTTCGAAATTCGAACTTGAATACGGAAGTAAACATTGTTCTTCACAAAGCGTAAATAGTGTACAACAATACGAAACTATTACCGAATATTTTTTTAAATACTAAGATAATTTTGAAAACCTATATGTAAAGTTACAATAGGTAAAGCTCTGGCAAACAAAAGATATTTCATGTTATTTCAAGTATCGCCCACACACTTATTAAGAAGTACTTTGGTCAAAACATTAATAAATAGTTATTTTTAACATGATAATTGGCGCGTGATTGATCCGTATAACTCACCTTTAGTATTCTGTCCCTCCATTTCATTTCAAAAAAGCGATTTTATTCATAAAATTCAGTGATAAATCGCAATAACTTACATGCTTGAGATTTTATTACTTGAGAATGACGTAAAAATATTAAGATATGAATGACACATGTATCAATGTTGCCATATTTACTGTTCATGGTTCATATTACCCACTATTAACCGGCTGCCCTCTCTAGGTGGAAATAAACAAGATTGGTATGGCATATTATTCTATCAACCCCGTAGGCATATGTATTTACAATAATGCAGATATTTATCCTGTACGGATATATTACTATATGGCACAATCAAACACAATTATTGACATTAGAATTTTTTTTATTACACACACATTATTTATCATTAGCCCTTTGAATATTTGAATTTCTTCGCAATTTCATTACTTTTTGATTACTTCCTTGATGCTATGCCTGTCGCCCTTGTAATTTTTAATATTCACCTTGACCTTAACTTTTACTTGCAGTTTTGGATGTCTTCGTGTGCCTTCGTCTGAATCATCATCAGAACTATCAGAGTCGCTGTCATCATCATCACTATCCTCTCTGCTTTCCTCAGTTTCATTACTTTCTTCAGTTTCATTACTTTCCTCAGTTTCATTACTTTCTACGGTTTCATTACTTTCTGTGGTTTCATCACTTTCACTGCTTTCATCACTTTCTGTTGGTGGCAGATAGGTAGTAGTTTGTTCTTCTTCTTCATCAAAGTTAATGCCTGTAACTTCTGTGAACCAAGAGTGGAAAGGTCCGGGACGAATAAAACCTGAAACAGATTAACGATGTCTTATTTTCAAGTTACAATTTAAAGTGAAAATGAGATGCTAGATCACTATCGTAAATAACACATTAATATTACAAAAATACGTATATAGGACTAAATTGAAAGACATCCTAACTCCTATTTGTACGGGCGCATAAATTGAATGAAGTGTAGTGATGCAATGTCTAGTTATGTAAATGATTCATCACCATATTTTGTATCTCTCTCTGTAATATGGTCTGCATTTGGCATATCTTTGGGGGACCCACATAACATGGGTGCTGAGAGCCGTATAGGATGAGGTGGCTCTTATTTATCTACTTCGCCGGGAAACAAGTAAAAAATTGTGTTTCAACACTTAATATTATGCTACACACTATCATAGATAGATGAAACTTATCAGATGTAAACATAACTCAACACCTACGTTGTTAAAGATAGGTATAAATACATCACAAAGTTAATAATGATATACAACCTCCTGGATAACCAGAATGACATCCTGCGGGTGCCCCTGCCACGAAGGATGCTACACCGACCAGGATTCTTTGACCTTGAGAGTTGACGTGCACCAATGGACCACCGCTGTCACCCTGTATTGAGGTAAATATTAATAAAACAAAACAAGTTACATGAATACTTGAGGGGAACATCCAACCCACGCGGTTGAGTTCTCTTGATTTATTTGACAGCAGAACTGATATTGAATTAAAGATAGAAGGTAGTTTTAATAAGTTGGCAGACCTGTCTATAGACTAGATCGATTAAAATGTAATTTTATGAAATACTTGTCAGAATCCCTTGCACGGGAATTTCCTTTAACCCAATTACAGCACCACCTACAAGCTCTTAATTCCCGTCATCTTTGTGTAATTGTTTTTGTGCCGATTGAACGAATGAAGCCGGCTCCCATTAGTAAATAAATATTTCATAGTAATTTTTTGTCACATATAACTTATAGATCGCCTAAATAAACCTGGACCATCACCATCATCACTATCACAGTGTTTCGGATATATCCATTCAATGCCTGCACTCTTTCACTCTTTGATTTGGTTTATCTTGGCTTTTATGAGGACAATTACCGTCAGTCTTCTCAGTTTTTCCTCTCAAGGTTGGGGGAACCCTGAGAGGAAAAACTGAGAAGGCTCGTTAATCGGCAGGCGAGGTTAACTTGGGCCCCGGAACTCATAGTAGGGTTCCATACCCTTAAAATTAACATGAACATTGTACAAACTCTATTATTAAAATATAAAGTTTCAAAGTTACCTGGCAAGTTGATTGAGAGGTCACATTATAATATCTTGCGCAGATGCTGTTATCATTAATAAGACCATAAATGAATATAGACGAACAATAGGCGTTACTAACACCACGCAAGTACACCCATCTGAGCACCTCGGGTGCCGTACCTGAAATATAATGTAATATTATCAATAATACGAACCTGCGTTTGACCTCACTCACCTCTTTGCTCTTAGTAATGGTCGACAATGGAAAACTCTAACTTAATAGTAAACTATTGACTCGAGGCTTAAAAACTGGTCTTTATTTTGTGAACAAACACAGGTCCACTTCATAGTATTACACACAATAAACGTACCTATTGCTAAAATGTTTTATGCATATGAGTGGAATATTGTATATGAGTGGTGGTAGGTATTTTGATGTTGGTTTTCAAGTTTGTTGTAAACATCATTATTCTCTCAGATGTAAATAGCCTAAGTTATGAAATTAAAAAGTCAATGCATTATTACCTTAGCAATTTGAAATTTGCACAATACTATAACTTAACTACAAAAATGGCAACACTAATGCATTTACGTCGTTCCATTTTTTCTTTAATCTTATTTAATTTATATTATTTATCACTAAGCGTTATGTAATGTTATGTACTGTTATCAAACTAAGTACACTATTTATTGTTTTTTTTACACAAACTTTCTTTATCATTAGCATAACATAACGTAATATAGACGACCTTGAAAGTCCATCAGATAGACTCTTCGATAGAATCGACATCGCTAATGCGTTAATTAATATGGATTTACAAGACATGTTATTGTTAATTGCCCCTGTTATCAAAATGTGTCTAGTATTAGATTTAATCATTGGTAATAAAACTTCTTAGTATCAATAAAAGTACCCTGTGAAAATCTCGTAAGCACATGTAGCTATTGAAGTAGTTGTATCTACCTACTGTGGTTGTAATCTATAGGAAACTGCACTGATACGAATTTTAAGGAAGTCGGCAACGCGTACATGACGACATGCCGAATGCTTGTTTACCGCTTTTTTAGGTACTGAGTATTAGAAAAGTTATGAGGTGGGATATTTAGACTGGGTAGAGAGAAATGGGTCCACCAGTGGCGAAGGGTGAACATTTCCAAAAGGGAAGCCGAAAAAGAATTGTTACGCATCATGCAATCTATTGCTCTCTACCAAGCTAGAATGAAGAATGAAAGAAGAATGGTGTTATAGGAAACCCCTTGCCACTAGGGTCTACCACATGCACCACATGCACAAGTTTCACAACAGTTTTGGCCGCGCAGGCCGGTTTGTAGGTACGCAGAACACCGTACATGTGTTTGGTAAAACTGATACAGTTATGTTCGGTGTTCCATGTTCAAACTGACCTGCGCAGGCAAACTGTGGTCAAGCTTGTGCGTGTGGTACGCCTATAAGCCGTCACCGGCTCTGGACTGGATGCCACATGAACATCGTCTTCATCCTAGCATTAATCAAGATTAATCCCAGTCGCATCCGAACCTTTCACCTCGGAGAATTGGGCCCGTTTTAACAGTCTAAAACTTCGATATCACCAGTGGATTTTGAAAGTCAGATGGCATTTGTCGAAAATTTCGAAGTTCGGCCATTTCGTAGATCAATTGAAAAATGACCCCAATGGGAAAGGGCTCGTACCTAGTCGGAGGATGATCACCACCATAAAATAGAATACGTACCATCGGTCCAGGTCCTGCCGTGTCCACTGGCGTGCAAGACCAGATTCTCATAGGTTTTGAACGCGTCGCTGTATCGTTGAATGCGGATTGGTTGCAGATTTTCTGGATGAAAAGTAAATTTTAAATTAATTCATGTTCTGCGGATCATGAATAACACGACACGTGTATTCCTGAAAGTAGCCAATGTACGTTGTACTGTTCCAGACAATAATTTACCTCGATGCTGCTGTGCAATTCTCTGAGCATACAGCGTCGAGCATAGCACTTCGACAGTTTTACTGATAGTGATTGTCATTGGTCGGGCTGTGCGACGTCACTGGAGATCAATCAATGAAAATCTCTATAGGCTGTATATTTAGAGAATTGCACAACTGAATTTCACCCAGGGCCTAATTCTGTAAATGAATTGCATTTTGAAACGTATGATTTCAAAACTTACCAAATCTTATAAAATTTTGTTGACGGGAATACCTATTAGTAATTTCGGTTGCTAACTAAGTAGGTAATATTATTTTTAGAAAAAAATAACTCACTCGTGAAAGTGGCCGGCCGCCCCAGCTTCACGAGCGAGATGTCGTTCGGCTGGACAGTGGTCGCCAGGGCGTTGTCGTACGAGGGATGGTTCCAATACAGCGTCGTCTCGAAGAAGTACTCCGGGCGCGTGAGGCTGACCAGACCGCCGCGGACCACGATGGTCACGCGCCTAGGATAAAAAGGAAGTTTTGCAATGTCATTCATAAAAGTGTGGAAGTCTTATACCTGAATATCTTCATCATCACCCTCATAGCTATTACCCGGTTGCGGTTCAAGTCTCTTTGGAGTCCATACGAGTATATATTTTGTGATTAGTATGTTGGCTTTCCGGAAGCAACTGTCGCTGGCCTCGCAATCCCGAGAGGATATTCCTTCGTCCATGGTTTAGCAGGTGTACCAACTAGCAGATGAGGGTGGCGTGGCTTGCAAAGATGATGGTACCCTGTACACCCCGCAATGACTCCAGATCTCCTTCGAATCTTCTATCTGGGACCGTTTTTTCCATATTTGGCATCGGGTCCCCATCGTCATTGGACTCCCTTATTTTTTTTTTTGGACCCATGGATACCCTTTTATTTACGTGCGGTAACCACCCACTAACAATGAATTGGGTGGGTCAGACACTCAGACCTAAACCGATTAAAACCGTACAGCATTTTTGTCATATCGATCTTTTTGTAAGTAGCGATACTGTAAAAGTAGTTTAAAAAACTGATTAATGCACATTAAATGTTAGGATAATGCAGTTGACTAGTGCACCCTAAGACCCTGCGCCCGAGTGCACCGTACCCCTTGTACCCCCGGGTAAAAACGCCCCTGGTTCCTTTCTTTGAAAAAGTATCAAAACTGCTTAATATTTTCCCAAGAACCAATAATAATGAGGACTCACTGAGCAGTGCAGTGTGCGGCGGTGATGAGCCACTCGGAGTGCACGAAGGAGCCTCCGCACGTGTTGATGCTCCCGACAGCGTTCACCTGGCGGAGGTTCGCATGGTGAGGATGTTGGCCGAGCTCGGCCTCCCACCCCGAAACTATGCGAGAAGGTCCCAGCTGCTTCGATTCTGCACAAAAGTTGATATTTTAAAGTCAGTTAAAAGGAAATTGTAAATATTATTTAACAATCAAAATTAGTCTATTGCAGTCCACTGCTGGAGATCGGCTTCTCCCAATGGGCGCCATAGTACCCAATACTTACTCTGCAAGGCGCATTCAGTCTATCCCGGCTACCTTTTTCAGGCTGGGGAGTATCCAAAAAAGCAAAATGGTATTTTTCCTTCGGAAACCCCATACGGCTGAAGTGTAAGGAGGTTTCCGCAAACCGTCTTCCAAAGTGGATCTTAACGAAAGCACAGAATAAATAATAGTCCGAAAGTAGCGATGAGGTGGGTGGTGGGTAGGTATACCTTTTGAATTAATCTCTGTAATTCAACTAGTTATTTATCACTTTCAGCAATTCAGTTTTGAAGTTGGTTTGTAATCATCGGTTTCTTTTTATACCACTTAGGTCGCAGCAAACACACGGCCTACCTGATGGAAAGTGTCACCGGCATATGGACGTACCTATATGTAGTACCTATATCTAATGGAGTAGTATAAAAACTACGAGTACTTACGCTCTTCGATTACATCTTCAATGAATTTCGGTTCGGCGTATTCAGCAGACACCTGTAAAGTAAAAATAGTTTCTTAGAAGAAAGAAGAAGAATATCTACACACCACCCACACTTTTTTCTGTCATTGTTTTTTAATCATAAAAAATGTTAACCGAAAAAAAATAGCCCTCCTGAGGCTTCACCTTTAGCTTACCACCAAGCAATGTTAAGTCATATTGATGTACCCAATAAAAAGAAAAAAAACTTACCTGAATTACTCCGATCGCTAGCAAAAGGAAACCTGCTTTCATCAACATGTTAGTGGCCACTGACCGACAGCGCGTCGACACCTTATATTGTAAGCTCACCACGCGAATCACTGTCAAGATCAACGATGACTGTTGATAAGATTTAATCGCTAATTGATTTACATGAGGTGATGATTAAAGCTGCAGGTGGATTGTGATAATACTTGTAATGTCCATTACTTTGATTTGCCGCATATAAGGCGCAAAACCTATTGACGCAGAGGCAAGCTTAAAAATACAACAATACTTATCCTAATTGGCCAAATTGTAAAGAACATCATTCTTCTTCATCCTAGCGTTACTTCCAAGTCGCATCCGAAGCTTACAGCTGTGCAATTCTGTAAGCGTTCAGCGTCAAGCACAACGTTGCTGCAGCCTTGATTGAAATTGTCATTGGTCAGACAGGGTGACGTCACTGGAGATCGACCAATGACAATCTCGCTCGATCAAGGTTGTAGCAACGTTGTGCTCGACGCTGAACGCTTAGAGAATTGTACAGCTGCTCGGAGTCTGGGGTCCGCTTTACCAGTATTAACTGCGGATTTGGCTAGACCTCGATATTTTCCGTGAAGCGATTGCCATCTGACCTCCACAACCCAATGGTGACATTAGGCGATATCGAAGCTTTGCAGCTAGACCGTTGTTTTTGAACTTCTTGGGCTCGCAACTACCCATAAAGACTGCCATAGATGTTCTTATGGCAACCGGGACCGGGACCGACGGTTTAACGTGCTCTCCGAGGCACGACCAGACCAATGCAAATACCCATATTTCATGCACACAAATATTTGCAATGAGCGGGGATCGAACCCGCGCCTCCTGCGTAGCGGCCGCGTCCACTACCGGTACGCCACAGAGACTGTGATGTAAGGAACATCACATTTTTCTACCTACTAGGTACATTAATCCCGGTCTTTTCCCCTCTTTCCCAACTTTACCATTAATGGTACTACTGGGAATCTTTGTCCCACTAGTACCATTAATAGTACTACTGGGAATCTTTGTCCCACTAGTACCATTAATGGTACTAGTGGGACAAAGATTCCCAGTAGTACCATTAATGGTACTACTGGGAATATTTTTGTCCCACTAGTACCATTAACGGTACTACTGGGAATCTTTGTCCCAGAAGTACCTACCATCTGTGAGTCCGAGGCAGGGCCGGATCTAGGGGGGGGCAAGCCGGGGCACGCGCCCCGGGCGGCAGCATCAGGGGGCGGCAAAATCAAACTTTGTAGATGAAAGGCCGCCCCCTTGGAGGCGGCCTTGCCTTATGGTAAGCGGCAAGCTGCGCCCCTGGACCCTGACGTTGGCTCGGTGTCTCCACCAGTGCTATTTAGAGGAGTTGATAGCTCCCTGTTCCCAGCGCAGCCGACGAAACACGTTCCACCGCAGACTACTGAGCCTCGGTCGCCCATGGCGCCCAGTTTGAATGACGACGACGACTCGAAGTTACTTGGGTAGAACTAGAGCTGGCGGTGCAATGCTCAGAGCCAAGAAGTAACAAAACCGCCCCGGGACCCGACGGCACTCCAGGAGTCTAAGATCTCCAAGTCCCCAACTGACAGAGCTTCTTAAGGCATGTTTGTAGCGGAGCCAATTTCCGCAATCGTGGAAGACGAGGTAAATGGTCCCCGTCCGAAAGGGCGCCCGGTGGACTCACCATTCGCCTACCGACCCATAGTGGTACTTGACGAGGTGCGCAAACTCTTCGAAAGAGTTATAGGGAACTGCCTCACCGGACACCTCTCCAGGTTGTGGCCGGAGATGGCGAATGGCCAATATCGCTTCAGCTGTCATGCGCATGAGGGCTCTGGTGAAGGATGCGGTTGCCCGGGGCGAGGTAATGTTAGCGGTGTGACATCGCCAATGCATTCAACACCTTGCCCTAGACTTACCTCATTGAGACACTCGTGTATCACGAAGTGCATCTCTATCTTCGCCGCCTAGTCGGGGGCGTATCTGACGGAGAGAGCCATCATCTACTTAACAGTGACCGGCCTTGGTCGTCATCAAATGTCATGCGGTACTCCGCAGAGATCGGTCTTGGGGTCGCTCCTGTCAACTCCTGTGGAACATCGAATACGACCGGGTGCTTCGCAATAAGTTCGGTTCGCAATAAGGTGTAAGGCTTGTGTGTTGATGTGTGCATCTCCGAAGTCTGGTCTCCGAATTGCTATATTAGTAGTGAAAGTTGACGTGGGAGCAGGGACGGGAACCCGAGCCTCGAGAAATCCAGCTCCACCAGGACATCATAGACGAGTAGACGGAACGACTTGGGCGACCGAGGGAAAGATGGGTTATACTTATGATTCAAAATAAAATTCTATCGGATATGATATACACCCCCCCCCCCCCCTGGTATACAAGGTAATTTATCCACGGCAAAAAAATTGGGCGGGGGCGGCATTTTGAGTTTTTGCCCCGCCTAAAAAAAATTGAAGATCCGGGGCTGGTCCGAGGTCCCCAATTTCTTATCTAACTGCGTGTTTGGCTGATCTTCAATATTTTCCGTGAAGCGACTGCTTTCTGTGCCCCGAGAACGAAAATTATACTTAGAGAAAATATTGTTTTAGGTGTTCATAGATGTATAAAGCTGAAAAGCGACCTGTACCCCAAGAATTAAAAATATTCTTATTCGTAACGTAAACACGTAAGAGAGAACGGAACATTGCGATTGGCCGCCAGCCTACTGTGAACCTGGGTGTGTGAAGCCTGCCAATCGCAATGCTCCGTTCTGTCGATACGTTTACGTTCCGAATTCAAATATTTTTTGTGCTCTGGGCGCTGATCTCCACAACCCATTGGCGATATCAAACTAGGCACTCAGGTCAAGGTCCACAAAGCCCTTCTTTAGTGTGTTTAATAAACCCTATGGTTTTTTCAGGTAAGGTTATAACAGGGTCGCGGTCGGCAGCACGAGTGTGACGTCTCTAGCATTGCTTACGTACCTACCCATACATAGACCACGGTAACCCTAACCACTGTCCAGTTGGACGGTGACATATCGCATTTCTGAAATAAAAATTTCCAAGAAGATACTTAATCGCGACATTGTTAAGCCGATTATAGTACTTCCCTTGCATAATATTAGCGTAAAACTTCACTAAGTCCTCCTAATCAGTAGATTATCAGGCAATATCGATATTACATTAATTCTAGATAATAATCTAATTGTATTTATAGGATAAATAAGTACTTAAATGTCAATTAAAATCAACATTTCTCGATATGATCTTATATCTAAAGGATATTGATCAATCTACGAGTGAGAGTTTCCGACATAACTTTTCAATTATTGTGGATCATTCTGCGTAAATAGTAACATCAGCAATCGGTTATAGCTGCAATGCTTCGAAATCGCCTAATGTCACTATTAGGTTGTGGAAGTCAGATGGCAGTTGCTTCACGGAAATATCGAGGTCCAGCCAAATCCGCAGATAAGACTCGTAAAGCGGACCCCAGGCTCCGAGGTGAAAGCTTCGGATGCGCTGGAAATTAACGCTCGGTACACCTGCTGATTGATGAACCATGAACGAGGCTCTGGCGCATGATTTCGTCTTAGGGTTAGATCAGACGGCAGTCACTCTCCCATTGAATCTGCGGCCTTACCATAAACCTTATAAAACAGGTCAATATGAACTGCTGTCATTCTACCAACTGCAAATGTCACTTTGTAATGTCATAATAAATACTATAGGATTACAAAGGGATTACAAAGTGACATTTGCAGTTGGTAGAATGACAGCAGTTCAATTATTGACCTGTTTTAAGAGTTCATGGTAAGGGCCCTGCACTGCAATTCACCAAGCGAGCACAACGATGCGAGTAGCAACGCTGTGCTCGATAGAGATTGTCATTGGTCGGATTGGATCACGTCACTGGACCAAAAAAGTATAGACCAATGACAATCTCTATAGAGAGCACAACGTTGCGGCTCGCATCGTAAATTTCACACCTTTAGACGGCCAACCAAAAGGAGGAGTAAGCGGACCCCGCGTTCCAAGGTGAAAGCTTCGGATGCGACTGGGATTAACGCTAGGATGAAGAAGAATGATGACCACTTCTGTACATTGGTAGTAATTTCAGTTAGTTTTATTTCCTCGCAAGTCCTAAGGTCAGTCCTTCAGGTCAGGGTTACTAGTTCACAGGGTAATAAACAGCCTGTGCTTTATTGAAGACGACGCATGTGCTAGATCAATTAATCAATTGGCCTATCGCAGTTCACTGCTGGACATAAGCCTCTCCCGTTGTTATGTGGGTTTGCGCCAATGTTGGGAGGCTTGGTTGGTACCTATAGGATTTTAATTTGAGTTTTCCTTCTCTTGCAGTGATATCGCCTGTGTATTTTTCTGTTAGTCGCCTCTTACGACAGGGTGGTGATACTTGTATTCTTATTTCTTTCTCCGTCAAAACACGGATAAGTAGAGTAGTAAGTAATTTGGGAAGACAGTGTAGGTAATGGATGTTGTAAATAAATAAAACAACTCATTAATACATGATACATTTAATATAAAACAGTCATTGCAACAACGTATCACATTTGTTGGGTACCGTCACTATGACCAGCGGCTACTAGGGGCGGATAACTTTGGGAAGGCTCACTTAAAAATTTCTTACAAGCGAAGTCGAAAGGTAAGGCAAACTTTAAAAACAAAACTCTAATACCGGCTACACACCAACCAAACGAATGCAAATTACATGCGCTCGCTTTCTTCTCATGTCGTTTATTCACTTGGTTGGTATGTAGCCGGCATAATTTTACCTTTTATTTCCCATCCATATACATATCGCTCGTTCGGAATCAACACGGTATACCCAATAAAATTTTACAGAAAAAATATTGCTTACTACATATTACGAGTATATACAGCATCGCGTTTTTCATCGATGAAGAAATAAATTATGACTTGATTGTCATAATTTATTTAACAATAAAATTCAAGGAAAACGATGACTGCAATGTTACTTTTTCTGCAAAATTTCATATTCGGGGTCAGTGATCCCGAACGACCGATTTTGTGAAACAGCGCAATCAACTTCAAAATATGACTTTAGTTACAGTAAGTTGTAATTTTTTCTATCCTGGGCGACTTATTAAAATATAATTTATTAAATTCATTACATAATCATGAAATTAAAACAATATAAGTTAATTTCATAAGAATAAACCACAGCCATAAGCAAGTCATCACGCACCTATTGCCAGCCTAAAAAATAAACTACAATTACATTTATAACACTGGTAACACTAGTTCCATACACATTGTACATTTAATATTTTCTGCTTAGGGAACCTAACAATTTTGTTACACCGATACAAACATATTAGTTATTTTATTATTTTAGCTGCATTATAAAAGCGGATAGCAACCCGTTTTATTAAAAAAACCATGACAAATTGCCCGCTTGATGGCAATAGACTCCCTATTACGTGGGACCGAAAATCATAGTTGACGAAATGTGGGTGTTAATACACCTCTGCTACCCCTTCGAGGTTTTACAGGAGTAAATATATGTATGTATGTTTGTTTTTATTAAAAAAAAATTAAAACAGGACCCGGAGCACGAAAAATATTCGTATTCACGTAATCGTATCGAGAGAACGGAGCATTGTGATTGGCCAGCTTCACACACACATAGGTTCACAGTAGGCAGGCGGCCAATCATAATGCTCCGTTATCTCAATACGTTTACGTTCCGAATTTGAATACTTTTCGTCTCGGGGCACGGGTCGCTTCTCAGCTATACATCTATGAACACCTAAAACAATATTTTCTCTAAGAATTAGGCCTAAGAACCTATTCCATAGGCCTCTATAGGAACGTAACATCCATACTAACATCACACAAATATTTCACTAAATGCATCCATGTATAACCGCAGAGTATGAACTAGGAACCGTTTTTTTTAATCTGCTGTCAAATGACGTCACAAAAATGTCTCCCAACTTTCTTAGCTCTTCGAAGTCTTCTTTTTTGGAGCTTTTACTGAAGCTTAAGTAATTAATATTTTCTTGTAAATTCAGGTATTTCTAGTTAAGATTAAGCTTTCACTTCGGAGTCTGGGGGCGGTTTTTCCAGTCTAACTGCGAATTTGGCGCACTTCGATATTTTCCGTGGAGTAACTGCCATCGCCACAACCCATTGGCGATATCGAAGTATTGCAGTTAGACCAGTTGTTGAACTTTTTAGGGCCCGAACACGACTGCCATACATGTTCGTATGGCAACCGGGACCGACGGCTTAACGTGCTCTTCGAGGTACGACCAGACTAATGCAAACCCCCATATTCATGCATACAAATATTTCCAGTGACCGGGGATCGAACGCGTGCCTGGTGCGTAGCGGACACATTCACTACCGCTATTATGAGTCTGTGTTAAATTTACATTTAGATAATTTTGCACAAGTTATCAAGCACGAATTTTCGTTAAAATCCTTGTCTATGGCGTATATGGAATTTCAACAAAATCAAGACTGATCAACCTAATATTATCAGATCTGATGCATTAAAAAAAAACGTTCCCTACTACATACGAGATATATTGATAAAACACTATGTAAGCTCATTTTCTTTTATATATATTTTCTGATATCTAATGCTAGAAGTAAAACATTCTAAGACCCATTTACAGATGTAATATGAAGTTATGACTAAGTCTAACAACTCTACAATATACAATTTATTATATGCAATATATAAATAAAATATGTAAATGCTGAGTACTTAGTTAAGAAGCTATACTTCTTTGATTTAAATAAATTCGGACACTGGAAGAACCTGCTCACAGATAATATTAATGGTTCATAATTAAATGCACCAAAGATGTATACGTTCAAAAATATTTTACAAAGACGCAAGCATAAGGGTGGGATTCGTAGCCGACCGCATACAACAACTGCAGACCGCAGCAGCTAATACAGCGTACCGTGAAATATACCAATTTGATATTATTTTATTGTTAAATTCATCGCGGCTTCTCAATGGCGACGTATTAAATTTTAAATTAAAATTCATTTACAACACACCTGCTCATAAAAGTGCTATTATTTCATCGCAAATAGGCACGTAATGACACCTATTATCAAACTGTGACTTTTTCATTGCTATTATTCACAAGTGAGTTATAGATTCTTTTTTAAATTTTATAGGTTAAATTTCTATGTTCTTATAAAGTTTCGATACAAAAAAGAACGTGTTTAATAGTACAAATAAATTAATATGCCTATTGTATGTTCATTTGATGCATTTTCGTATTTAAATAATATCAATGGCGCCTCGGCGGTAATCACCAACTTTACTCACTTGTACCATAATGTACTATTATTATCAGACCAGTTATTCGTATCAAAGTTTAATAAGTAATATAATGTGAAAACATGTAAATGTGTAGTTATATCTCTCTGCTCTTACAGGGTCGGCAGCACGAGTGTGACTCCCCTGGTGTTGCGCTCGCCCATAGGCCACGGTAACCACTTTCTATCAGGAGGGCCGTGTGCTTGTCTGCGACCTAAGGAGTGTACAAAAAAATTAAAACAAACAATATTATCACATTCGAATCTATTTCACAATACGCTGCATCTGCTGCTGCGGTCTGCAGTCGGCTATGAGTTCATACCTTACGATAACATTTTTTTAATATTTCTCTGTGGTTCCCAGTTTTAAAGTAGGTATTACAATCGTTCAGTTCTTAGAATATTGATAGGCCTATATGAGTTAGCAAGCGTAACGTTAGAATATCACATGCAATGTATACAAAACATATAAATACTATTCGCATAAACCAGCTATCAGTAAACATGTTGTATAAAACAAATTTTAATATCAAATAATTGCAACTGACCCCAGGCAGTCACACCATGAAACATCGGAAACTTGTAGCCATGTAGGTATGTACTATGAAGTCTAGGTCGACGGCAAGATCCTGCACCCCCCACCCCCTTCCCTTTTCGGGGGCAAAATCGGGACACCATGGTTCCCACAGCTGACAATCTCACACCCCGACATTGATAGACCCAAAAAGACATGCGGTTCGAGTCTGGCATACAAGAGAATTTCTACACGGAAAAAATGATACCATAAAGTTACTTCGGTTATTGTTTTAAGCTTAATTCATTCTTCCTCTTAGCGTTAATTCCCAGTCGCATCCGAAGCTTTCAGCTCGGAGTCTGGGGTCCGCTTTACCAGTCTTAACTGCGGATTTGGCTAGACCTCGATATTTTCCGTGAAGCGATTGCCATCTGACCTCCACAATCCAATGTTAACATTAGGCGATATCGAAGCTTTGCAGCTAGACCGTTGTTTTTGGAATTTTTTTTAGAGCACCAACTACCCATAACGACTGCCATAGATGTTCTTATAGCAACCGGGACCGACGGCTTAACGCGCTCTCCGAGGCACGACCAGACCAATGCAAATACCCATATTTAAATATTTGCATTGAGCGGGGATCTAACCCGCGCCTCCTGCGTAGCGGCCGCGTTCACTACCGCTACGCCACGGAGGCTGTCAAGCTTAATTCACGCCGTGTTGGTTCCCGGTGCAGTAGAATAGGGCCACCCCATCTCTTCCTGTGGGTGTCGTAGAAGGCGACTAAGGGATAGGGCTGTTCTCCATTTGACAGAAAACATACAGCCCATGACAACAGCCCGCTTGACGGCAATAGGAGTTTATATTGCCGAAAATTATATTGGAGAAATGTGAGTGTTAATACATCTCTGCTTACCTTTTCGGGGATCTACAGGCATGAATATAATATATGTATGTGTCAGTTCAGATGTTTCATGGTATGCCTCCTGAGCTCGGTGTAATACAATAAATTTGGCTACAAGGAAGTTATAGGAATTTCGGAAGATCTCACATCACATACATACACAAAAATAAATTAACCAACAATCGTATTAACACTAGACAATGAATAAAGCCAGATCCCAATATATTAGAACAATTTTCTATATTGTAACAATTTAAATAAATAGCCTCAGTGTAAATAATATAAATATGGAACAAAGTTATGAGAGATTCAATTTAATACAGTACGAAAATCCGGGCTTCCACTGTAAGCGAAGAGGAATCCATATGGGCTCTAACACTAGCAGACTTTATGTCTTGCCCGCGGCACCGCTCGCGTGGAATTCAGATCCCGTTCCCGCTGCACCTTCTATTTTTTTTTCTTTTATACAAATCTTGTCCTCACGAACATGCGCCTACATACGTTTGGTATGCTGACTCTTGACTACTAAGCTTCGATTATGTATCTATCCACTATCCAGTATCAACTAATGTGACCGAGCTTGAAAGGACTTCCTTTTTGCTCGCAGTGGAAGCCCGCTTAGAAAAGTGGAAGACCGGAATGTCAATTGAGTTACACTAAAGCCGCTGACAGACTTGAGCATTCCCTTGTAACAGCACATCAAACATTCGCAACTTTATTTATAATTGAACGTGTATGTTCGCGTTAATTTTGGACAATTTCAAACATTAATGAGTATATAACATACCAGGTGATTTTGTACTCATTTTGGATAAAAAGATTTTGGGTTTCAATAGCAAAATCGTCTGGCAGTATTAATGGTGATTACTTTTACAACATTTAGATTATTGTTCTTTTCATCTGTACATTACTCACAAAAAAAAAATCGCCAAATTAATATTTCCCGACGAATTTGCTAACGAAACCGTGCCCAATATTTTTATTCGAAACGACTACTTATAAAATCAGACTGTATACATAAAGACAATAGATATTGTATTAATAGAAGTAACGCGTAACTTTGTTAGACCGAAATAATAAATACTTATCTTTATACCTACAATTTAAGCGGGTTATAAATCAGATGAACTTGTTCAGAATCTAAATTCACATACAGTCAAGCATAATTTTGTTGCTTATATATCCTTTAACAAAATAATAGACATTAGTAGTCAAGTTATAGTTTGTGCATTTTATCATTTACAGTACACGATATATCGGTGATCAATGAGTGTCCAATTTTGTCATTTTATAGAGAAGAGACGTAGCGAGGAAGACATAGCAAAGAAATACAGTATTAAACCTTATGGTCATAGCATAGCGTCTTTTTTGCTTTAAAGTTTAATTACGCCCGCGCCTCTGGGTGACGTCCTTTACGACAAAAACAACGCTA
This sequence comes from Eilema depressum, assembly GCA_914767945.1. Classification (NCBI taxonomy): domain Eukaryota; kingdom Metazoa; phylum Arthropoda; class Insecta; order Lepidoptera; family Erebidae; genus Eilema; species Eilema depressum. The sequence goes on from OU612032.1 coordinate 17,489,381, forward strand.
TAATGTATACGATAAGGTTTATATTACATTGACTATACTCCACCGCCACACATCGTTAAAACCATCTTGTTTTGTTATGATTGTTATGAACCTTTTAAATATAGAATTAAATTCTTTCTTTCATCATGTAAGAAATTAATAATATAAATGTTTTATTAAGAAGACATGACAGGAAGATATCAGTATATTTTGTACAGTACCTAGTTCTTCGGTACATGATGAACAGTGTTCGGCTAAGATCGGCTATCTTCGGCTTTGTAGAAAGTTGTCTCTATCGCACATCGGATTGACAGTTTGATACCTTTATAGTTGTTAAAACCGTTAATGTTTATAAAACATGAATATTCTACGACATTTTACAAAACACTATCTAGACCCAAAACTAGTATAGCTTGACTAGCTTGTGTTATGGATTCTAGAATGCGGATATACATACTTAGATATATTTAGTTATGTAAATACTCTTACATTATATTACACATAGAAACGCCCAGAACAATGCAAATAGATTATTCATACATACAAATATTTGCATTGAGCGGGAATCGAAGCAGTGACATCCGATGTAGCAGTTAAACGCTCTATCGCTAGTCGTTAAATACTATAATTTCTGTTGTAACTACTCTATAAATATATCAAGCTGTATAAATGTGCTGTGTGTGAGAGAGAACGCTGTACATTACCGAAGGAAGCCGATCTTAAACGAATACTGAGTTTCACGAGTCAAAATGTAAATGAGATTACTTGGACGAAGTTTGGAACAATGGCTAGTTTTATATTAATAATAATAATTATTATTATTATTATATCGAGATATAATCCTGGTTACCGGCAACCAAGAAATGTTTACAACAATAATATGACTATATAATATATATTATTGACTTAGAAAATATACAATGCTTTGTAAGTGACCACCATTGGGTACACCCGAGTTATTTTTTTTATAATAAAAGATACATTTTAATTAATTGGCAATCAGGAGTAGTTTGAAGAAAGCATAATTTAAAACAAATATTTTTCTATGTAGAACAGTTCAGAGTGAGAGAGATGGAGTTATACAAGGGTGTATAGCTCCATCTCTCTCACTCTGTCCCTCTGAATCGCATCTATACATCTGGGTCGTTGTAGGCTCGCAGATTAACTAACAAACTGCATGTATATTTCAATAAATAGTTGAAATTATTAAACTACAGTAGGCTGTTAATGTTGCCAGTTAATTAAAAGCAATCTTCAAGTCTATTATTATCTATAAACTATTCTATAACATCATAAGACAGTTGTGGACTTAGCACACTGCAGAAACTTGATTACAACGCCACCTTTTGGTTAATAAAAGTAACATTAATTACAATCAAGACCAATAGATGGCGACTCTAATCGTTTATGTCGTTTAAGCCATACGCTTTGGAGTCACTCTAAGAGGGCCACCATGAAAAATCCGAAACTTCGGGTTGAAGTTACTTCCATGCCATTGCCCGAAAATTCGATACGCAATTGCGAATGTTTCATGGTAGGCCTCAGATCAAATTTTGTCGTCAATTATATTCGAATTTTTATAACATTTTTTCTTTTTTAATTTATTATCTACTAGTAACACCTGAAATATCGATAGCACGAGGAATATTTGAGGACGCAGAATTCGGTTAACGTCAAACTTAATAGAAAAAAAAAACAATGAGCAACCTCGCAGACTAGTCTACTCGACCCCGACTCGCCTGAACATCGGCGCCGTCGAAGATACAAATAGATAAAACCATGGACGTAGAAAAAAGAAGCAGTGGCACCTCGGGAGTGCCAACAAAAGTTAAAAGGTAACGGTAACAATGGTGTCGGTAACGGTAACGGTGGTAAACACGCACACATTTACACCATAGCAAATCGGGTGGCTTAACTACACGAGGGTCCGTTAAAAAACAATGTAAGAGGATTATAAAATGGCAACATTTATATCAATTCGAGTAGACGGCGGATTTCAATCGGCTAACATATAAGATTAAAATATACCAACCACAGCTTGCACTAGGTCTTTTTATTCCTAGCTTCTCTAATTAGCCTGTGCTACCGAGCAAATGGGCGAATCGGACCGATTTTATCAGAATATGAAAACAGCACATAGTGTCGGCTATCGGATTTCGCCAAACACCGATATCGGATAATATGAAAACGCTCTAACAAGTATTTTTCCTACGTCCACGGACAAAACGACATCAACTCTATAAATATACGTAAGCATCACAAGTGCCACGCACCTCCCCGCCCCTGCAGGCTAGGTGCGCGGGGCGCGTGCGCGTCGCTCGCGCCGCCCGCGCGCGCCGCGACATCAGCTGCGCTTGCGCACGTCCCCGCCCTCCCGCGCAGACTCCACCGCCTTCGCCGGCGTGTTGGGCACGCTCTTGCTGCCCACGAGCATCTTGATGGCCCCCGCCGACATCAGGTAGAACCAGTACAGCTGCGGCAGGAGTAGGATGCAGATGGAGATCTTGCAGCCGGTCGGAAGAGAGTATATGGCCTGGAACACAGCGAGTTCGGGTTGAACTTTTATGTGTATGTTACTTGATTTGTAACACATTTGGTTTGCCACTTGTATTATCTTATCTCCCATGGGACATTACTAATTAAAACTATGCCTTTCGGGTTGACAAACGCTCCAACCACTTAACAGAGACCTGTTGATGCTCTATTCTACGGTCCTGAATTTAAGTATAAAATGTTTTAATAAACAAAAAAAACCATAAAACCTCACATTCTCAATAATAGCTTTGTGATTAATCAATTTAATTCCTAATATTACTTCACACGATACAAGCACAAGAATGCTTTTTCTACATAAAAAAAACAGCATTTTGTCTATTATTTGTCTCTCAACGAAGTAAATTAGACTACTGCTAAACCAGTCTCATGATTTTATTATTTTTCATGCACAAGAATTTCCAAAAAGAAAATCCACTCACCTCTAAATAAGACAGTCCCAGCACCCTGCTATACATGAGACAAACGTACGGCAGACTGATAACCCTGCACACGAAGAACGTGAGCAGCATCAGCACCCCGTTGACGAGGTAGGCGCGCGACGCCTTGAGCTTCATCCGCGAGAGGATGCCGCGGAGGGAGACGAAGGGGGTGGATAACTCCATGAGGTACACGAACCCGAACGTGCAGTCACCGAGATCACCACGAAGGTACTGTAAAGGCACGTCGAGTTATTGCTCAGGACATATCTTGAACCTAAAATGTGCTCTTTACGCGCAGTACACATTTCTTGAGTGTCTTTTGAGGATAGCACGTGGTGCTACTGCGGTGGACGAGCTCAAATTCACCAAGTAATTTAGGTCCAAGATACGTGTCCGGAGTTATACCTCGGGACACGTCTTGGACCTAAATCGTGAGACTAACGAGGCGCTGGCTTGCGCGGATTAATTTGTAATAATCTTCCTTGGTGAATTTGAGCTCATCCACAGCAGTGGCACCCCATGCTATCCTCAAAAAACACGCAAGAAACGTGTACTGCGTATAGAGCACATTCAATTTTACTTCACTCCTTTTCTAACCATATCATCATCCACCTCCTTTTAGGTCTTCCTCTCCCCTTGTAGCCATCCACTTCGTTAATGCCTTCCTTACATTACTTTCATCTCTACGCATTACATGTCCGAACCAGGACAAACGATTTCCTCGTAGCTACTCCGTGATTGGTGGTACTTTCCGAGGTATAAGATATTATACCTTAGAAAGTAGCAAATGATTGGCACCATAATAATGACGATGTTACCCACCCAGTTCAAGTTTTCTTCTCAGAATTGGGAGGTCAGACAGTAGTCTCTCTCACAATAATCCCTACTAATATTATAAATGTTAAAGTAACTCTGTCTGTCTGTCTCGCTTTCACGCCCAAACCACTGAACCGATTTTGATGAAATTTGGTATAGGGGTAGATTAGACCTCGAGAAAGGACATAGGCTATGTTTGGTCGCGATAACCGACATCCACGCGGGCGGAGCCGCGGGCAAAAGCTAGTATGATAATATTAGGCCTTTATACATACCACAATGACGAGAAAGCCGAAGCCGCCGATGAACAGATGATGCATCAGTATGACAGGCTCGTGTTTACAGTACGAGAGGAAGGAGATGGCACTCTTTTTGACCACTTGGCCGTCGCCAGAGGAGAGGGGCGCGGAGCCATTCTTGGACGGCCTCCGCTTGGACTCCGAGTTGTTCATTTGGACGTGGACCTGGAATTGAGAAGAGATATTTAGGACTTTTGCACTAGTGAAGCCGACAAAAAAGTCAAACACTTGCAAAACTAAAAAATTGGCTCTGTTAAGGTGAACATAGATAGAGGGAAAGGTAATATTATTGATCATGCTATTTAAAAAATTGTTTATTTGTTTTGTTTGTTTATCGTTATCACAGGTTTTATTTTGAACAAAGAACACAAAAAAGTTAGATTTATTTTCTAAGAGCTTTCGACCTATAGAACACAACGCCTTGGGACCTCTTAGGACACAGAAAAGTACATAATGTGGGCCCCCACTTGAGCGAATGGATATACATGACACTATAACTATAGGAACTATGAGCCTTCTGCATCAAAAGGGGGATTGATAACATAGGGGAAAATAAACACCAGGGTTTTCACAAGTGTTATGGTCAAACAGTACCCCGCTCTTGATCGCGTCGGTAAGACGAGTGAGAGTTCGGCTAAGATCGGCTTGCGTCGGTTTGTAGAGCGTTCTCTCTTTCACACATCGGACTGACAGTTTGGTACCTTTATAGAGTAGTTAAAACCGTTTAAAGTTATAGTTAATGTAAATGAAAATTATAGTTATGGTGATTCGACACTGCTTTTATAAAAAGTATTAAAACATTTTGAATGGTAATATATCGCAAGTTTACGGGAATATCACTTCTTCTTCCTCCTAGCGTTAATTCCCAGTCGCATCCGAAGCTTTCAGCTCGGAGTCTGGGGTCCGCTTTTACCAGTCATAGCTACAGATTTGGCTAGACCTCGATATTTTCCGTGAAGCGATTGCCATCTGACCTCCACGACCCAATGTTAACATTAGGCGATATCGAAGCTTTGCAGCTAGACCGTTGTTTATGGACTTTTTAGGGCACCAACTACCCGTAACGACTGCCATAGATGTTCTTATGGCAACCGGGACCGACGGCTTAACGTGCTCTCCGAGGCACGACCAGACCAATGCAAATACCCATATTTAATGCACACAAATATTTGCACTGAGCGGGGATCGAACCCGCGCCTCCTGCGTAGCGGCCGCGTTCACTATCGCTACGCCACGGACGCTGTCTCAATGAAATTAAACCAATTTGTAACGAATTCCACCCCAACTTCTTTGGTACTCCCCTTTGTAACTTCCCTGTCATCCCGCGGCTGCTGTACTACAGTACAGCAGCCGTGGGATAACAGGAAACGTCGGGCTAAATGTAAGTAATAATATAATACCAAATAAATCACAATAGAATCCTATAAAAAGTGGGTTTATTTAAAAAAAAAAACCACACATTTACTAAGCTCATATTGTTTCATAACAGCAGTATAACAGCCCCATTATTTGAAAAAAAAAAAAAAGATAAAAAATATTTTTTTTTTTTAAGAGAAGTTTTTTGTCTAAAATCCACACTCACCATATACATACTCCATATATCATAGAAGAAGTACGCGGCGCCGAACCACGCGTAGGCCTCCGACATGCAGTGCTTGGTGCGGATGAAGTCCCTGGTACACGACCAGAGGCACACTATGGCGCCCGTGATGCACGATAATGCGGCCTGGATCGCGCTCACGACCCTGGAAATTTCACTAACTCTTAGCGCCTGCGCTGCGTGTCGCGGGTGCGGGTCGCGGATGCACGCGCAGTGCGTCCGCGTGTCCGTCGCATGCGACGGGTACCCGCCTCACACAGCGCTGCTCTTGAAATAACATGAAACAAGCACGCGAAGCGGACGTCCGCGCCGTGCGCCCGCTAAACGCAGCGGAGGCGCTTAGGGCTTAGGGCTAATTTTAGTATGACATTCAGTACTGGCCCTCGATTTTGCTAAAGCAAAACCACTGGTATACCATAAATACTGCAAAGAATGGTATTAAATTTTAGACTTTAATGATATAAACTTAAAGTCCAAAATTAAAGGAATAAGTTTCATTACATTTTTTCATTCACTCTATAAAAAGCCATTTAATTTAAGACTTTAAGGGTATTTACTCTAAAGTCTAAGATGAAATGATTTTTTTTTGTGCTGTGTCGTTGGTATGACGGTGGTTTTATTTTTGCAAAATCGAGGCCCTGATGATGGCAGACATCGACAAATTCGAGTCAGTAGTCGCAGAGAAGCGAAGAGATATGTCTATACAGTCTGTCCTTAGATAAATCGAGATTCAGGGCTGAGTACCTACTATTCTAGAATACGGTAACCACTTTCCATCATGCCGTATGCTTGTCTGTGCTACTATCTTTAGGGCAGTGGGCGCTACGTGAGCTGAGGTTATCATTTTGTTAATGAATTTTAGGGTACGGGTATTTTGAAAATATAGATATGTTAAGCGCCATTCGTCGCTGTCTGACTGATGTACTAGGTGAACAAGAAATATATTGTCTCTTTTATGATGTAACTAAATGGTTACTAATAGCAATGGTAGGCTAACCTTGAGGCTAATAAGTAATTTGAATTCAATTACCTTTGCTATAAAATAAAGTTACAAAGTTAAGAATGTGTCTATTAGCACATTTCTTATGGTCTCTATTACAATGGAAATACATTTTGTTACTATGTTCTTTAAAAGTCGCGCTCGCTGCATTAAGTAGGTAATTCTTTTTATAAAGAATGTTAGTAACCGAAATTACTAATATTTCTCCTAATCCCTCCAGTTAAGCTAAACTGCTTGATTTAGGAGTAAGTTCACGTCGATAGTGTAATGGCCAAGATTCGAACCCGCGACCTTTTGATCGTAAGGACGAGGAAATGGTTAACCACTGTGTTACCAACGTATATCCTACTAATATTATAAATGTGACAGTCTATTAACCACACTCTAATGGCTCCTCTACACGTAGTAAGATTCATCCTTAGATGTCATCGGCGGACGCGTCCGCGCAGCAACTAGCTCTTCTGAGGTAGGTATTTAACCTTAAATACCTGCCACAGACGAGCATGTCACCCGTTCACACGTTTGCGGATGCGTCCGCCGCTAACATCATCAGATGTATGTGTCTACTTGTAGAGGATCCATAACGGCTGAACGTATCTGACTGAAACCACCTGAAACCCGGTACCGGGATAAATTAGTCGAAAATAACACATAGGCTACTTAAACCGGGTGAAGCCACGGGCAACAGCTAGCACATTCAAAACTATATAAATATAAAATTAGCTTAGCTCACTTGTTAGTGATATCCAGTACATCGCCGCAGCTGAGCCGGTACTTGTGTCTGAAGCGTGCGCCCACGCCGGTGAACAGAGTCAGCGAGTTCAGCAGCTCGAACAGGCTCATGAAGTACACGAACCCCAGAGCCGTGAGCGCACTGCCGCGTTTTATGGTGATCCTGCAACAGAATAATGGTCATTATTGTCTGCCCTTCATCCTCATAGCGATTTGCAAATTACGTTTTGAGTTACCAGGTAGGTTTTTTATACCACTGAGATTGGTTACCGTGGTCTATTGACGGGCGCTACACCAGGGGAGTGCTGCCGACCCTGTAAAAACAAAGAGATTCTGTGCCGTCAGCGCAGAAGTCAAGCAGGACAAGACTTTGGTCTTCCCACTGACAGCACAAAACTTCTCGAGTGAGCTCTGGCTACCCTACTCACCGCCGGGAACACAAGGTACGTGTCCTGGGAAAACAGAATATGAGAGTAGAAGTGCCGTCGATTCGAAAAAGATAGAAGTTGCGTTTGCTGCCTTCCGAGAACTGCTTTTTTTCGGTCGCTACTGTCATCCGGCCTCCCAACTCTGAGATCCCTCTCAGAGTTGGGAGGCCGGATGACTGCACAAAATTCAGAAAAAGAAAACGAGAGACCAATTAATCAATCGCAGTCCACAGCTGAATATAGGCACCTCATATTGGGGGGCTTAGGCCTACGTAGTACGTTTCCACGCTATCCAGACGAGTTTGATTTCTCGTTTTCCTTCTCTCGCAGCAATTCGTCTACGTATTTTTCCGTTAGTCACCTCTTACGACACCCTGCGGATGAGATGGGATGGTGATACTTGTATTCTTTTTCCGTCACCACACGGATATATTCATTATCATCCCTAACTATTGCGCCCTAATTTTACTCATCATTTCTATGATTCCCTAGTCATAAATATCTGAGACCATATTTTAGTTCTATCCTACATATTACATAATGCGCACGCACAAAATTAAGATAAAAAATTACTTGTATCAGCTGAGTTCAAGGCTCAAAACATAAACAAGTATTTTTGCTGTTAATGTTGACGATTTGACTATAAAAACAAACGTTGATGCTGCTGATAAAACAAAGTTCCGCTTGATGTTTATTAAATAGAGAATTATGTCACAAACACTAGTGATTCAAACACAGACTAATAAGGTAGAACGTAATTAAAAGAAACACCTGTATCTTTTGATAACGTCGACTTAGAAGTTTGATTTTTATATACTTCAAGGCGTCATTGTGGATCTGAGTATTTGATGTTAATTTCTACTCGATAAGACCACGCTATTTCGGGAAAACGATCATAACAGTGGTTCGGAACCTTAATAAAAATAACTAGGAGTCCTGACACGACCAACAATCTCTTTTGAGGTAGAGCTTTAGCAGGTACGTAAAAATATTAGCTCATTTACAGAATTTTACCCATGGCGTGTATTTAGGAGGTGCAGGGTGGGGTCATTCAAACGAGATGGATCCACGGTGTGAATGCGGAGCTACTCCACAGACTATGACCCACCTGTTAACTTGTGCTGCCTGCCCAAGCACGTGCACTCCGGAGGAACTTATGAGTGTCTCTGACAACGCTATCGAAGTGGCTACATACTGGGCAAACAAAATATGACAAGATATGCCGTCGACTCGACAGAAGAAGTCGCCCGTTACTTATAGGAATCTAGCTCTTACTTCTTTTACATTCGAGCGCCAATGACCGTTACATGCAGTCAAAGCTTTGCACTCTGGACCAGCCAGAGAATCGCTCTCCAATAACTCAAATTCTCGGTTAATTTTCGAATTTTACGGGCGATACTGCTGTCTGAGCTTCCTCCCCGAGAGGAATTTCTGCGATAGAGCCTCGTCCATCATTCAGCTGGTGTACCAGCTTGCAGATGTGGTTGGCTGATGTAAATTAAAATAAATTAACTTTATGTAGGCTAGTAGGCATATAACCTTCTAGCCTGTATAAAGTTCGAAAAATAATCATCTACATCCTGCCGATACGTTTTAAAATTGCCAACTATTATGATCAATATCAATCTGTTTACGTATCTGTTACTGATCATTTGGGGTGCTTACATAGAAAAACAGGTTACCAGTACAAGCGTGCCGGTACGTAAACCTAGCCGTGTTGCCATCATGGCAATTCATCATTTGTCAAAGTTTTCGCGCCCATGTCACATATTTTAAAAACATATGAGCGCGTTGCTATTGTTTTTTGACATAATATGTCAAAAAACAATAGCAACGCGCTCATATGTTTTTGATATTATGTGGTGCTATTATTATTGCTCATATTATGTGGTGTAAGTACGTTCGATCTATAACCTGTTTCTCTATCTAAGCAGCCTCAGGCTGAGGTTCATTCTTCCATGTTTCCACGGGTTGGCTTATGCCCCGATTTTCCTTTGCCGGCAAGATGGTGAACTGACGAACCTCATCACCGATACACAGGTGTCAGTATATAAAAATACATGATCATGACCTATTTTCGGCACTATTCATTTTCTTAAACAACAACGTACCTCATAAACGCCTTTATCTAAATCGAGTTAAATATTTACAAAACCTATCCTTCTATACAAATTCTACCTTCAGTACATAGGAATACAGTTGAAAGTCGAACGCACGTCTCCGTCCTTGTCCGTTATTACAGTAATGACGTGATACGATATCGACTGTAATGGAAGTCTATTGGAGCATGTAAAGTGAAAAGACTGAAGGAATTGCTAATAAAAGACATGTTTACGGTTCTTTCATTACGAGATGTACTTATCTTAATCCAGACTAAATAAAGATTTGAGTTTAAATAAATTCGCACAGAGCTGAAAATTGGTGAGCGTATTAAATCCCTACTAATATTATAAATGCGAAAGTAACTCTGTCTGTCTGTCTGTCTGTCTCACTTTTACGACTAAACCGCTGAACCGATTTTGATGAAATTTGGTATAGAGGTAGATTAGACCTTGGGAAAGGACATAGGCTATGTTTGGTCGCGATAACCGACATCCACGCGGGCGGAGCCGCGGGCAAAAGCTAGTACGGCATAATGAAAGAAATATCAAAAGTCCCCATCGATTGGACCTACATTTTTTTCTGCTTTAATCCCCGTAGGGGAGGTAAGAGGTATAATAACACTTGGATTTCTACTTATCTTTTGCGCTGACGGCACAGAATCTCTCTGTTCTTATAGGGTCGTCAGCACGAGTGTGACTCCCCTCGTATTGCACTCGTCCATAGGCCACGGTAACCTTTTACCAGAGGGCCGTGTGCTTGTCTGCGACCCAAGTTGTATAAAAAAAATGATTTTCCTTCCCACGTAACAGGGCGGCGTACCTGTTGCCGCCAAGGGGGCACTTTATCATGGGCTGTATGTTTACTATCGGATGGAGAAGATCCAGCCCTATCCCTCAGGCACCCTATACGACAGCCAAGGGAAGAAATAGGGCGACCCCATTCTACTCTACCGGGAACCCACTTAGGACATATTACCCACCTGTCTTCAGGGTTCAGTGAGTAGACCAGGTTCGAGGCCACCAACAACGAACCTGCATTGCAAACAGCTAGTAAGAGCATCTCAAGATTTTTGATCTGAAACGAAGCAAACAAGCTGAAATTAGTGCGGCATTGAGTGTGTGTGACTGTGATGGTTCGATTACTGGGTTAGGCGAAGTGTTATTAATATTTTCTGCTAAAAAAACATTGAGAAGGTGCACAATTATATCTAAACTTAGTGAGTAAGAGAACAGAAGCAGCGGAACCTGCCCCCTCTTTTTTAACTGAAGCAGCGGGACCTGCCTCCTTTTAACTATATCCCATTTAAAAAAAAATCACAGTACATTGTTTTTAAGCTATTGCATAGCTTCTATCGCGGGCCTTGAGCGTGGAGACCGAATCCAGAAATTCCGTAACGAAAAAAACCTAACACCCCGAAGCTCGCACGAATCGAGCCGAGCTGCTCCGAAGTAGCTCCGCTTAACGTAAGTAATTATAATTGCATAAGTTGATAAAAAATGCTATGCAATAGCTTTACCGCGGCAGTCCCCGAGTGCCACACATCTTTTTTTTTAATATAGGACACGTCAATTTGACTTCGTCTTGCCTGATGGTAAGCTGAGGGCAAAGTCTTGGAAAGAGGGATACCATTATAGACACGTACCATGCTACAATGGTGGCACTCAGCTTGGCAAAATGTTCGGTTGACAATATTGCGAGTCTACTCCCTGAGATCAAAAATATACCGAGCCTATTGGCGTGAAGCGGGCACTTTATCTTGGACTGTCGTATGGAGAAAAGCCCGATCCCCTAGTCGCTACGACACCCACAGACAAGAGTTGGGATCTTCTTTATCCTAGCGTTAATTCCCAGTCGCATCCGAAGCTTTCACTTCGGAGCCTGGGGTCCGCTTTAGCAGTCATAACTGACCTCGATATTTTCCGCGAAGCGACTGCCATCTGAACTCCACAACCCAATGGTGACATTAGGCGACATCGAAGCATTGCAGCTAGACCGTTGTTGTTGGAATTCTTAGGGCTCCAACTACCCCTAACGACTGCCATAGATGTTCGTATGGCAACCGGGACCGACGGCTTAACGTGCTCTCCGAGGCACGACCAGACCAATGCTAATACCCATATTCATGCATACAAATATTAGCACTGAGCGGGTATCGAACCCGCGCCTCCTGCGTAGCGGCCGCGTTCACTACCGCTACGCCACAGAGGCTGTCTGGACAAGAGATGGTATGGCCCGCCCTATTCTACTACACCGGGAACACGGCTCAGATAACATGTTAGTCTAATCTAAAATACACGTAGATATGCAAGAGTATAGCGACTAAGGTCACACGACAATGATCCTGTGCAATGGCGTGACTCACTTCAATAGCGATGCTACAAGCTACAAGTGTCTATAACGGATGGTGATCGCATTATCGTTACGATGGAATCAGTTATTTGATCAGAACGCTACAGAACAGGTTGTTTTATTCATACTACTCAATAAACAATGCAAAAGCAACTGTAAGGTACGGCTACAGCTCGTGTTTTTCGCAATATTTTCATTAAAAACATGCAAAAAAACATGTAGAGATTTACATCTCTATGGTTTTTAAAAACATTCTTCCTCTAAGGTGCCTGTTGTTAAATGTTTTGTAGAGAAAGTATTTATTTTTCTAAAGTGCCAAATATCATAAAAAAATATGTGAAAAACCATAGAGATGTAAATCTCTACATGTTTTTTTTGAGTGTTTTAGAGAAAATGTTGCGAAAAACATGAGCTCTGGACGAGGCTTTGAGCTTTCACGCTTAAATCACTAAACCAATTTCGATGAAATTTGGTACAGAGATAGACTAGTGCTTGGGAATAGACAGAGGCTAAAGGAAACGCCACAACTTCTCCTATCAGCCCTCTAGACAAGTGGCAATTCGTTAGCCGGCGTACTGTAGAATAGAATGATCAATCCCATACATTTGAAGCTTGTGTGCAACGAATTGTCACCTTTGTTTTCTTTTTCTTTTTTACTAGCTTTTGCCCGCGGCTCTGCCCGCGTGGATGTCGGTTATCGCGACCAAATATAGCCTATGTCCTTTCTCAAGGTCTAATCTACCCCTATACCAAATTTCATCAAAATCGGTTCAGTGGTTTGGGCGTGAAAGTGAGACAGACAGACAGACAGAGTTACTTTCACATTTATAATATTAGTAGGGATAGTGCGAAAATCCCCACGGATACCCCCCCCCCCCTCCCCTCCCCCTGGAGCCACCTCCCCCTCCCCTCCCCCTGGAGCCACTGGAGGAGGTTATGTCTGACTTGAATCGACTAAAACGCACGCCGTCTGTGGGCCGTCATTTGCCGGAGGTGAGGTAGTCGTATTCATATCCCTCGCACCCCGGCCGACCCAGGGCCATATCTCTCGATCTGGCCCTCTTCCGGGGTGGGGGCCAAAGAGTCCCTAACTCGCCCCCGGGTATAGTGAGGCACGCAATGCCGAATTGCCACTTATCTAGGGGGGCAGGTGAGATAGTGGTCAAACGCGAACCTATTCGCAATAAAAAAAAAGGCTATATTTAGTCGCGATTACAGACATCCACGCGGGCGGAGCAATGCAGCCAGTAATGTACACATTATTAAATAGTTAGTCATGGCATGGCTGACTGATATATCAATGAAGCATGTCATCATCAACAACGCCATAGCACTGTGCGTCGATTGCTTACGAGGCCTTCACTATATCAATTTATCAATGAACCGTGAAGAAACCTGAAATTGGAATGTAGACTTCTTGAAATAAAACCACTTTTTAACGATTTCTAACTTTACAGCAGCCGCTGGGTGACCCCCTGCTGAAAATTTGGCGAAACATCAGGCTAAAAGTATAAAGGCATTATAATTGTTATACGTTATCTTAAGATCACTTTAAAACAAACTGGTATGCATTGTGAAGTTTCTTACAATAGTTAATTAATATGCAATTATGGTCATTCGCGATCTACCAACATACTATAGATAGACTCCAAGGTATTCAAGACGATGATAAAGCTGTTTAGATATAAATGTCGCCCACACAAGGCTATTATTCTAAGGATGATAAATAGGTAGGCCTAGGCGTACTCAATCTCAGTTAGGACCAATTCTCGTGTCAAAAATCTATTCAGTCTATTCTCCCTAAATATATTCTCGTCACACGATTTTAAAGATTGAACGTTGACATCGGCATTGTTTTTATTGACATTTGAGAGATTGAGTTGAGATAATTGATCGAGACTGAATTTTGAACAGCCCCTAATACAAGTGATAATTCATTCGGATGGAATTTGATTTCATCTTCATCCTAGCGTTAATTCCCAGTCGCATCCGAAGCTTTCACCTCGGAGTCTGGGGTCCGCTGTACCAGTCTTTAACTGCGGATTTGGCTAGACCTCGATATTTTTCGTGAAGCGACTGCCATCTGACCTTCACAACCCAATGGTGACATTAGGCGACCGTAGACATATGTGACGGTCGTTACGTATGTCCTAAAAACAATTATGAAAATAGAAGTTGCCGTGTTGGTTCGCGGTAGAGTCGTGGAGTAGAATATGTCCACCACATTTCTTCCCGAGGGTTTCATAGAAGGCGACTATGACATATTGTCGACTGTCATATACGTCAAATCCCATACATTCGTCATAATATTCTACAATATACCTAGCAGATCGAGGACAATTTTATGAAAGGCCAGGTTGAGTACCAGCAACCGGCGATCATGTTCCCTGTGTCTTAAGATTGACAGCGAATTCTTCATCATCGTAGATGGAAAGGGCTGTAGTTAAAAGAGCTATAGGTTTATCGTTGTGTCGGTGAAACACTTAGTAGCTGAAAAGGGCTGTCGTCGAAAGTGACGCATATGAAAGGTTCTGTCGACGAAATGTCCACAGGCGAAAGACCCTGATAGGGAAACGGAAATAAGTGAATTATCCTGTCGACGAATAGTCCAACGGCGAATCGGTCTTAGGAGAACGGTTGCAGAATCCTTTTTCTGAGGATGTCATAGAAGGCGTCTAAGGGATAAGGCTGTTCTCCATCCGACAGTAAACATACAGCCCATGACTAAGTGATGGCTCGCGCCATATTACGTGAGCCCGAAAATCATACCTGGCGAAATGTGGGTGTTAATACACCTCTGCCTACCCCTTCGGGGATTTACGATCGCGTGAATTATGTATGTATGTATTATTTTGAATATATCAAAACTTTAGAAAGCGTCGGTTTCTGCTTTTATCAGTGCAAGAGCACTGATTGTTCTATTTATATCGTAAAAATAGATATGGACGCCGCGCGGGTCACAGCCGTCACAGGGCATGGACAATAACATTCTCTTATTTATTTGCCTATATAGTGAGTTATTTATCTCGACCAACAGAAGGACAGGACAGGACGCGGACGAGACACGGACATGTAGTATGTGTCTCATCCTTTCTGTTTGTTTGCCATCGCGGCACTCCTGTACATTTTTATTGTATGTAAATATATTGAAAGGAGCACGAGGATAGGACCCCCGTTATGCTTGATCGAGTAGGTACCATAATCGTAACTTGACATAAATTCGTCAACTTTCATTAGGTGTGCACCCAGCATCATATTAACAGTTCACTGCACAGTGCAGTTGCATGAATATTGATAACAGGGGCAACGTTTACGAAATATGTCAAACTCGATAACCCGATATTGCACAATACATGCTTATCTTGGAATGTTTCCAACTTTGGGAAGTGCTCGTGTGGAACTTAGATCGATGGGGGATAGGTCCGTGTGCAAGATTGAAGTATCGTGCTTCGTCGGCGATTTTTAGAAAAACAACTCTTGTTATTCTTCTAATATTGTTAAAAGAACACTAATGGAAAACGTTCTTACAATTTGAATATACATATTAGTATTTAACTGGCCTTTTTAGGGTTCCGTAGCCAAATGGCAAAAAACGGAACCCTTATAGATTTGTCATGTCTGTCCGTCTCTCTGTCCGTCCGTATGTCACAGCCACTTTTCTCCAAAACTATAAGGCCTATGCTGTTGAAACTTGGTAAGTAGATGTATTCTGTGAACCTCATTAAGAATTTCACACAAAAAAAAGCATTAAATTTTAGAGGTCCCCATACTTAGAACTGAAATGCTATTGAGGTGTATTTTTTTTTTCTAAACTGAATAGTTTGCGCGAGAGACACTTCAAAAGTGGAAAAATGTGTTCCCCCCCCCCCCCCTCCACATCCTTCTCTAACTTCTAAAATAAGAGAATGATAAATCTAAAAAAATATATGATGTACATTGCCATGTAAACTTCCACCGAAAATTGGTTTGAACGAGATCCAGTAAGTAGTTTTTTTTTAATAAGTACGTCATATACCGTAATTTTCGCCTTTGCTACTACGGAACCCTTCATGGGCGAGTCCGACTCGCACTTGGCCGGTTTTATTTAAAAAATGCAGGTTTATTTTACAAAAAGAAACTGGACTTGCGAGTTATTATTAATATTTTTTGTAAAAAAAAAACAAATTATAAGATGATTATCATCATCATCATTTGCCTCCCTTGTTAATACCTAATAATTATTTGGTGAAGATACAACATCTTAGTCTCGATCAAAGATTCCTATCAGTGGGGCGAGCACGAAGATTTGCGAAAAAGTATTCGTATCGTAAGCGTACGAAAAATGTATGGAAAAAAGAACAGCGCCCCTACCGTGCGTCAAAGTAACTAAATTTGGTAGCACGAATAGGGTTGCCAACTCTTTTTTCGAGAAAAAAAGTATATTTAGGTCTGAGAAGAAAATTGAACAGTATTCTAGAAAATAGAACAGTATTTTACAATTACATAAATTAATTTTAACAAAAAAGTTTAACCGACTTCAAGAAACGAAAAAGAGGCACTAAAAAGCTAAAAATAACTGCGGTCCTAGCCCGAGAGGCTGTTAATTTATTTTTCTCTTTTAAGTGAGTTATAATCGATCCATCGTCCATCCTTTGCTTAGGTTCCTATCATCAGCAGCTTAAAATCACGAGCAGATAATTTTTAAATGTAAATACTGAAATTAAATTATGTTAAAACAGCAGAAACAGTGTTTTGCCATCATTTTGAGGATTTCCCTAGATCCTGTTATCCAATCCTGACTCCCTTGATCCTGTCATCCGATTCTGGCTCCCTGAACCAACTTTCTCTCTCCAACAAAACAAAGATCATAAAAATCCGGTTCACAAAATACGGTTTTACATACAAGGGTTCGTAACCTATTTTGCCCCCTTAGGTCTGTCTGTTTTAAAAGAAAGCATGGTTTCGTAAACATCTAAAATGGTAATATGGTTCCCATCAATTTTTTTATGGATAAATTAAACATAACATATCATAAACTCACGCCTATATCCCCGAAGGGGTAGGCAGAGGTGCTAGCACCCACATTTCGCCGTTTATGTTTAGGTCCCAATGTATGTAATAGGTGGCGAGCCTATTGCCTTTAACCGGGCACTTATAAACCTGCGATAAATACACACAACTTCGAAAAGCATCGAAAAGTCATTGGTGTGTGCCACCGGTGGATAAATTAAAAGATTTGATATGGCTGGCAAATAGAAGATAGCTGTTAACTGTATTATTTTCTATATTATGATTTATCATTAATAAATTTTGGATTATCATGGGACAATCAACACCTACACTTATAAAATAATTGCAAATTGGTGCCCAATTAATTAAAATTGCATCAATTGCTGCACATTTTTGTAGTGTTATGCATTTTGATGCTGAAAACAGTATTTTGGATACTGTTTGTTTGTTGAACAGTAAACAGTATAATTGGGTGTAAAACAGTATAATACTGTTTTAAACAGTATGGTTGGCAACCCTAAGCACGAACCACTTTAGCCACTTTCGTAATGTAAACGTATCGTCCAGCCATTCGATACTCATTCAAAATATGCCATTTTAAGAGTAAAACGGTAGCATGAATTTTTATTTGACATACGTTAATGTAAATTACGAAGGCTGGCTACCGTATTGTACGAATATTTTGTCACCCAAAATTTGTCGGTGAGAAAAGTCTCGTAAAGGTCTCATAGCTCAATAAATCACAATAAGAATTATTGTTTTAAGTATTAAGTGCTTATTTTATGGCCACAATACAATTCATGATCGCTGCTTTACCAAAATAGTATTATGGACTATAATTTATTACTGCAAGTTTGCTACAAAGTGATAAAATTTAACTTGGAGAATCTAGGTAAGTAAATCTTGTTCTACATAAACGTACCTACCTATACAATAATAATGGAAATCATTTTCATACATTTACGCCCAATAAATATATACAACATTTATTTTACTGTAGAAAACAATGTTTTAATATTTTTATTTAAATCAATCAATCAAACAATAAGCCTATTGCAGTCCTCCGCTGGACATAGGCCTCTCCAATGTTTTTATTTAGATGAAAAGGAATATTACCTACATATAATAGGTATATAGGTATACAATATTTAGGAACATTATGTAGATATATATAATTAAATTAAATATACTTATTTTGTGATAACTATGTTATATTAAAGGTAATACCTGATAAAACAAGTTAGTTTAATTAATCTATTTAACATAAGCACTGACTTTGCAGGCTGAATTTTACCAATAAATAACATTTCTATTCACTGAATGTGCAAAAATAATGTTATTAGGATGATATCATAAAGTACCTAGTATGAAGTAGTACCTACATACCTAATGACAAAAGATTTTATACTACGTTGTTTAATTGTATTTGTACATTTAATTTCAGATATGTGGCTGTGACTGCCGAACATTAAATGTAAATGCAAAAGCGGAGGGGCATCACTTTCATATGAGTTACATTGAAATAATAAGCAAGTGTAGTTAATAGGTTAGTATCAAAAAACTTAATACCTACTCTATTAATGGTATGGGAAAACTAATAACTTCTATAACTTATGTTCTATTCTTCTTCATCCTAGCGTTAATCCCAGCCTTATCCGTAGCTTTTACTTCGGTGTCTGGTAAAGCAGACCGCAGACGCATATAACCATTACTTATATTCTATTGTAATAACTGAATTGTGATCATACTTACCAATTAAAAACCCTAACCGCCTAGGTTACAGGTGCTTATATCACAGATTTAACTTTTCTGTTCTACTACTAAGATATTCATAATTATATTGTTATGTGGATTTTGATCCAATAAAGACTTACCGTAGTTAAATAGTGAACTACCCATGTGATGACTAACTTTACCTTTTATTCTTAGGTGATTCTGGCTATCTACAACATCCCTGGCCACCATACACCATCACTGGGACACCATAGACATAAATAAACCACTCTTCATGGAAAGACCCGGTGACAATAGAAATTACATTTTGGTAATTGAGAAGTTGGTGGCGATGTTAATGAGAGAAATGTGAATAAATTGTAACTGCTTGCTGTGAGCCACACAACCTGGCCATCGAGTACCATGTACCTGAAGTAGAACCTAACATTTTAACAACACACATGATCTCCTCGGAACATAATAATTATCATGAATGTATTATAGTACATTACGTTCTAGGGGAAAGGGCGATTAGACTATGTTAATAAACACAATGAATAGACTACACTCATTATTAAAATCTTGAATATAGTTTAATAATAAAAATAAATATTTAAAACATTATTTTCTTTCTTCATTCCTTTTTTCCCATCCCTGTAGTCTTCTCTTTCATCATGAGGGATTGAGTTGCATGAAGAAGCCGTGGTATTACGTAGGTATGCGTTTAGGAATAACTATTTGATTATCACAGTAGCCAACATACAACAACTTATTCTTCTTTTTTGATCATTTTGTATTTGAACTTATCGTTTGATATTCATCTGTCAAGCTATGAAGGTACAGTACAATTAAAATCAGTTGAACATTCGACTTTTTTCGGGTATCATCGCCTAAATCCGGAGACGGAAATGACACGACATACATTACCGCGATTTCTTGTAAGTAGCATTTAATTTGAAGTATCATAAACGCAATGTATAGCATCTGCCAAGATGACATTACTAACCGTAGACCTAAGAAAATTATGCAGAAGCGACATGAATTTGAAAATTCATTATTTATTGAAGCTATACTTGTATACATTAAATAAAAAAATACATAGATTTAAGTCAATATTTTACTGTTTGATACATAAGTAACAGTACGATATTACATCGGATTAATAATAATTGGTAATAATCACCAAATTAAAAATTTTAGAAAGCGACTTCTACCGATTTTTGTTGATAATTTATCAATAAAAAAGAAGAAAGTAAATTTTCTTCTTTTATAAATAAATTATATTCTTTTTTAAAATCATTACATACATTATTTACAATTTCACGAGATTGAGCAACAATTATTTTACTACGCTTTAAATTTGTTGAAGCCATGATACATAACTACTGTAAGTTAATTTTGATAAAATTTGATAGAATCGAATATTTTCACGAATGAAATTAGCGTTCATAAACATAAATGTATCATTATACGTCAAAATAATCAATTATTTTTCTTATTTCAAAATTTTTGTGTTAGTTTTGAGCTACAAAGGAGGTTTTGTTGCTCATATCGTACTTGTATTGTATTCAATAAGACAACGGGTAATATAATGAGAGGTCATATCTGTAAATTGATAACTCTATGTGAAAGACGAGGGATTCACGACAATTACCGAGGTTGACCGAATGTTCAACTGATTTTAATCGTACTGTACGTCTTAGTTCATTCGTAGTTTTTATTAATTGAAGCTTATAATGTAATAATCTATACGCTCGTACTTATAGACTTAAAATATCACAGTTTCACTGTACATTATAATAATAAACTCATATAAAATAAACAAATCGATTAAGTCTGTCAAAAGTGTCAAATGCGTTATGTCAATTGGAGTCGTGTCGTTCAGAAACCAAAGAAAATATTTCAAAATGAATTTATTGTTAACATATTTTTGTCGATTATTTTGCATTTCACAATCTTTTATACCTTATTTAAGGACTTTCTTTTGTTTATAGAACTGTGTTTAGCCTTAATTTCTCATAAATAGGTCATTTAGTGAAAAATACCACAAATAGCATTATTTTATTTACTTTTCGAACGTATAGTTCATTCAACACCAAGTTTAGTTCGTTCCCAAAGGCTCATCTCTATTTACGTTAGCAAAACGTCAATGGGGCTATTGTATCGAGCTGTCGATAGCTAATACTTTGTGTTCCTGCTGCCGACTAATGTAATACTCCGTCATCGTATCGATGCATCGATACGGTCACGCTACGAATTCTGTCATTTTTCGTGCTAGCCCCTCAGATGACGTCTGACAGGAATCTTTCGACTCTTCAGTCACGCTGTCATTTCACCTGCAATGTAATCGTTCCAATCCAACATTCTTGAGCTTCCGTATAAGCTATATATATATCATCTTGCTACTATCAGCGATGTATGGGATCAGCTGGGCAATTCTCTAAGCATACAGCGTCGAGCACAGCTGCGACAGCCTTGAGAGAGATTGTCATTGGTCGGACTGGGTGACGTCACTGGAGATCGACCAATGACAGTTTCTATCAAGACTGGCGCAGCTCTGTACTCGACGCTGTGAGCTTAGGGAATTGCCCAGCAGAAATCCACGCGGGTGGAGCCAGGAACAGCTAGTTAGTTATTTAATAAAATACAGTTATATGTGCTATTAACTTACTAAGCAATAGACGGAAATAACTTCTAAGAAAGAACAAGGGTCATGGTCGTCTTTTTTATTGGTAGTTAATTAAAAAATGTTCATGTAATAACTTTTAAGTGATTTTGACGAACCTTGCGCACTCATAGCTTTTCAAATTAAACCGACTTCAAAATTCTTAATTGCAAAGTCCACTTCGACATAGGTCTCTCACAAAATATGCAACAGCAACTGATCTTCCACCTTACGCATCCCAACTACCTTTGGGGACCGTCCCACCTTCCGTATGCCAATTGTAAGTCTTAACAAGTAGGATGCACTGGTTGAAGAATTTTGTTTCCTGACATAGGTTGAGGTGAAAAAACGAAACACGACGTAATTATGTCAACAAAATAACTTGCTAATGGGATCCTTTTGGTGACGTTTTTGTGGAAGTTGTTTTTAGCGAGTTGCAAAGCTGCCCAAAGTAGACATATTCTGGCACAACAAGGAGAATAGTTACTATTTCCGTTGCCCAGGATGCACCACAAGGTTTTCTAGAAAGCACCCTAAGTTAATAATGCCGCTAACTACAACAGGCTTGATGTAGGAGACAGCGAGTGGTTATAATCGGTTCCACTTCCACATAGTAGCTTGATCGTGCCCAGGGCGATGAGTTATGTGGAAGTTTCTACACGGAAAAAGGGCGAGATCTATTCAAAATAGCTGGGGTAAAGTCATGACTAAAATATCGAAAACTTCTTTTGATTGCTTATCGCTAAAAAAAGCTGAAACGAATACTTATTTGCCAAATCAAGATTCAGTTACGAACCTTGAAATTACTACAAACTTGTGACTACTGTGAGAAAAATGAAATGAGAACAGGAAAAATAATTATCGGTCATTGTGGTTTTTTGTCTTTGTGTTTGTTTCATTGAATCATAATACAAACCTACATAGTAATACTTATAACCATAATCTATGTAGGTATCTAAATACTTTAATGCAATGAGTGTGGTGCTGCATCATATAATGTTTACATGGGCCCTACCAGGGGGCACCCGTGAGGCCCTCCACCTGCTAGTCTAGGCTAAACAACAGATGGGGCTATGGTAGAAGCTCTCCTCTCAGGGTCGAAACGTCAGATGCAGTCCCTTCCGAAAGAGCCGACATGTCATTCATGTCAATCAAAAACAGTAAACGGACCTCAGTCAGCTTCCCAAAGTGAAAACTTTGGATACAACTGGGAAATCGTGCGATATGACGATACTGAATCTCCGGCAACGGGCTAAAGTTTCTGGCACGTAGATGACGTAACATCACATGATTTTTAACTAAGAAGAGAGCACAAAATCACGCTATAAACTATGACGTAATTGAGCACCAAATTTATGCAACTTCGCTGCCTGTTGCCTCTGGAAGCCAGAGTGACTCATAGCTTATAATAACATTCTTACCTACAGTTGTATATGCGCGGAAAAACTTTCTACAATACGGCTCTTCGACCTAAAGAACTACACTGAAATGTTACCAAACCATAGGTTGTCAATACAATTAACTTCGTCGATGGAAGTAGTTTCCCCAAAAGTAATAATAATTATTAATATAACCTTAATGACAGATTGAGTGAAGATAAAATTCACTTCAACGGATAGTAATATACAGCTATTATAGAAATTACACATGTATTACAATGTAATTATTGTACAGTATTTATATGTACAGTCAATAACAAAGGTGACTGAAAACTCGTACGCGCTCATAAAGCAAGTGGTACAACCAGTTGATCCATCGGGAAAAAAAAAGCCCTGTGGTACAACCAGTTGTATCAATGGGTGTACCACGGGTAATACATGGATTCCGAATCCGACCGCATACGACAACTGCCGACGCATGCAGCAGATACAGCGTACCCATTACTAGTTAAACTCCGATACAGATAAAGGGGTTGAGAAGCCGCAATGAATTACGCGCTGAATACTTATTCTTTCGAAGGCCAATCCTGCTTACATCTATAGAAAAATGTTACATCTATAGAGAGGTGTTTTGTGTACCTTGGATCCAAGATCCCGGGTTCTAGTCCGCTCTCCTACGCCTCATTGATTTGGTTTATTTTGGCTTATAAGGAAGTGACTGTTCTAGACCCTGAGAATTCTATGGTTACACCGAGAGGTAGCCTGCGCACATTTATTCTGCGCCAGAGGCTCGTCAAATAGCAAGTGCGCCGCCCGTTTTGTACTTACGACGTGGGATTATGCCCCGAAAATCTTCGTGGGGGCCAAACTTGGTAGGGGTTCACTTCATGTTTAGTTTTATTTTATGAAAGGTCGATCCATAAATACGTAGAATGTGTTAAGTTACTTCTGTCGCTCACTGTACTCAATCTAAATGATGGCTCGTGAGCCTTGAACGTTATTGGTATGACGTTGGTTTATTGAAAACTGATTACTTTTCACAATTGATGCTGGTTCACGAACAGCCGACCATATGAGCATATCATCAGATTCAACAGACCTTGACTATACCATGATTTGTAGAACCAAGCTGACTGCACCCCTTCTGATAGTAAGCTGGGGTGCAATCCAAAGCATAGTGGCCACCATTTCCGATGCTATCCCTAGAATAGCGGTTCCTACCTTGACGGCCTCGACTGATGTTTTATCGACTCGACTCGAATCGACAGAAGTTATATAAGAAGAAATAAAAATAATTGAGAATCGATTTTTTTAGAAATAACCGGCCAGTAATTGTCTTCTAAGTACTTCCGACCCCTAACCCCAAGGGGAAACCTTACGCCGGAGACTCATTAGTTAATAAGCAGGTGTACAGGCTTGTAGGTGAGGTTGCCCAAAGTTATCTCAGCTTCCATATGAACGGAAAAATCAGTGTGACGAATTGATATTTCTTTTTCACATTGGATATCTTGAATTTGCATCACAGAGGTACCGTCGAATTGCCACGGTATATAATTATGTCAGAGAGAGGCACCCCCGCTGGGTCCATATAGAAGGGGTAGGCCCAAGAAGTCCTGGCTTGACGTCATGGAGGGTGCAATGCATGCAAATGGTCTCACTGCCATGAACGCCCAAGATCGTGCGAAGAGGAAGAGCCGGACGGCGGACCCTGAGCTCCGAGGTCATCTTGGCCACGGATACAATCAGGAAAATGCGTCTACATGAAGATGATATGATAGAGAGACACGTAATCTATCCGAGTCGAGGGTTTGGCGACATAGGACATGGAACATCATGTCATATGGCGTTTCACAAGGGTTGATATTGGGCCAGTGAAATATCGGATACGACTACGCACTTTACGGTAAGTTCTTGGGAGTTGTTTTTCAGCGACGAAACGGCACGGCCTGAGACGAAAAGGGGGTCATACTGTGGTCATACTGTAAGGGGAGAGAGGAGAATACTGTAAGGCACCCCCTTACATAGATCATGTGCGAGAGGTATTCGCAAAGGCGTTATCACAAGAGAAATTCGCATTGAAGATTCCTGAAGACTTCTTTCAAGGCTAGGCTGGGCCTCTTGGTTCCCGCATTAGAATAACTTTATGGCTTTAGAACCACTACATCATTGGACCTGGTGGGGCAAATTTCATTTGGAAGAATTAGTGTTAACATCAATACATTGTTATCAATTGTTATTCAAGCCAATCGTAATCATGTCTGGCCTAGATAAACAAGTGTGGCATTTAAAATTTACATACTTAACTTGAATATAATTATTTTACTTTTGTTTTTGTATTATGTTTACACTTCATTATGTATGATAAGGGATGAGCTTATTTAGGTCAATCCAACCATTTAAGCTATTAGGTACTTATTATTATGTATATTCAAAGGTGAGACCAATAACCAGCAAAAATATGCACTTTATAGCTACCCCTATGCAGCTACTAAGAATATCACAACACATTACTGGAGCTAGACATACGTATGAAGACAGAAGAAGACATTTTAAAGGAAGGACATGTCAAGAGTACCCGAAACCGGGGAGCATGTATTATGAACGTAGAAGAAGCGGAAGATGTATGCCAGGATCTTAGCAAATGGAAAACTGTGGTTTCTGCCTACCCCACTGGGAAAGAGACGTGACTGTATGTATGTATTACTGGACGCAGGTATTAAATGTACTAACAACAACAATACATAATTTTTTGCACACTTAAAACAAAATACATTTTACATCTTTCAAAACACAGTTTAAAAGTATTAACAAACATATTTAAACACATGTTTCAATATGGTATAAGAAAGGAAAGGAAATTCAGGTCAATTTTATACCTACTTGAATGTTTAGTTAAGTTAAATGACAGTAGAGGAGACTCGTGAAGTGTGTAAGGACAGAAGTAGATTGCAGGAAGCTATCTTGGTCTACCTCGGCAAGGACAAGGCATGAGTTATGTATGGGTGTATCATTGGGTAATAAAAACTTAAGAAATATTTAAGTGAAGCTGATCTTAAGAAACAGCAGCCTTTTAACACTATATAAAGAAATATTTATAAATTTTTAATTATACCTATCCTACTAATATTATAAATGTGAAAGTTTGTGAGAATGGATGTGTGGATGTGTGGATGTTTGTTACTCTTTCACGCATAAACGGCTGGACCGATTTGGTTGAAATTTGGTATGTATATAGGTTATACCCTGGATTAACATATAGGCTATATATCAGCGATGAACGGGATCAGAATTCCACGCGGGCGGAGCCGCGGGCAACAGCTAGTATATGTATAAGGCAAAAAATAATGTGCCATAAGTACCAAAAAGCACACACAGGTATACCAACTAAGATACACACAAAAATATAGCTTGGTTACCATTGGTTTTATTTGAAAAAAAGAAAGAAATGCTAAATAATATGAACTCAGTAGTGTTGCCAAAATACTGTAGCACCGTTAGAGGTTTATTGAAAAAAAAAAATGCTAAATAATATCAACTCCGTAGTGGCCAAAATACTGTTGTGCCAAATATAACTACTTAACTGATGAACTTAATAAAACTAAAATTTTCGCTCTACTTAATTATGTTAGATACATATTTATGAAGAGTTAGTTGACTGCAGATGCAGACTGGAGGTTTATGTGAGTGTGACTCAGCTCAAAGCTTATGCTGTTTAAGTGTTAAAAATATTAAACATAAATAAAACCGTCTTCTAAGTGCAAATAGGGTTTGTACTCTTAATTTTACGAATATCTTGGTAAATAAATTTCTATTATTTTTTTTATGAGGCTCATCATAAATATAACTGTAAAAAATGTAAGATAATTGTGTTACTGTTGTTTAACGAAATAATTAAACAAATTTATTTATGAGTGAACAACAGAAATATTAATTTGTGATTAAATAATTGCGCTTACCGCGTTTGAGACCGCTGGCTCCATGTCTTCAACTTTAATTCTTAATATGGTTGAACTTATCAAACATAACGAAAGTTTAAAACATTATATTTTGTGTGTATGAAACTCGAACAATAATTATGTGATTTTAAATAAAATTCACAAATTTTCGGCATTCGACAATTTATACGATTCTTCTATTTACTAGAACAACCACAGACAATCTATCACAATTTTTACATGTCAAATACCATAACATGAAGACTATACTTGCAGTCCAATAAAATCATAATAAAATTGCCAAGGCATTTTATTTATATTTTTAGTACTAAACTTAAACAGTTGCTTAACAAATGAACCAAATAGATTTAATTAATAATTCAATTAAATGTGTATCATTAAAGAAAAAGTATTCTTATTTCCTGAACGTGTGAACTATGTATTATTATTACTTGTTCATAATTTGGGGGTAGTTTTAAAATAAAATAAATTCGTATTCATGTCAAGTAGCTAGTTTAATCATTAAACAATTTATAAATAACATATTCATCCATAATTCAACGCTATAATATTTTGAAAGTGTTTCAGTATTATCTATACTATAATATTACAATGGAAGTAGATACAGTGGATAGAGTAAGTTACAAAATTTTTATCAGAAAATTATTCCGATTGCCTGTACTGATTATGCAAATAAATAGTTTGTAATTGTTAACTTAAGGAAGTCAAGAGACATAATAGTTTCACGAGCCCCAATACTAAAAGGGCACCTATCGCAAAAAGAGCTGGCAGAGAACGTTGTCATAGTTATCATGCTCATACACCGAAGACTTCTAAAAGTGAGGGAAACAATCTGAATATACCCAAGGTAAGAGTTATTATAATACAGTTCTCGTTAGAAGTATAATTTTAAGCTGTTGTACTTCGTTTTTTAATTAATGGACTATGACTGCCAAATTGGTTCATTACCTACAATCTTCAATTACGAATGCATCATTAACTTGGCATTTTTGACACTTCTTTGACAACTGGAAGGTGCGTTCAAAAATATCATAAAAATAGTGTAATTTCAACCCTGAAAAATGCTTAGAAGCAAATAAATAAATGTTTTAAAATCCTAATAGAATTTCTTTGCTAATTTACTTTTTGTAAATACCATTCTCACCTTTACACAAAACTTTCAAATCGAGATTATCATCACTAAAAGTAGTGGCTGCAGGCATTACCAAATATGGAGTTTGCTCGTTTTCCCAACCGTCCTCCCTTCGATCCTTAGTAGCTCTGTTTTATTTTCTTATAAAATAATTGTGTAATATTCAAATGTTTTCATTGCATTTTCTAGCGTAGTAATAATTATTTCTTCTTTTTAATCAAACGTGAGTTAAAGTTTAAAATAATAAAATCGTAGTGTCAAAATATAGGTCACAGTGGCGTATAGGTTATGTTATAAGTGAATTATTCTGATAGTTGTTGTTTGTATTGTTGTTAACGGGCCACTTTTCGCGTTACAGATGTCGTTTAGGGTGGTGCGCAGTTCAAAATTCCGCCACGTTTATGGGCAGGCCCTAAAACGTGAGCAATGTTATGATAATATACGAGTGTCAAAAAGTTCCTGGGATTCGACGTTCTGTGCGGTGAATCCTAAGTTTCTGGCCATAATCGTTGAGTCCGCCGGTGGAGGCGCCTTCATAGTACTACCACACAATAAGGTAAGTTCATTTCATTGAACAAAATGTATATTTCTTTCAAATTGCCTGTTAAAATGTACATTTGCCTACCTCTAATTTTACATCGAATATATTATATTAAGACGCTTAGTCATACTATACCGATTTATAAATAACTACTTCTGGATAAAAGTCTAATTTATCACATGGAAAACTATAGTTTTAAATTCTGTTATTCTTATATTTTACTATTCAAGTGGGAGATAAACTCAAAATTGACTCAAACTTGACATAATTTTTGTCTTTTGATCATCTTTCAATCTTTGACTTAGATCATGACATGATACACTTACTGTTCTTAAGTAATATTATCTGAGAAATGAATATACCAGTAATTCACAAACCAAAGAGCCCAAGTAATTTTTATTCATTAGTCAGATGTATTGTATTTATGACTTATTAAAAAATGAACTCTAAAAGTACTATAGTGCACTTCTAAATGAAGTCAGATAGTTCTCCTACAGACCATAGTCTGAAAGTATGACTGTAAAGAATCAATTACAATAGAGGCTACTCTGCATCTTAGGATTACTACAAAGTTGCAAAGCCTGTATTACAACCATTAAAAATATGTGGATTGTGGATCCCTCTAAATATATGAAATGACCGAAACTTGGGCCGATCAGATTGTCCAGTCAACGGTATCCCCTGCTGGCAGTAAAAGTAATAGTTGCTCTAGTAACTGCA
Source organism: Eilema depressum (assembly GCA_914767945.1). Taxonomy (NCBI): domain Eukaryota; kingdom Metazoa; phylum Arthropoda; class Insecta; order Lepidoptera; family Erebidae; genus Eilema; species Eilema depressum. The sequence goes on from OU612032.1 coordinate 17,518,757, forward strand.
CAATTAAAATACTAGGAAACCAATTCAAGTGTCTGACTAAACGGAAAAATACATATTTTTTTAGGCTACCACTTTTTCTTTTTTTTTTAATATGTGTCTGACATGTATAAAAATAATCCTTTGCCTATCATAGAGTTTATATAAAAGAGGACCATTACCTGTGCTTTACCACAGACTATAAATTCTAATATAGTGCCAAATAAATGATAAAGCATTGTAAAAAAAATATCTTATTGTATTCACCTAATACAACTCTCAATATCATTATCATAAAACGCTGATAAGCATTACTATCAGCTTTAATTCAGTGGTTGATGATACAATTTTATATTTACAATATACAAAGACATTTGAAATAAGAAACGGTGACCGCTTTACGTTAATTTTATTCATGAATTCAAATGAGACGGTTTTCAAATATAACTGAAATTAACTTTACTACTTATTTTTCTTAAGTCTAGTTGCTTATTATATCTAGACGTGAAAAGTAAGTCATGGACTATAATTTTGTCTAATAAAGTTTGAAATTAATGAGTTGTCTGATAAAGTTAACTGTGATACAAAATATTAAAGATGTATATACTTCAGTTACTAGTACTCTTTATATGATAAAAAAAACTTGTTTCAAGTAACCATGTAGTTCAAACCTATATCTACATTTCTACACTAATATTATAAAGAGGAATGATTTGTACGACAGCCTCCGTGGCGTTGCGGTAGTGAACGCGGCCGCTACGCAGGAGGCGCGGGTTCGATCCCCGCTCAGTGCAAATATTTGTGTGCATGAAATATGAGTATTTGCATTGGTCTGGTCGTGCTTCGGAGAGCACGTTCAGCCGTCGGTCCTGGTTGCCATAAGAACATCTATGGCAGTCGTTACGGGTAGTTAGTGCCCTAAAAGTCCAAAAGCAATGGTCTAGCTGCAAAGCTTCGATATCGCCTAATGTTAACATTGGGTTGTGGAGGTCAGATGGCAATCGCTTCACGGAAAATATCGAGGTCTAGCCAAATCCGTAGTTAAAATAAGACTGGTAAAAGCGGACCCCAGACTCCAAGCTGAAAGCTTCGGATGCAACTGGGAATTAACGCTAGGAGGAAGAAGAAAGATTTGTACCTATTTTTGTATGTTTGTAATGAATAGGCTCCGGAACTACTGTACCGATTTCAATAATTCTTTCACCTATAGAAAGCTACACTATCTGAGAGTAACATAGGCTATATAACATCACGCTACTACTAAAGGGAGCGGAGCAGTGAGCATAAATGTCAATAAATCGGGCAGATTTCCATACATTAAAGTTGGACCGGAATCCGAATTCCACGCGGGCGGAGCCGCGGGCAACAGCTAGTACCTAATAAAAAACTAAAAAAAGTTGTATTATAATTGGATCAACAGAGTAGAGATTAGTCTCAGATAGATATACGTCTGATGTTAAACAGCCCTATCCCTTAGTCTCAGCTTCGGATGCAGGGCTCAAGTCAACAATAGTAGCTGGAATACAGCAATAAGCTATTATATGGCACCAAATACAATGATTGGTGAAATGTGGGTGTTAATTCACGTCTGCCTAACCCTCCGCAAATAAAGGCGTCAATATGTATGTATGTATGTAATATAAGCAGGATTAAAGGTCTCTGCATACGTAACGTGTTTTTTCACGGACGGGACGGCACGTGAAGTTTTGGAAATATCGTTTCATACTAAATGTATGCGGCCATGCATATGTCACGGGGCCACGGACGGGACGGGACAGGATGGGCCGCATACATTTTGCTTCACGTCCCGTCCCGTCCGTGAAAACATCATATACTTATTATGCTAGCATCAAATTAATACTGGAAACATGTCAGTTAGACAGATAATTAGCCATTTAAGCCGTGTTATCTGTACTAAAGGTTATTCTTCTGTTTGTTCTACTAATTTGCTTTATCTAAAGTATGCATGACTAGTTCACTTATCACATTACACATGTTGCTATGGTTAATTTGACATGTATATTAGAACTAGTTGTTACTCGCGGCCCCGCCCGCGTGGATGTCAGTTATCGCGACCAAATATAGCCTATGACCTTCTTCAAGGTCTACCCTACCCCTATACCAAATTTCATTAAAATCGGTTCAGTGGTTTAGATATGAAAGCGTAATAGACAGACAGACAGACAAGAGTTACTTTCGCATTTATAATATTATTAGTATGGATATGGAAGTATGGATATATATATGATTTTTTTATGTTGGTGTGCATAGGTAACACTCTGCGAGATGGCTTATTATATCTCCCCCAATCTACCTGAAATCTAACCAAACTGAGTGATTCTGACAGTTTAATAATCTTATGAAATCGTCAGTAGGTTTGTTCTGACGGGTCATACGGGTTTCTTTTTCTAATCATATTGAAATCATGCATTTTAAAAACGGGGCAACCACCCCTTTTTCCCCACCGTATCCCGTTGGATTCCCCCGCAGCCCACCAGGGGCGGCTATGTCGGACTCTAACCGACTAAAACCGCACATCGTCTTGGGTCTATGAGATTGCCTAAGATCCTCGCACTTCGGCAAACGTCACTGACCCCTGGTTCTAGGTCGGTGAATGAACAATAATTTAATAAAACAATATATTAATAACAAAACTCATAACACTATCTCCTGCATAATCGATAAGTCAAACAAGAGTTTGTTTTTATCGATGAACAATGCCTCGGGGTGTTGGATAGCGCGCATTGTGCAATATACGGACAACAATGGGTGACAATGCGCGCACGCGCAAAAACTACCCGTGTTCATAGCGTATGGGAATGAGTGCTATATGGTGTAATATGTGTAACGCAATAGGAATGGTAGCAGTAACCGCGTAAAGCCCTTATATAGATCCCGAACAACACCCAAAATTGCTAGGTGTATCTCGGAACGTATATTTTGAAACTAAAACGTGCTCGAAATGCGCTCTATACACGCAGTGCGCGGTTCTTGTGTGTCTTTTGAGGGTATCACGGGGTGCTTCGGCGGTGGACGAGCTTAAATTCTTCAAGCACAGATTGTAACTAAACAATCCGCGCGCGCCAGGGCCTCCTTTGTCTCGCAACTTGGGTCCAAGATATGTGCCCCGATGTATATCACAATGACCGCCAATCAACCAACGAATACACGCAACGCAGCTTTTTTACAGATTCACTGCAAAAATGTGCAGAGGTCGTTGCTCGAGATTACATTTTGGCAACAGACTTACTTTTTTGTAGGCAAACTCTATTTTTTAGCGACGGCATAAATCACACCCAGTAAATATGGATTGGAATGGAAAAGGGGACTCTGCACTTAGCCTCTTTTTTGGGCCATTGTGCGTGATAAATATGGGATATAGGCAGACAGATGATTGATCTCCAAGGTCAGATTAAGATCTTCGGGGTGTAGTTAAGGTCACCTGTAAACCGGTACACCTGGTGATTAGCGGGTGAAGCTCTGGCGCAGGCTTTGCTCTTAGGTGCTGCAGTTAGATGGCAGCCGTAAAAGCCAAGATAAACCGAGAAAGGAGAGTGGAAGCGTATGTATTTGCTGTGTGAATCGACACAGCAAATACAAAAGTGTCAGCTGTGACTATGACAAGTGTTTACTAACTCAATTGTGGCTCAGACACGGGCGTGTGTCACCGAGGAAGTCATATCAACGGTTCAACTCGCTTCACCTGACACACGCAACGATAATAATATTATTGTCAGCTATATTTACGTGCCTGATAGCTCGTAGCTTTTATACTATGCAGTTTGATAACACCTATTATTCATTGTGTTGATGCGAGCGAGCTTCATAGACTGCACTTAGGAATCGTTCTAATTATCATATTGCTAGATTTATAGACGGCACTAAAACTAAGCAAGGGTATCGTTTCATCGTCGAACGTCAATTCCAAATGCATCCAGAACTTGCACTTTAGATTCCAGGGACCGCTCTCTTATTTCCCTCTTTCCTCATGGATTAATTTATGTCTTGAATGCAAGTATTTTGAAAAGTCTAAGTATGGTGTAAGCTAAGAACTACAGGGCTGTAACTGCGAAGTTTGTTAGCAAAATAATCTCTTAGCATACATTCAGCAAATCCCCTTCTGGATAAGATCCACTATTCAGTTCCACAAAACAATTTCTTCTCTGAGTCTTCCTATACCTTACCTTTTTATATCCAAATTGTCTTGGAAACAACGGTACAAATTGTATCTAGCATCATGTACAATAAATAGATTGTAGTTACAAAACTGTAGTGTAAATTCTTATACGATAACACTCGAAGGGAATCCATTACGTCGATGACGGCATGCGCCATGCGTTTCCTATCAGCAAAATTACCACTATCTCCAAATAAACCGCTTATTATGTATGGACACACATTGTTGGCTGTTGCTATCTCTCGTTGATAACGTAATCTCCGACCTTCGCACCGCTACAAGACCAACAGCCTCAACAATAATAGATGCGATTGTGATGTAAGAGTGATAGACAGTCTGGTGCGGCCGTGCGAACCGCGAACGGACATGTAATAAAAACATTACACGATCAATAGTATCTGTGCTAGTTTTTTTTTCTATTATTATCATTACGTTCTTTCGTTTTTACACACGGTCAAGGAAATACGTGTACACCTTTACATGTGATGGTGTTGGTGTATACTTATTTCCTTTGCCCGTGACCGTGTTGTGTAGATACGTCCTCAACTCAGAGCTTTCTTCTTTATCTTAGCGCTATTCTTGAATAACTTGCATTTTGGAGCCCAATAAGTCTGCTTCCCTGCTGCATCCATGATTTTGTTTAGTATAGGCTTTATGCCTTGCGTCACAAACCCAAAAGGAGAATCCATGCCACAGCAAGCGATCAGCATTCATCATTACCTTCATTATGCGTACTGCCAAGGAGTGAAACGCCCTGCCTGGCGCTGTTTCCTGAAAACTAGAACCTGGGAGTTTTCAAGTGAACAGCTTACTTCTAGGCAAGCATGCTCCACCTTCGGTCACATCATCATTGACCCCGTGGGCCTACACACTCAGCAAGCTAGTCCAAGAGTGGAAACCTAAATATATCTAACAATTTGTGCAATCGCCTAATTCACACGCGCTCGCTTGACTCATAAGTGGAACACTTACTTTGATCTATTTCTGTCGCTTCGCACTGACAAGGTCAGGTTTCAACAGGCTCTGATTAGAGGTTCCGGTCTGTAACTGCTGGTATCTGGGAGACAGAAACTGATACCATTGCCCAGTGTGTGTCATTTGGTTCCGCTCTAAGATAGTGCACGGAAGTTGTGGGTGGAATTGGGAAATGATGATATTTTTTATTTTACTGACGATTAGAAAAGATCCGTTGAGAGTTTTAATTGCCTGGTTTTTTCTCCAGGTTTTGTGTATTGCTTTGCGTATCTAACTGCAAATATAATATTATCATTGTCCTAGCGATCTTCCCGTTACTTCCAAATTGCCGCTGTTGCCCGCGGCTCCGCCCGCGTGGATTTCGGTTATCGCGACCAATCATAGCCTATGTATGTCCTTTCCTAAGGTCTAATCTATCTCTGTACCAAATTTCATTAAAATCGGTTTAATGGTTTAGGCGTGAAAGCCTAACAGATAGACAGAGTTATTCTCGCATTTAGAATATTAGTATGGATTAGTTTGTTTACTTACCGCCTGCTTGTATCTGACTGCCTTACTCCAGCAGAAAAACCTTAAATCCTTACTTCAGGGCCTCATTTCACATCTGTTCTTCAGTAAGTGTTGCAGGTTAGCTTAGGCCCTGAATGCCTTAGTGGTGCCCATAAATGCCCAGATTTGCACCTGGATGTCATACTTATAAGTTTCAAATGTTACTGCATTTAAGAGTTGTAAATTCGACTGCCAAGACATGTTTTCAGGCATAGTCTGTAACTATGCATTCAAAGATATTGAAAAGCGTGTGTATCATAATGGTAGCAAATTGTATGTGATGATTCAGATTGATCTCGACTTAGTAGTCGGTGGTACAATACAGACGTTTCTAACATGACTAATAAAATGCTAATAAATTACATTTTTGGCTATCACACAAATGTTTTCCTCTACGAACCTGTCTTATAAACACATTAGTATAATAATATAAATGTACACATTAGCTATAATTAGACATTTATTTATGTCGTTTGGCTAATATCAACATAATACTCTCGCCTTTTTTTTTAATTTATTCTGTCCATCATCATAGTTGATGGACTCTTATTTATATTTTGACACTTGGCAGATTGAGATTAGATCGAGAATCAATTTTGAACAGACTTTTATTTCGTGAATTTGCCCTGGTCGCTCGCTATACCTACCTTAATCTTCTTGGGAAATGTATGACTAATGCCCGTTTTCACCAACATCCCAAATTTTAATCGGTAGGCCCGTATCCTAGAATGACACTCTGTCCTGAGTACTAATTTATCTGAGGATTAATTTTATAGACAGATTTGGCAGGTTATCTGTATAATCTGCACTTTTTTTATCGTGCGAAAAATCCCCACGGATACCCCCCCGCCGGAGCCGGTGGAGGAGGTTATGTCGGACTTGAACCGACTGTAGGCCGTCGGTTGCCGGAGGTGAGGTAGTCGTAAACATATCCCTCGCACCCCAGCCGACCCAGGGCCATATCTCTCGATCTGGCCCCCTTCCAGTGTGGGAACCACGGAGCCCCACCTCACCCCCAGATATGGGGTACATAATCTGTCCTCAGACAAATCGAGATTCAGAACTGAGTATCATTCTAGAATACGGGCCTTAACGCACCTCCGTCTACCAGGGGCGGATCCAGCTTTCAATTCAGGGGGGGGTCATGGTGTAGCCGAGACATAGTTTCGGGGGGGGGGGGGGGGGGGGGAGGTTGTCTAGTCTCCCAATAAAATGTCATTGAACAATACAATGAAAATAAATGTGTATGAAATTAATTACGAAATAATGGAGAAGGAATGAGGTGAGAGGAGAAAAGTAAGATACCTTGAACGACTGTTGTTAAATACGATCCAGAACCCGGTTAAGCTGCTGGCCCCCAAGTTGAAGGACGCAGCTGGCACTCTGGCTTGAGGGGGCTGGAGGACTCCTGCAGGAGACTCTATGGCGAAAAAAGATGTCAGAGCACCTTCGGTACTAAATCCGTATCAAAAGGCGAGAAATCGAGGCTACGAAGTCCCAGCTTTATCGGGACATGGTGGAGTTGAAACTACGACTTGGACAACCAAGCGCAGGGCACGCCGTGATAGTGGTGGTATTTCTTACTTCTTAGCTGCAGCTAACTATCACCCATCATGGAGAACTGGCTAGAAAGGCTTCAATGGGGAACTCTCGTAGCGGTTGACGCAGATGATCACCGGATATGGATGTTTCGGAAGTTAGCTGCGGCGAATTCAGAAGGAGCCAACGCCCGGGTGTCATCACTGTGATGCAAGCGAGGACATGGGGTTGCATACGCGGACCGAATACCCGGCATGGGAAACGCCGAAGCGGGTCCTTGTGGCGGCCCTCGGGATGGGAGTTCTCTCGCTTGCTTACAGTGATGGCGTAAAACCGTAAGCTCGCGGCTGCCACCGCCTCCATCTGAGAGCAAGTAATGCTCGAGAAGGAGGCGGGGGAACGGGTCTGGAGAAGATTCAGATGTTTCCCATTCCGCATAATACACAATTCGCGAAGGACTCGGGCGACGTAGGTCACTCAACATCTCCATTATCGTATCAATATCTCCATATCGGTCCCCATTAGCACGTGCCGGGAAATGACAGGGGGAACCGCCTGACACTCTAGAAGAAGCAGGCCGCGTTGGCGGCGCGATGCGCGCCTCCCCCTTTCATGATTATCGTACATATTTTCCTGATTGCTTCCGAATCCGAGGTGACCTCGGAGCTCAGGGGCCGCCTTCCGTCACTTCCTCCTCCACTTCGCACGACGTTGGGCGTCCATGGTGGTGAGATGAGACCATTTGCACGCATGTCACCCTTCACGACTTCAAGCCAAGACTTCTTGGGCCTATCCTTTCCACCTGGTCCCGGTCGCTGTGCTACTGCCAGCCATTTGTTACCCACGTAGCCTGGCGGTTGCTGCAAGACGTGGCCACACCAGCGAAGGCGGCTTTCTTGCATTTTATGTGTGATGTCGCGGACATGAAGGCTGCCGCGGATCTGAGAGTTCCTCATGCGATCTTTACGTGTGACGCCGCACATCCACCGCAGCATTTTCATCTCCGTGACACGTAGCTCCTGCTTATGTAGCAGCGGCCACGCCTTACAGCCGTGTAAAAAGACAGGCCTAATGATCGTTTTATAGACCTACCCCGTCAACCAGACTGGCATTTTGGGTTCAAATGTGACGCCAATCATATCCCGCCCCTTGGCCCACATGGCGGCAATTCGTGCCTTGACGTCGCGATTGATGTGACCAGTCACGTGAAGTACAGATCCCAGGTACTTTTTTTTTTATCGTGCGAAAAATCCCCACGGATACCTCCCCCGCCGGAGCCGGAGGAGGAGGTTATGTCGGACTCGAACCGACTAAAACGCACGCCGTCTGTGGGCCGTCAGTTACCGGAGGTGAGATTGTCGTAGCCATATATCCCTAGCACCCCGGCCGACCCAGAGCCATATCTCTCGATCTGGCCCTCTTCCGGTGTGGGGACCATAGAGTCCCCAACTCGCCCCCGGGTATGGGGAGGCACGCAATGCGCGTCGCCGCCGCGCCCATGTTGCCGATGCTCACGCGCGGCCCGCGACGAGCGGCGGCAACTCGGGCGTCGGAGGTCGCAGAATGACCTTCATCCCCCATGAGCGCGGACCTGGGTGGAGCCGCCTGTCACCCTAGCAGAAGCAGGCCGCGGCGGCGCGCATTGCGTGCCTCCCCGTATGAGCCAGCTGCGTCATCCGCAGCAAAAGATGGCCACTGGCCACAACCGCTGCGCCCGCGGTAAGTAAGGCCCATCCCATCCTATGGGGGAGTGGCTAGAGAGGCCACATGGCTGCCTCTCGTACCGGCTGACGCAGGTTATTACCGGGCACGGGCGCTTTGGTGACTACCTACGTCGGATCCAGAAAGGCTTCTTCCAAGTTCACAAAAAGTTTTTGTAAGCAAATAGTAACATAAATACGGGACCTTTGAAGCTAAGCCCAAGTCAAATTGTTGCCCGAATCGAAAAAGGACCTCATGGCTGTCAGCTCCAGACCTTCGACTGCCGGCCTGGTTAGTCATTCGCGCTTATTTCTTTAACATAGCGGACAGGGTGTCAGGTCCGAAAACTATTCGAGTCCATCGGTTGATCGGCTGCGCTGCACGATAAATTGAAATTTTCAATCGTGCGAATAATATTCATACTGATGATGTTTGGTGCCTCATAAAATTATAATAGATACTATTAGGTACAAAGAGACAGTCTTCTTATGCGTGGTATTTTTTAAAATTTATCAGTGACATTGGGATATTTTTTAGTAGGTGACCCGCCCAGGGGGGGGTCATGACCCCCACGACCCCCCCCCCCCTGGATCCGCCACTGCCGTCTACATATTTAAACTATTTGTGCACTTGCCGTATTTACCGATTAGATAACCATTTCATAGAATAATGCACTCCACTACGTGACATGCGGCATGTGAAACTCGAGCCAGCAATAAATTTTATTGCCTATAATATTGCTCATATTGTCGACATGCTAGTGAAAATAAGTAAAAGAGCAAAAGTTAGTAATAGAGCTGTTTTACATAAAATAAAACAGTTATTATGGCCGAAAGAAAGACGGTATTAGTTTGAAGAAGCTGTCTGTGATTTTTCCCTTTTTTAAGCGTTAACATTGTTAAAATCTTACCTCTAGTCCTCTTTCGACTATAGTTACCCGTTTAAATCACCGCTAGGGGCGCCACTGTTTCCAGTCGCACATCTTTATGTCAATCATAGATCATAGTGTCTTCTCGCCAGCAAGGACCTTGCTCTAATACCGTCTTTCTTTCGGCCATAATAACTGTTTTATTTTATGTAAAACAGCTCTATTATGACCTCCGAAAGACGGTATTAGTTTGAAGACCTGTTTGGTTTCTGCTGGTGATGGTAACTATAACAACGCTATGTGATAATATAGAAAACAGTATTATTTAGCATATGAATTAAAATAATGCATTATTATAATTATTAATCATAATAGAATGTTTATACAAAAACATGCAACCAAGATGTATATCATATTCATAACATCAAACATTATTTAAAATTTATTACCAAATTGAGACTTCCAATTTCCTCATCATAAAACCTATGCCATGGGCATAATTACAAGTCAACCTTTGAAGGCAACTGCGGATCTGAAGCTACCTTGAGCTGCATCAATATGTACTGCATAAAAAAAGATCTTATCCATTCTCCTAGGAGTGCCGTGGTAGCTGCTCTAATTGAGATAAATCAACTAGTTACATCAGTAACATAGACCGAAGGTTGAGTGTACTGAAGTACACAATTAGGCATTTTGGTGTTTGACAATTAGCACCGATTGCCTATGCTAGCTACAATCAGTTTTAGAATATTATAATGTATTCTGGCTTTCACTTAATTTTATCTCGACTTATAAATGCACAATGGGCGGCCTTATCGCTAACAGCGATTTCTTCCAGGCAACCTTTGGATGGATAGAAGCAAAAGAGATGCTAGGGTAGCGTACAATTTTTCAATGAGATAAAACAATGAAGCTGCGATGCTGCGAAATTTATCTAATACGTGAAGTCATGTACTCACCTGTCTGAAGCTAGAGACAGAATAATGGCAACTCTTCTAGAAATGTCTAAAATAAACTGTTATATGGTACTGAAAATAGTCAGTTAGATATATTATTATTTGGGTATCCCATCACTTCTCGTGGTATGGGTTACCAAGGAATAGGGCTATTCCCCATCCGACAGTAGACATTAGTGATTAGTCATGACTCATGACAAAGCGTTAATCTGACTGCAATAGGTCTGGCCCCCGTCATGTGAACACATAACTATCTGGCCAAATGTGGGTGTCAAATATTACACCTCTGCCCCATGGAGGGGTTCACAGGCGTGAATGTATGTATCCTATTCAGGATAATTAATGGCCTGGGCTTTCCGTAGAAAAACTGTCTACATTTTGTAGCACAGTACGGAAACACTACAGATCCTATAGATCTGCAGGCCCTGCAGATTTTAATTATTAAATCAATTGAAATGTAAGCTCAAAATAAAATTATGTTTAAAATGGGGATATGCAAAATACATTCCTGCCGTATGACATAAAAGATTGCCATTGAATATGCAATATGTAACCCATAGTTGTATGGGTAGGTATCCCGTACACTTAGACTATACACAATCTATACAGACCCAGTAAATTAATGGCCATTACCGTCACGACGTTAAAAATAGCTACTACTTTGGAACAAGTTTGAGATATACTATAATCTCATAATATGCAAATTTGACATGCAACTGATACTTTGTCAATACAGTGTATAGTCAAAGGATTGATCAAGAGTGGTTGTCCGCTAACTACAACTTGATAACTCCAGTTTTCCTTTTTTTTCAATTTTTATTTCTCACCCCCCCCCCCCCCCTCCCTTTTTTTAGGAGGATAGCAACTCTCTGCTGAGGGGTCAATTAGGATCTCCCGGAGATCTTTTATCGGCAAGGGGTCGATTAGGGCTCTTAATCAGCCCAAAGTACTGATCCCACTATGGGGCTATATTTAGAATTTGTGTTCCCTTGGCATTGTATAGAAGGGCCAGCCACTGAAGTATTAGGTGGGAGAAAACATCCATCCCAATTCCCAACTGATTTATTAGGATCTTCCGCAGATCCTTTATTTGTCAGGGGCCGTTAGGGCTGTCAATCTAAGATTAATCAGCCCAAAGTACTGATCCCACTATGTGGCTATATTTAGAATTATTAAAATAGGTGGGGGGAAAAACCTCCATCCTAACTGATCTATTAGGATCTTCCGCAGATCCTTTATTAGTCAGGGCCGTTAGGGCTGTCAATCTGAGATCAATCAGCCTAAAGTACTGATAGGTATGATGTAGTTCCAGTTTAACTGAAAGCCTTACATGTGGTCACTGAACCACCTTTGAGTCCCGCGTCATGCACTGGGGAACGGGTGAGTCCCTTTGATGTGAAAGGGTTGATATTGCATATGTCCTGATCTTTGATCGAGGCCATTGCGACTCCTAGCAGAAGTTCACATTCATGAACGAATCAGCCTCTTGAGACGAGGTCAAAGAATCCGTTTAACTTCTCAGGGAGATAACCGTCAGTATTATATTGAACTGCTCGGTTGATTGGTCAGCTCTAGAGGGGTTAAGGGGCAAGTGCGCCCATCATTTCAGTTGGCTGTCCGACTGAACCAGTAGTGCATTTTGTACATAAGCAATAATGCTGCATGCACTGCAAACAACTCCCTCACATTGGAGTGCCGTTTTTTGTAGGCTCTAACTCCATTTGCTTGACAACATAAAGTTGTTCAACTTCAGTCCCCAGCCCGCGTCCGCCGCGTTCTGTAGTGAGAAAGTGAGTCACATTTTGCCTGTGTATCACTTGTGCACTGTGGTTCCCATTCCTGAGCCGCCACTGTAATTTGCACCTCACTAGGGGATGCAGAGCCCATCTTTCTCTTAGTCTACCTTGTTTGAAGCAAGCAAAAATAAAATTGCATCCTGAGACAATGAAATTGATCATCCTAGTCGTCAGGTTAACTTCAAGTGTCTTGCAACTATAGTACAGTCAACGACAAAAGTAGATTAATTAGTAGTACTATGTAGTTACTTTGTTTTCTAAATATTATACAACTATTTATACATCAACTTAATTGACACATTATTAAGCAATGTAATGCAGTTTAAAAAAAAATGTTTTTATGGACTTTTGATGTTGACTGTATCGCTTGGAGGCAAGTCATAGTTTTGCAAATTTTTGGTAAATATACCAATTAAGTAGCTATTTTAGTTACTTTGTGGGCAAAGGCATCAAGTTGAAATCTGTATTTCAAGTGACTCTAGGTGAATTGATTGGAATTTACCTACCGATCCAACTTTAACAATGTGACTATGTTATACTTTAGATATATTATGTTCACGGATAAAAACGTTATTATGGCATCGTTAAGTGGGTATTAACCAAAGCCCCAAAACAAAAATTATGAAGGAATTGTTTAGCAAATGAACCATGACTATGACTTGTTTCCAAAGGATTTCCGCAATCCAATTAGTCGCACTTACAATGGTATAAGGTGAAGATGAGACTGAAAGAGTGGGCTCTTAGAGAGACAATTTCTTTTCCATATTAGGTGTTACTCGCAAGAGCCTCCTGTGAAATTACTTTATGCATAGATGAAGAAATGCCTGGTGCAAGTCTTGTCATCCAATCTACCTGTTGTAAGAACTGAATCCCAAATAATTGGAATTTCAACTGACATGTTAAGTTCAAACATGTTAGGCTTTTAAGTTTAAAAAGGGGGATAATGTCCCATCTGACCTTTTATTAAAGACGTTTATGAACAAGAAGGAGCTGTTCCTCAACATTCAATTTAATTATTTTTTAACTATTTATGTAGGTATGTGTAAATTAGTATTTATAAGAAAAAATTAAATTCTTTGCATCCTAAGATGACATGCATTTATGCCTACTACTTTCTTACAACATAGACTTAATTACCCTGGGTGAATAAGCCAAAGAGAATTAAGTCTACGGACCCAATTAGTATTTTTATAGATATTCTTGTTTTAACGTATGAATATCACGCCAACTAGGACACCCTCGAGAATTTAACTTGGAATGAGACTTAGAATGTTATAATATTGCTATTTTGTAAGCCAGTTTTTAGAAGTTCCTGACCCTGCAATACAATGTATACAAGTACGCCATCGACCGTTCAGTGCTGGCAACAATCATACCTTTTATTAAGGTGATACATCATTTATAACTTATTTATTTTTATTGGGCCGGTAAATCCAAGTGACACTACACTCATTATAATAGTCCATAAATCAAGTTTTCCAAGGAACGATCTTATTGTTTTCGTAACAAATATAATAATTTTATACTTTCCAATAAAAAATTAAAGTACCTACATCAGTAACTAACGAATGTAAATGATTATTAATATAATTCTATCAGGTTGATTTTTGTAAAAACCTTAACATATTGCGGAATGAGTTCCGAGCGTGAGACCGAACTCTCAAACACATTTCGAAATGACTTGGTTAAACCGCTTATTTATTCGAGGATGGTGAGGCAAAGTCGTTCTAATCTTCCGAAGATGAGAACTATTTTTGGACTTATTAGTGCTTCGCTCTTCGCTCTCCCTCGGGAGCAACGATTCCTCAGCGGTATTCATTAATTAGTATGGTACAATCTACTTACCGAAGCTCACGGAAAGAAACTTCACTAAATAAGATACCTTGTACTTATTCATGTTGCACTGTACACATACATACGGTAAAAACAATGTAATTACTATTTAATTAGTTATTTAATAACTTTTTTCTTGACTTGAAAATTTTTTCACCTTTACGCGGTAAAATCACAAAACGCTATGATCTATGATTGACATAAAGATGTGCGACTGGAAACAGTGGCGCCCCTAGCGGTGATTTAAACGGGTAACTATAGTCGAAAGAGGACTAGAGGTAAGATTTTAACAATGTTAACGCTTAAAAAAGGGAAAAATCACAGACAGCTTCTTCAAACTAATACCGTCTTTCGGAGGTCATAATATCTGTATTATTAATATTATTATAAATGAGAAAGTAAAGTAACTCTGTGTGTCACCTTTTGAAGCGGAAACAGCTGAATCGATTTTGGTAAAATTTACAGGCGTGAGTATATTATGTATGTATGTCCAGAATCGAATGTCTGCTCACCTTCTTTTAGCCAGACAGGGTTGATAATCAAACGTGGCGTTACTCGATACAAAACAACGACCGTGCTAATATTAGACGTTATTATTTAAGGAATCTATTTGTGTGTGTTTGTGTATTGGGTAATAATTCGGACGGAAATCGGGCACCCTCCCACGCACGCCGCGAGAGGCGTAGCGACGTGTGCAATGGACGATCATTAGAAATGGTTAGATGCATGAGTGGTAAATGCCAAGGGACTATAACATGGTGTTCTCTAAGGAAATGCCTCCCTCTCCTTTCCTATATAGGACAACACGTGCAGGAATTAGATGTCACCCGCATACGGTGCAGAATATTCCATCAAGAACCAAGCGGTTCGGCGACTCTTTCTGCCGCACCATTAAGACCTGAAATTCCTTACCAGTTCACGTGTTTCCCTCCTCCTACAGTCCCGGGTCCTTTGAGCAGGGCGTGGAAAAGCATCTGTGGGGTGAGCACGAACTACTATCGTAATCGTATCGTGAATGTAACGATAGCACGGAGCATTGCGATTGGCAGGCTTCAGGCAGGCGGCCAATCGCAATGCTCCGTGCTTTCGTTACGTTCACGATACGATAACGATAGTTGTTCGTGCTCACCCCACTGATGAGGCCGTCAAGGTGAGTACCACCATTGTAACATGGTACGTGTCTATAATGGTGACCCCTTTTTTTTCCGAGACTTTGCCTTCAGCTTACCATCAGGCGAGGCGAAGTCAAATTGACGTGCCCTATATAAAAAAGAAAAAAACTTATTAAACTCCGAAACGGATAAAGGCAACCATTGAGAAGCCGCAAATCTAGAGGCCTGAATGACATTCAGCCATTCGAATAAGCAACTGCTCGAATTACTCGAATCGTTGACTTTTCATAAAGGTAAAGGTAGAGATAGTTCCTTTGTCAAATCCTATTGTTATTTTGCTACTATGAATTGCGTTACCATAGAGATTGATGACGTTTTTATCCTTTCTAATGTCAAAACTGGCGATAGATAGGTTATTGGGAACGGCCGATAGCCTTCTAACCTAATCTATCCAAGTCGGATTGCGCTGCTTCTCTCAATGAACTTGTCACTGGCTTTCTGTCTTGTTTCTGGGTGGTTATGAAAAAAATAATCACGATTGCTACTATCCAAGTCGGATTGCGCTGCTTTTCTCAAGAACCTTTTTTTTGTCTCTCTTATGTTTAGTAAATAGGCTAGGCTGTTGCTTCTCCCTACTCCGCCGGGAACCACGCGGCGTTGATTGAACGATTGATTAAGCTATTTGGCTACGACAGACATACTATGGGACAAGGGCAGGTAGATGACTCAAAAAGACGCTTTTTAAATTGCTCGTAAATTAAATAAAAATAAAAATAGTATATATTAATTTTTTGACATACAGATGAGTATAAGATACATCTAATAATAAATACCTGCTAGTCGTGTTATTTCCGTGAACTGTACATTTCTTTTTTGCAACAATCGCAATGGAAGCCTCCATTCTAGACATGCAGAGTTATTTCGAGGACAGGATGATGAAGTTTGAGTCTGATCTGCAGAAGAAGTCGTCATCGAACACAGCCAGTTTAGCTGAAGAGTTTGCTGCGTTCAAGAAGTTTGTGCTTCAGACTCTCAAGTCCTTCTCACAACAAATCAACAGTGTCGCGCGTGAGGTGGATAACCTGGAGATGCGTAGTCGTCGGAAGATCCTACTTCTGCATGGCGTGAAGGAACAGGAGGATGAAGATATCGGTCGAGTTATCACTGAGGTCATAAAACAACAGCTCAAGATTGGCACCTTTTCAACTGCGGACATCACACGCTGCCATAGAATGGGCCGACAAGCATCCAATGTGAAGCCCAGACCTGTACTTATGAAACTTCAGAGTCATGCGATGAAGGAAAGTGTGTGGTCTGCCAAATCTAAGCTGAAGGGTACGGGCGTTACTGTATCAGAGTTCCTCACCAAGTCACGGCATAAGGCGTTCATGGCCGCCCGTGATAAGTTCGGGGTACATAAGTGCTGGACCAGGGAAGGCATAGTTTATGTCTTGGGCTCTGACGGGAATCGGCACCGAATTGTGTCGCTCAGTGACTTGGAGAAGATACAGTGCTCTGACGATGAAGCGGTGGCAGCTACAACCTCCAAAATCACTTCCACTAGAACGAAACGTACTGCAGTGAAGAAATGAATTTCTGATGTTTAAACCAACAACATACGCTTCTGCTGGGTAACATATGTATATATTTATAGTTCACTTTACATTTCTACTGAATATTATGCAATGCTTTTGTAGCAATAATCTAAAAATTTCTCTTTACCTTCTTTATTTTACATAAGTTACATTTCATTTAGGTCTTGTTTATGTTTTGTTTGACAACTTTGACATTTTGACATTCAAACAGTAATCAAAACTGCGTTCCATGTTCGCAAATTAAATGACACTGATATATTAAGCATTACTTACATCATGAATATGAGTCTTTTAGTCCATATGTGTTAATTTGCTTTTGTTTTGTGAACGGATTATTATGTTTGTTGCCTAGCTCATATTATCAATGCATGGTAACTGACATGGTAATTACTATAAAGTGTTTTTTTCTTTTTGCAGTTATTTTTCTGTTGTATTGTTGTAAAAATTTGTTTATCCTTATTTGTAACACAGGACTGGCGGGTGAACAGTGAGTGGATTTACTAAATAACTTTCCTATTCCAACTATAAACTTATAGATACCGTTTAGCTATATATACACATATTGTCAGGTACAACTACACACACAAATTTGATGAATGACTTAGACAGTGATGATAGTTTTTTCTCCGCTAGTAGTCTCAACGACAGCTTTGTGAGTATACCATCTGTGTCACTCGAGGATACTCTTCGGTCACAGTTTTCGGATGTCCCCAGGCATTTTAATGTAGTCCATATAAATGCTCAGAGTATTCCTGCTCATTTCCCGGATATGCTGGTTAACCTTGTTCACAAAAATATTCATGCTATTCTTGTTTCCGAATCTTGGCTAAAACCTTGCCTACCATCTACTTCTTACACACTTCCGGGTTTCCAGCTCATTAGGAATGATCGAGTGCCTGCTGGCGGTGGTGGTGTGGCTATATATCTACGTTCTCAAATTCGTTATACAGTCATCAGTATGTCGCCACAGCCGACACCGTCCGATGCGGGCGAGCATCTTTTCCTGGAGCTGGAACTGAACTACTCTAAAGTTCTACTTGGTGTTTACTATTCTTCATCGTCAAAAATAAACTATTTTACTTCTTTCGAACATCTGTTAGATACCCACTTACCATCCTACGAGCATGCGATAATAATGGGAGATTTTAATACTTGCTTGGTAAAACCAGGGCCATATATTGCGCGTGCTACGTCTCTTCGCCAAACTATTCAATCTTCTAACTTATCTATCCTCTCTCTGAACACTACACACCATTTCCCCAACTGTGCCCCTGGTCTTCTTGATCTCATTCTAGTTTCTTCACCTACTCATGTCGCAAAGCATGGTCAATGTTCTGCTGATATGTTTTCTTACCACGATCTTATCTACCTTTCTTACATGATACGGCCTCCCAAAGAAAAACCCAAAATTATTATGCAGCGCAGTTTTGGCGGCATTGTACTTGAAAAGCTTCGTGAGGACGCCAACAATATTGACTGGAACCCTCTGCTATCTTCCAATTGTATAGATGCCAAAGTTAATATTCTGACCGACAAAATAATAGGGCTTTACGATGTGCATGCACCAATCCGTGCCATCAGAATTAAGCATATGCCAGCGCCTTGGCTTACACCTGATATTAAAGAACTAATGTCGAAAAAAGCTGCAGCTAAGGCAAGGTACAAAATCAAACCTACCCAGATTAATTTGGAAAAGTATGTGTCCCTTAGAAATAGATGCAACAGGGTGTGTAGGAATGCACAACGCCAACATATCCATACCTCGGTTGAAAGCGGGGATCCAGCAAAAGTCTGGAAATTTCTTAATACATTGGGAGTTGGAAAGTCACGTCAAGACTCAATTCCGAAAAATTTAAACTTAGATGCACTAAATGTACATTTCTCGACTTCGTCCAATTTTAATGGAACCACTAAAACCAATACACTGCAATATCTTTCATCGATTCCAACTCCTGATCATCCACCTTTCTTCTTCGACCAATTGTCCGCTTGTGATGTTAAGAAGAGCATTCTGTCAATTTCATCCAGTGCTGTCGGTAGCGATGCCGTTAGCCGAAATATGATTGTGCCAATTCTAGACCAAATTCTTCCTATCCTATGTCACGTCTTTAACTACTCCATTTCTTCTACTATATTCCCATCCTCATGGAAAAGTGCCCAAATAATTCCTTTGCCTAAGAAATCTAAGCCATGTTCCTTCTCGGACTATCGTCCTATATCTATCCTTCCTTTTCTTTCTAAAGCTCTAGAGCGTCTCATTCACTCGCAACTCAGCTCCTTTCTTAATAAGAATGCGCTACTAAACCCCCTGCAATCTGGCTTCCGTCCTGGGCATAGTACTTCGACAGCATTGGTTAATATCACGGAAGACATAAGACTGGGCATGGATAGTGGAAATCTCACGCTACTATCCCTACTTGATTTTAGCAACGCTTTCAATACTGTAGATTTCGACATCCTGCTTGGAATACTCGGCTCTATTAACATATCTCCAACGGCTATTAGGTGGTTTCGTAGTTACCTGTTTGGACGCCGGCAACGTATTCGCGTCGAAGAAACAAGCTCTTCCTGGTGCAATACGACCGCTGGTGTACCGCAGGGTGGCGTTCTTTCTCCGTTACTTTTCGCAATCTTTATAAATACAATCTCCGAAAAATTACTTTCATCCTACCACCTTTATGCTGATGACCTGCAAATTTACACCCAAGCTCCTCCAAAAAACTTGTCCGATGCATGTACGGTGCTCAATATGGACTTGGATAAGATATGTGAATGGAGCAAGAAACATGGACTCACCCTAAACTCATCCAAGACTCAAGTAATTGTTATTGGTAGTCAAAGGCTAATTTCAAAAATAGACTGGACCCAGCTTCCACAGATTAATATGGGTGGAGCAGTCGTGCCGATTAGCGATAGTATCAGGAATTTAGGCATATATATGGATAAATCATTTTCATGGAATATCCAATTACAGGAAACCAGTCGAAAACTCTTCGCCTCAGCGGGTGCCTTGCGAAGGCTCCGTAACTTCCTTCCAATTGCCACTAAGACTGCGCTCGCACAATCGCTTCTTCTTCCTGTTCTTGATTACGCCGATGTCAGCTATCCCGATCTCACAGAGGAGCAACTAGATAAACTTGAGCGACTTCAAAACTTCTGCATACGATTCATATTTGGTCTTCGCAAGTATGATCACATTTCAGATTTTCGTAAACAACTCAAGTGGCTCCCAATTCGGCTTCGCAGGAATGCCCATATTCTAACATTGTTGTATAATGTTCTGTTCAGTCCCACCACTCCCTCTTATCTCAAAGAACGATTCCAGTTCCTTCATGACACACATGTGAGATGCCTGAGGTCATCCGAGAATATGAGGCTGAGAATGCCAGTGCATTCCACTGCATTTGTCGACAAGTCGTTTACTGTCAAGGCTGTGCGATTATGGAATGCACTGCCATTGAACATCAGACGGGCAAAAACGCTCAGCATCTTTAAAAAAATGGTAAAAGACCACTACTTGTCATTATGAGAACTAGCAATTATATACGCAATCTTTATTTTCCTTTTGTATAAGTTTGTTCCTAATGATTATTTCATTTACTTGTATCCATCCCGTATCTATTTATGTGTTATATGTTATTTTTCTATTTATGTGTGTCCTATATTCATTTGATTTACGTTAGTTGTGCTTTGTTTCCTCTCTTTCTTTTCTATCAATACATCTTATATCTAATTTATATGATAACTACACCATTATCTTTTGTGTTGTCTCATCACTTTCCATCCCAAGGTTGCCTGGAAGAGATCGCTTCCAGCGATAAGGCCGCCCATTGTACATTAAACTGTATACATGATACCTACTTGTCTCTATTGTAAATTTATTGGTGTACAATAAAGTATTATCTATCTATCTATCTATCTACACCTTGGAACAGTACATACTACCTACAGCTCTTGTTTCTTAGTCCAAAACATAAGTACGGTACCTAAACAAAACAAAAGCTCATAAAACAGACTGACAGGTGCAGACCGTTGTAAATTAATTTCTGCCTGCTTGCACTTCTATGCTAGGCTGTAATAAAACTATGAATTTTAATCAGAACTAACTAGACGAACACTCGTTTAAGAATGTGTTTCCTAAGGATTAAAACTGTACTATCTCATTATAATATTTTTACGACCTCATATTATATCTACCGAATTTTAAAGGCAAATTGGGATTTAATTGTGGCGCTAAGATCTATCCTGGCGAATTGGCTGTAAAGCTTCGAAAAGCATTTATGTCTTATATACCAATACTGGGTGGCGCAAAAGTACTGGCACTAAAGAAAATACCTTTATTTTTTTTATATGAAATTTTCTGTCATTCTGTTGTTGAAAATTATGTAGTGAACAAATGTAAAATACACTGAAAATAAACATGGACCGTTTTACTCCCCAAGAACGTGGAATAATTGTGTCAATGTTCTTACGGAATAATTCATCAGTGATAAGAACACAACGTGAATTTCGTCGACGATTTCCCCACCGTCCGGCACCGATTGGTCGCACAATTCGACGCTTTGCCACACGCCTTGAAGCAACTGGCTCAACATTGGATAGACCTAAGTCTGGGAGACCAAGAACAGGCCGTTCAGCTGAAAATATCGATGCTGTGCGCGAAGATGTGGAAGAGTGTCCAGAAACATCAACGAGGCGACGTGCCACGCAATTGGGCATTTCGAGACGGACCCTGCAGCGTATTTTAGTGAAAGACTTAAAGATGTTCCCGTATAAAACTCAAATGACTCATCAGCTGCTGCCTGCTGACCACCGAGCTCGTCTAGATTACTGCCAGCGCGTCATAAACCTCAACCTTGAAGAGGATGATTTTCCTTCAAAATTGGTTATGAGTGACGAAGCGCATTTCCATCTCTCAGGGCATGTCAATAAGCAGAATACTCGGTTCTGGGGCACTGATAATCCGCGCATTATTCAAGAAACACCTCTACACCCACTAAAAGTTACTGTATGGTGTGGCATCTGTGTTGACAGAGTGATCGGACCCTATTTTTTCGAAGACGCTGGAGGCAATGCGATAACTGTCACTGGAGAACGCTACAGAACCATGTTACGTGAGTTTTTGATACCCAGTTTGGACGAATTGGGGCTGGAGCACATCTGGTTTCAACAAGACGGCGCTACGGCACACACAGCGCGCGACACTATGGACTTAGTGAGGGACGCTTTTCCAGGCCGAGTTATCTCTCGTTTTGGTGATTTGCCTTGGCCTGCAAGATCACCCGATCTGACCAGTCCAGACTTCTTTCTTTGGGGTTTTTTGAAATCTCGGGTGTATGTGAACAAGCCACAGACTCTCGCAGCTCTAAAAGAAAACATTCGTCAAGAAATAACGAACATATCGCAGGAAGTGTTACGGCAAGTTATGCAAAATGTCATAAATAGGGCTCAAATGTGTATCAACTCTGGAGGTCACCATTTAAAAGACATCATCTTTAAATCCTAATGGTACGAAATTTAATGGTACAAATATACATTTAAAAAAACCTAAATCTAGTTTTCTAATTTAGAAAAAATGTTATAGCCGAACCAAATAGGGTCTTTACTTTTGCGCCACCCAGTAGATGTCACATGGACGCGGCGGCATATCTGCCATTCATTCATTCAGTCGAATCGATGGTGCTTCTACTCTCAATTCTATTTTCCCATTTTTCTATTCTGCCATTTGAGTGCTTTGTGTGAATGCGGCACGTCCATGCAAAGACTGTTGCTAAGGACGGTCGACAGTTCCATACTTACAGACAGTATGGACCTCTCAGCCAGATTCGTTCAGTTGTTCTGGCATAATTGAATAACAAATATTCATCCATCCGTGCAATCTTTTCCATTTATAAGAGTAGTTAGATTCCTGCATATTCCAAGAAATACTCCAATCACATTTTGCAAGCTGTTTTAGGTACACGTTAGGGGTATTTGCCGTCTACTGGACGTTTATTCAAACCCCGTGTTTCTTTTTGTCCTGATCTTGGTATCGCCTGCTGATCTGGGTATCGAGCCTAGGTTTTCAAACCAAACGTTTGCACTCGCTACCACTGCTCTACCCACCCTACTGCGGATCAGTCACTTTTTTATGAATGAATTCTTATTTCTATGCAATACAGAAATCCATTGATATAATAAAATTCATTGAATGTCTTCATGTTTACATATAAACACATCAAAGGGATAATTAAGATTGACACAATTGAATGATATTCCAAGCGTTCATTCACGTCATCATTAGAGTCTGCTTAGAATACGTGACACGGTGTACTCCGAAACGCTACGGAATTCACACTGTAATAATATTGGCCGTTTGGCCAACTGCCATCTCCTGGCACACGAAAATGCATAAATATTCGGACAAACATTTGATCAAAATTACTGTATAATAATATGATGTAATCGAAAGCTGAAACCTGGTTGGTTGGAGTTTGGCATATTAAAAAGTTAACTTTCGTTCGATTTTTGAACGATTTTTGAACTTTGTAGACTCTTATGGCGTTCTAGCAAAAAAGATTTTTAATATGTAAGTACTACGAACTCCTTTAAACTGCTCAATTCGAATTTCAAATAATCCTGCATCGCACTATGAAAATTCTCAAGATTCTTAACCACACAAAGTGAAAAATTAGATTTTTGTATGAGAGGAAAAGGAACTTCTTTATCCCTTGAAATAGTAAATTCTACTTACCACCTTTCAAAAACGTCAACTTATATCTTGAAATATTGGCTCTATGGGGACCCAGCAAGTTTGGACCAAATTAACCTGCGGATTTACAGACGAGGCTCTGGCGTAGCCTTTCCTTAGGAGATTGGCAGTAGCCCCCTTAAAATGCCAACCCGTATTAGTAAACCAAAAGGAGGAGAAAGAGTGCTAAGCTAGTGATGACTCATATGACGGTGTCGATGGATAGAGGCTTTTTTACGCCAAAGAGTGTTAGTAAAAAAACCAAACCTTTATGATGGGGTAAAGATATTTAAATAAGTTTCTTATCAAAATAAAACATGATGTTAAATATTTGAGTCGATAACAAAGATGAAACTATCTGATAAATGATAACTCTAACAGTTACATCTAAGATTACTAATCTGATCATACAATTCTTGTGAAAATTGTATTACATTGGCTATATCATTTACTAGTCTGTGAGATTAGATATGTGATTACCTTGCTAATTCTGTGTATGGGATCGCTCCAAGATGTCCTGCCCCTCTAGACAAGTGGCAATTCTATGCTCGGCGTATGATGGAATAGAATGCCAAATGTATGGGATTTGACGTTTTTGACATTCGTTGACGCCTGTCATATACGTCAAATCCCATACATTTGGCATTCTATTCCATCATACGCCGAGCAACGAATTGCCACTTGTCTAGAGGGGCTGGCCTTAAGGGACAAGACCTGTGGAGGGTTTCCTCTCAGGGTTCTGGAGTAAGACGTGTCACTCTTCTGTAACGCTCGTGGTAGGTGCGGTCGCAGCTTGAAATTTGGGGGAAAGGAGGGCACCCGCAGAAATTCATTCAGAAAATACCTTAATGGAAGTCTTTCCAATAAAACGTGCACCATTTGGGAAGGAGGAGGGTCATGTCCCCTGTGGCCCCTTCGCTTAAAGCACGTCATAGATCCACAGCTAAAAATTTCAACAAAGAATATAGTAAACTTCAGCATTGCGAATTATGTTGTATATTGTGGTGATGTATTTCCTCTTAATTTTATAATCACTAGGTCATAAACGCCACATACCTGGTAACCGGTCCCAGTGCTTTTGACCCTCTATCTTCAATCAGCAATTTAATCTGTATACTCCTCGAAGTTGCCCGCAATAAAATATTACTCTGCTAATAAAAATTAAATCTCTAAGAAGTACCGTCTTCAAAAACCCCTAATTCCATTACAAAGCCGGCACTAAAACTTTACACTTATTTTTAAGGTTGTCGGGCTGTTATGAGCTCATTAATATTTTTAATTTTATGCGTTAACCGTACAACGATAAATTAGGTGTAACAACGTAGGTATTTATAGAGGGTTATTTAGCTTATTTGATTTTTAAAAAGGACTGAGTGCGAGTCGAACAAAGTATGGCCCCTAGCCCCTAGGTATTGCTCGGGAGGGAGACGCCGAGACGGGAGCTGGTGGCGACCCTAGGAGTGAGAGTTCTCACGCTCGCCACTTTGCTCGCAGCGATGGTTCGCTGCGCAGATTCGTGGGCCGCCGGCGACTCCTTCTGCGAGCAAGTAATGCTCGTGAAGGAGGCGGCGGAGTGGGAGCGCGAGGAGCGAAGGAGAATCGCAAACCGCGCGGCCCGCAACGAGCAGCGGCAACTCGGGCGTCGGAGGTCGCAGAATGACCTCCGTCCCCCATGAGCGCGGGCCTGGGGGTGACGGGTAGAGCCGCCTGTCACCCTAGCAGAAGCAGGCCGCGGCGGTGGCACGCATTGCGTGCCTCCCCATACCCGGGGGCGGGTTGGGGACTCTGTGGTCCCCTCACCGGAAGAGGGCCAGATCGAGAGATATGGTCCTGGGTCGGCCGGGGTGCGAGGGATATGGCTACGACAATCTCACCTCCGGCAACTGACGGCCCACAGATGGCGTGCGTTTTAGTCGGTTCGAGTCCGACATAACCTCCTCCTCCGGCTACGGTGGGGGAGGTATCCGTGGGGATTTTGCGCACGATAAAAAAAAAAAGGTATTGCTCGGGACATTGTTGAACCTAAAATGTGCTCTCTACGTGCAGTACACGTTTCTTGAGTGTCTTTTGAGGATAGCACGGGGTGCTACTGCGGTGGACGAGCTCAAATTCACCAAGCATACATTATTACAAAAAAAGCTGCGCGTACCAGAGCCTCGTTTGTCTCGCGATTTAGGTCCAAGATACGTATCCTGAGGTATAATCAAAATACATGTTAAAGGAACATCTACTTCACTCCACTGCGGTCTGTGCCGAATCTTCCCGATCCATCCCTACTAATATTATAAATGCGAAAGTAACTCTGTCTGTCTGTCTGTCTGTCTGTCTCACTTTTACGACTAAACCGCTGAACCGATTTTGATGAAATTTGGTATAGAGGTAGGTTAGACCTTGAGAAAGGACATAGGCTATGTTTGGTCGCGATAACCGACATCCACGCGGGCGGAGCCGCGGGCAAAAGCTAGTAATGAAATATATGAGTGATTTTTAATTTAAATATCAAAGTTGACAAGACTCCCTGAGTCACGAAAGTAGACTGACAACATTGTATAAATAGAGATGACAGACAAAATAGCTAGAATAAAATATAGGTTACGAAAATGTGAATATTTTTAGGTTAATTCTAGTTGAAACGGGCACAGTTCGCGTGAGGTGCTAAACAACATGACTATTTGGAATTCTCTAGGAACCATTATACCAAAGATATGATCAGCAGCCGACCGCATGCGACAACTGTATGCATGTAACAGATATAGCGTCCTGCGAAATAGACAATCCTTCCTATAAAGAACAACTCTTCCTGGCCTGCGGTGCCACCCACATACGGTGGAATCGTCTATCACCCTAGCAGAGGCAGACCCGGGGGCTAGATGGGGAATGGGGACACCGAAGTGTATAATGGTGAAGGGGTCCAGCTCGATATAGATAACCCTGGGGCGGCTGAGGTGCAAGAAATAATAATTATGGCTTTGGCAATCTCACTTCTGGCAACGGAAGACCCAAAGACGCTGTGCGTTTTAGTCCAGTAGTATATTATACATAGAGTTAATCCGTCATTGTTCATATCCCGCATACTGTGCAGAATATTCCATCAAGAACCAAACGGTTCGGCGACTGCTTCTTCTGCCGCACCATTAAGACCTGGAATTCCTTGCCAGTTCACGTGTTTCCTTCATCCTACAGTCCTGGGTCTTTTAAGCGGGGCGTGAAGAAGCATTCGATGAGGCCGTATAGTTGATTGCCATCATTGCAATATGGTACGTGTCTATAATGGTGAGCCTCTTTTCTGAGACTTTGCCTTCAGCTTACCATCAGGCGAGGCGAAGTCAAATTGACGTGTCCTATATAAAAAAATCCTATTAATCCCTCCTTTATAATTTTATCGGCGGCGTATTGTAGAATAGAAGACGAATATTTGGAATACTATAAACGGGCTAGTACCCACTGGTCCCCTGGAATTCGTCCCCTGTGCCCATTCGTCCCTTCATAATTTTGAGGTGCCCACTACGTCAAATCTCATACGTTCGTCATTCTGTTCTAAAATACGCCGGTCAACGAATTGCCACTTGTCTAGGGGGGCTGAGCGGGGGCCGGGTGGTTTACGAAGCCCTCTATTTCACTCACAATGAAAGAGATACGTAATAGTACTACTTACTACCACAGATTACTTCTTAACTAGTACATCACTGAATTGTATGTATCTTGCTTACAATGGGCCTTTTTATGAGATTAGGTTTTATTTTTACAAGATTAATTTTCATTAAAAAATACAATATTAAAGTAGATGTATTTTTTTTTTTTTATAGAATATTAGCAACCGAAATTACTAATATTCCCGTTAACCCCTCCAACTAAGCTAAATTGCTTGTGTTAGGAGTGGGTTCACGTCGGTAGTGTAATGGCCAGGATTCGAACCCGGGACCTCTCGATCGTTAGGCCGACTCCTTAACCACTAAGCTACATGACATTGACATGGTAAATATCCCGGTGAGTGTTGTACTATTAATTTCCCGATTGCCAAAAAGGGTTATGTATTTCGCGCGCAACTTTTATAGAACCTCCTATCTATTATCTTGGATTTCAATGATTGATGTCTCAAATGAAAAGTATTCATCGCCCAAGTGTTCTACTCGTAGAACATTGAGTTAAATATATAGATGTTCTAATTTCTAGGGTAGGTACATAAAAGATACAGTACAGCCGGCACACGCTGTAAGAGCGTTTCGAACGTTCGAACGAACTCGATAGCTGAATTCGCGATGAGATTACCATTTCGCATGCTGTAAAGGTAACGTGAACACAAGTCGACATTGATATAAGTCTATGTGCTCGACAACGTGACGTCACCAAATTTACAGCATGCGAAATCAAAATCCAACCGCGGATTCAACTGTCCAGTTCGTTCGATGGTTCGAAATGTTCTTACAGCATGTGCCTGCAGTACATGAAGATCGAAGATACTTTCCTTTAGAGTTTTGGAGCTCAAACGGAAGTCTCTCCTGTAAAACCCTAATCCATACTAATATTATAAATGCGAAAGTAACTCTGTCTGTCTGTCTGTCTGTTACGCTTTCACCCCTAAACCACGGAACCAATTTTGATGAAATTTGGTACAGGCGTAGAATAGACCTTGAGGAAGGACATAGGCTATGTTTGGTCGCGATAACCGACATCAACGCGGGCGGAGCCGCGGGCAAAAGCTAGTGAATTATAAAGGAATAGGAGTGGGAAAGCAAACCACATGCTCCAAAGTCCAGCTTTAGACCACTGGAATGACGAAGTTATTATTATACATTACAAAGAAAATGTTAATTTTAACTAATTCTACAAATTACAGTAAATATCATAAATTTTCGCGCGTGGCGGTGCCCCACATTGGCGATTTATACTCTAGTTGTGGCGCCAAAAATGTTGATAATTATTTTAAAGTCAACACGTAGATACTACAGTGCGTTTTGACTTTCTCTAGGTCGTGCTGCTATGAAAGTTTTCGCACCATTTTTCAGATACATTATATTCACGCCTGTAAATGGCCGCGGGGGTGTGCATAGGTGTATTAAAACCCTCATATCTCCAACTATGATTTTCGGTCCCACTTAATAAGGGGCGAGACTATTGCCGTCAATTAGGCACTTTATCATGGGCTGTACGTTCACTATCGGATGGATTGTATCCCACAAGAACCTGCTCCCAGAATAAAAGTATCCCATGTCTCTTGCCGAGATATCAGCTATATGTTTTCAGTATTTCAGCCAAATCCAGTATCTGTACTTTTTGCGTATAACAAACGAGTAACACTGTAACACTGTAACTGGTTAGTAAAAACATCAAATCTCATCGTGTCGCATTGTTACTGCATGCAACACTTTTGTCAAAACCCGTACCAGTGCAAAGTATTGGTGTTATTGTATGGGAAAAAAAATATTTTCGTGTTATAGGTGTTCCTCCATCGAAATTGCTGCGTTTAATAGTTCACGACGCTGTAAATTCGAGTCGAATCGAGTTTATTGGTTGTATTTGAGTCCCTACTTATCATAATCTTGTTTTTTGTTGCAGGTTGGACGCATACCTGCGGATCACCCGTTAGTGGGCGGACACAAAGGCCCTGTGCTAGACATCGCGTGGTGTCCGCATAACGACAATGTCATCGCCAGCGGGTCTGAAGACTGCGTTGTTAAGGTAAGTTTCACTAGCCATCATCATTTCCATCAAGCTTTTCTACCTCTGTTGAGGTATCACCATCTTCATGGAGACGCATTTTCCTGATTGCATCCGTGACTAAGATGACCTTAGAGCTCAGGGTTCGCCTTCCAGCTCTTCCTCCTCCACTTCGCACGATCTTGGGTGTTCATGGACTCAATCTTAGGCCCGTATTTCAGAAGAACGCTCAGTTGTGAATCGACTCTCACAATGGCATTAGAACTGTCATCTGGAATACAATCTGTCCTCAGCCCCCCTAGAGAAGTGGCAATTCGTTGCCCGGTGGCGTACTGTAGATAGAATGATGAATGTATGGGATTTGTACCGTACCTATATGACAGTCGTCAACATTATGTCATATAGGTCAAATCCCATACATACAAATCTGGGATTTGACGTATATGACATACGTTGACTACTGTCAAACTGTCATATACGTCAAATTCCATACATTCGTCATTCTATTCCACAATACGCTAACGAATTGCCAATTGTCTAGAGGGGCAGATCTAGTTATAAATGGAGTTGCAAGACTGAGTATTTTTCTGGAATTCGTCCCTGGACTTGGTATAAAAGGAATTCAGAAAATATTTGCGACACGCTAATTTGTCCCTGTACGCTGGCTCACATTACGACGGATCGTCTTGCTTATAATTCCAATAAGTACCTGTGTTTAAGGTGGCGCAACTTGATACGCATCCGATACATTTGGACATTTGACCTAATGTGAATCAGAGACCCAAGATTGTTACTAAGAAATATTCGAATGACTTTGCGGTAATCGAGTAAAAGTTAAATTCAATTCAATTCATTTATTTTATTGCGATATATGGGTACAACGATGTCACAGATATCTTTTTTATTTTATTCCATTTACTACTACTATTTTTCAGCCCGTTTGGCTTGAAATAACAATTTTCTATACAATACCATAAAAAACAAGTGCTTTAGAGCCTTGAACATCGATGCAAAGTTCCAAGCCTGTTACCAGTGCATAAATTAATTCCTCCAAGCACCTTCCATCATCGAAAGCACTACAGCATCGCCACATGGCTGATGACCCGCTCATACACACAGAACGCACGATACGCAAGCTGGTGCCCTACTTGCTACCTTCTTAGTATGATCAATTAAAACTTTTAAAATACGTACTCAAAACTTCGTGTCTATGCTATTGGCCGTTGAAGAGTTCCCTTATCTGGACGCTGGATATCGATTCCGGTCAGGCTTACTGTGTAAACCATTGTTGGCGAAACTGAATACACTTCAGAAATATCAGTTCTAAGAAAAGAGGAAGTAGAGGAAAATAACTACAATATGAAGGTTCTTCAAGCAAGGCATTAGAAGGTTCCAACAGAGTCGGCAGCACGAGTGTAACTCCCCTCGTGTTGCACACGTCTATAAACCACTTCCCATCAAGTGGACCATGTACTTGTCTGCCACCTAAGTGGTATACAAAAAAGTTATTCAAATTCAGCTTGCAAAGCGAGGATTGCCTCTCACGACTTCATAACATGTCCTGAAAGTTGTCGAATCAGAAGTAGTTGAATCTCTAAGCAATAATCAATGTTTCCACCTCCAGGTGTGGCAGATCCCGGACGGTGGTCTATCACGTACCCTGACAGACCCTGTGGTGGACCTGGTGTACCACCAGAGGCGAGTGGGCTTGGTCCTGTGGCATCCCACCGCCCAGAACGTGCTGCTGACAGCTGGCTCTGACAATCAGGTAAGTTTCTATGTAGCAATTTGAATATACATATCACAGAAACTAGGTAGAACCTGGCTTGAGGTTGTCTTCGGCTCCAAAGATTTTTGTGGGGCCCCATAAAAATAAATCAATCAATTAGCCTATTGCAGTCCACTGCTGGTCATAGGCCTCTATCATTGCTCCTGATCCTCTGCTTTTCGCATCCAGTCTAGTCTAATCCGCATCCGCATTTAGTCTATAAATATTCTAGGCAATATATAGCGCTATCTAGACACATAGTAAGCAGAGCATGTGATAAGGGTTCTAGATATAAATGGAAAACCCAGACCAATGCAATGCGATATATATTTCCAAAGAGCGAGATTCAACCCCGTGATTTCCGATTTAGCAGTCGATAGCACTACCACTACGTCACAGCGGTCGTCGTCCATACCCACCCATACAATACACCCACGTTTTTAGAACAAAATTCAATCCATATACGAAGTCTTAACATATGACAAGGAGTGTATAACCTTTTGTAAGCAGACCTGAAGCTACTGTGTTTAGTAATTGATAATATTTATGATTTTGTGATTAATTTTATAACTTAACAACTCACACCTGTACAAATACGTTTTATACGTTTATCAATGTATAAAATGGCTACGTCTATTACTTCGAAGCGTAATTGTACACCCTAATAATAATCGATGAGTAAAAAAACGTTCATAAAATGAAAATGACTGGGCCAAATTTTTTTAAATTTGTAAGGGACCAAATGAAAACTGTGCCGCATCAAACTAAAGAAGAATCAAATAAATCGGGTCACCAATTTCAGAGTAATCTGTGTGTAATAGTTATCCGTATGGTGATGAAGAAAGAATACAAGTATCACCATCTCATCTCATCCGAAGGGTGTCGTAAGAGGCGACTAACAGAAAAATACGCAGACGATATCACTGCGAGAGAAGGAAAACTCGAAATAAAACCGTCTTGTCTACACCATACATGGTATAAAAAATGTGGCTTTGTCATTTTCAGATAGCAATATGGAATGTGGGCACAGGCGAGGTCCTCCTCACCCTGGACTGCCACCCGGACCTCATATACTCCGCGTGCTGGAACTGGACCGGCTCCAAACTCCTCACCACATGCAGGGATAAGAAAATCAGGTATACGATACACACATTCTAATGGAGGTGGACATTGGTGAAGGGAAAGAGAAGAGGGGAAAAAAAGAGAGGAAGATATGTAAGGCCTTCTGTACTCACATGAACCTAAGAAGAATCCGATATCTGAAACCGACTCCAACTCGCCATATATAAAGGGGCTGTAAGTGAAGAAGCCTGACGCAAACCACTTGAAGAGATAATGACAATGATCAATACTAAAAAGGTGTCTTCAGTTTGACAGCCTCAATATATACTTTTGCACGCCCCAAGGAAAGCCTTCATTTTCGAGGAATAGTAGGATAAGCAAAATTCCACCGCCTAAGCGAATGCAACTAGGATATTCAATAACCATGTGGTAATAGTTTTTGATATCGTCTTCAGGATTATAGACCCACGGAAGGGGGAAGTGGAGTCTGAAGCCATCGCTCACGAAGGCAGCAAGGCGTCACGAGCTATCTTCCTCAAGCATGGACTTGTATTTACTACTGGGTATGTTTAAAAAGTATAATTTGTATCCCACTTATGTTAAAATATATAAAATTTCGAATATCTTTTTTAACCAATTTTTGTGCATAACCTAGTGTATTGTTGGAACCGCTTCCAAAAAATCATCCGCGAGAATATCATTTCTATAGGGTTAGGTAAATACCCCACAATTTAAACGGGCCCAAAACACTTCCCTGGGGTACTCCGACTCCATTCAGTTCAAACACAGTACTATACGACTGCCGCGTTTACATATTCTATTTAGTTCCTTAAGTAGCTGTGTAACGATTCTAAGACCCTACTTCTAACGATATAAAGTTCACACTTGTATTGTATTGAAGTATTCTTTGATTAACGAAATCAAAAGCATTTCATATATCAAAAAAATATTGCTACAGAGCGGTTTACTCTGAGACTATATTGTGTTAGCATATAGGTATTAAACTATTAAGATCTAATCTGTATTTTGCTTTAATCTACGTTAAATATGCGTGCACGCAGGTTCAGTCGCATGTCGGAACGGCAATACACATTGCGAACGCCTGACGCGCTAAACGAGCCCATCGTGACGGTGGAGATCGACACAAGCAACGGCGTCATGTTCCCGCTGTACGACCCTGATACCAACCTCATCTACCTCTGCGGGAAGGGAGACTCCGTCATTCGCTACTTCGAGGTGAGTATCCAGTGTACTCTCCTCATCGTGACGCTGGAGATCGACATCAGCAACGACGTACTGGGGGTCACTAGAACTCGTTTAAGTTTTAGTGACCCCCAGATCTATTAGAGTGACACCAGCAACAGCGTCATGTTAACTACTGGGGGTCACTAGAACTCGTTTTAGTTTTAGTTACCCCCAGATCTATCAAAGCGATGTAACTCAAATGTACTGGCTTTTATTCATTTTATTTCAGCAGCAAAAATATAGTTGTCGTGAACCTCAGTTTTGTTAGACCAAGAGCTATGGAAAATTGTATGATATCGATATCGATATCGATGAATATATTGCTGCTGTCTTTGTACATTTAATTTGACCGCAGAAAAAATTCAAGATATTTTTCCTCGATGAATATATTTATGTATTGGAAAAAAAAATGTGTTGCATTGTATTTGTTGCATTTCAGGTGACACCGGAGCCGCCGTTCGTTCACTACATCAACACCTTCCAAACGCCCGACCCACAAAGAGGTAATATACTATTTATTCATACATATACTTAAAAACTCATTTAATTACCCTCTAAATCGGTTCCAAAATTCTTTTACCTTTTGCACAATAAAGGGCTAGAATGCTCTACCCTCACAACATGTTCCTCTCTTCATACAGCCTCAGATTCTTTAAGCAGTGGGACTGACAGGTAGAGCCGCCTGTCCGCAGGCCCTATTTGGGGCAAGATGGGGACACAGTAGTCCCACACCCGAAAGGGCCTTCGATGGCCCTAAGTCAGCCGGGGTGTAAGAGATATGCTAAAGACAATTTCGCTCTCGGTAATTGTAAAAATCCGCGTCACCCTCGTAGTTTTCATACCAATATACTATTTTCATTCATGGTATTTTTAAAAAATGTTACCTTCTCCTGAGTTCTCACCTATCAGTGTAATATCTTCAGGTATCGGCATGATGCCGAAGCGCGGCTGCGACGTGGCCACGTGCGAGATAGCCAAGTTCTACAGGCTCAACAACTCAGGCTTATGTCAGGTACGACAATTTTCCAGACTGTAATCATAGTCTGAAATAGCATAGTGATATGATGATATATCTATCCAAATTTCACTCGAAGCTCAGCCGTTTGAGCGTGATTGAGTAAGAAACATCTAAACATTTTTACAAACTTTCACATTTATATTATCTTTTACTAATCTTTTAAAAATAAAATCGTAAAATTGAAACGTAATATTACGTAGTAATGTAGTAATAAATACATTTATTACGGAACTAAAATAACTAAATCTCAAAGCTACAACTATGTACTATGATTTCTACACGTATAATTTGTACTGTTGCAGGCGGTATCAATGACAGTCCCACGCAAGTCTGAGCTATTCCAAGAAGATCTGTACCCGGACACGCTCAGTGACGAAGCCAGTCTCACTGCCGACGAGTGGCTCGCCGGGGAAGACGCCGAGCCTTGCACTATGTCGCTCAAGGTACTCGTTAATTGCGGCTGGACTATAACGTTTCGGCCGGTAGTTCAAGGTTCAATGTACTTTTGACAGGCGAAAAAAAGCCAGTAGTTCGAATTATTGGGGTCACTGTAGTTATAATAGATCTAGTGACCCCCAGTTGATAGATCGCAAATTTGTTCAACGATATCTAATAATTTAATTTGATCGACAGTAATATTATAGTTTTAGTGTCCGTCGGTTGATAAACCCAAGATCCACCAGAGTTATCTTTGTACATTTAATTTATGGTCTCCAAAAACAATAGATTTAGTGACCCTCAGTCGTTAGATATTTGTCAACTGAATTAGATCGACAGTAATATTATAGTTTTAGTGACCCTCAGTTGATAGACCCAAGATCCACCAGAACTATATTTGGGCATTTGGCCACAAAAACAATAGATTTAGTGACCGCCAGTCATTACATATTTGTCAGTTTAATTTGATCGACAGTAATATTATAGTTTTAGTGACCCTCAGTTGACCAACTCCGGGGTCATCAGAGCGATGCAATTAAGTACAACCGTCTTCGAAAATTTAATTTGATTGCAAAAATTGTGTTACAGTTTTAATGACCCCCTGGTATACAGACTCAGATCTATATAAAATATCTAATAAGAAATAGTCTCAAATGATAGTCTTTAGTTGGAAGGTCTTAGAAGATGCATTTTCACGCGTCGCTCAAAGCACACAAATTATAGAAATAAAACATTGTGGATAAAAACTCTATTATAAAAAGATACTGAACCGTTTTATCGAAGTAGGAATGGTTTGCTCTGTATGGGGATGACACCTCAGCCCTCTATAGTTATAGATAGGAAGAGAAATGTTGAATTTCATTGAAAGAGCTCATCCAACCATTCGAATAAAACCATACGAAATACTGCCAATGAGGTAACATTCTTACGCATCTGCATAAGTTACTGACGCAAAAGACTGATACGAGACTGAAGACAATATACTATAAGTTAAATTCTATATTTTACTGCCCCATTTTAATGTTTATAGGCATGGTCTTATTTTCATGTTTGTTCCTTGATGCGACAATATATAATGTATACGCGACCAAAGAGTTACCAGGCCCCTTATTCTGAGTGACAAAATGTTTCATATACTATGCGCGTTCGTAAAAGCCGACATTTAAATTGGTCTAGATTTACGTCATTTTATCTTCTGTGTTAACCAAAATTGTAATCCGACTTCTCACTTTACGACTGCGTTTGAAACTCGATGTCACTTAGAATAATACCCCAGGGCAGTGCTACTAGCAAATAAATATGTAAACGTACGTAGCATAGCTTCTTTGGTCGTGCGTACATGAAAGGTAAGTTAGCATATATTCACACAATCTTGAAAACCTTCAAGTGATCGTTATGTTGTATGTATGAACCATTTTCATTAATGTGTGATTTAAAACTGACATGGTCATTCATATAATTATTATAAGAATCAACAAAAATTATAAATATTGCGTTGGTTTTTAAAAAAAATGTACCTATGCATGGAAAATTAACATGTTTGTTAATTTTCATACATGTTAATTTTCCATGCATACGATTGTTATAATTGGGTTTAATACTAATTAGTCTAACAAATACATTAAAAGAGTTTTAGATCTAATGACCCCCTAAGTACGTTGCGTAAAACGTCAGTCGATAGTACTAGTCTTCTAAAAAGTATTAAGTGCGTAACATTATGAATTACATACATAATATTTATACATGAGGGTTTCTCAAACAATCATATGGAAGAAAAAAATGTATTTTACCTTTTCTTGATCTAATATTTAATATTATATTGAATTATTTTTATAAAATTATAAAGAGACAAGTTTGAGAACCCCTGATACAAACTAAACATCCGTCTGGAATGTTTCTGTTGGCTTGCATCTATTATAATAACTAATTTTGCATTTTTATTTCGTTGTGTGTCGTAATCTCCCTAACTTCGTTTTATTAATTGAGTTTGTGATTTCATTTGACATGTTTACTAACAGAGTGCCCTTATATTTTTTCTTTTAATTTTGGGATTCATTAATACCTCTTTCTATGTGATAAATATAAATTATTTTCTTTTATCATTTTCAAATAAGATATAATTTCGAATAAAGCTTTGCTCTTAACTTTTATTCTTTAAATATAAAGCTATACATTTATTAGAATTTACTTGCAAAATAGTATCTAAAAAATATTACTAATGATAATTACTACTCCCAATTCATTTGAAATAATATCAATAATGTTAAAATAATTCACACAATCAACGTACTCCCATTAGTTTTAATGACCCCCTGGGGTCAACAAAACTCAATTCCGCCGCCAACAGCCACGTTCGATACAGATGTTATAAGGTAGGGCCCCCCCTAACCAAACTCCAGGAGCGCGCTTTGGTGGTACAGGGTGGCTACGTGTCTGGCCGCGCGTCACAGCAGCTGCACGTGACGAAGAAGGCCAACGCGCTGGCCGGCGCTAAGGAGAAGGACAAGGACAAGGACCGCTCGCCCACGCCGCAGCATGGCAACAAGGAGCACGCTGGCACTCCGGCTTCTGCCACTCCGCCGCCGGCCTTTTCCGCTGCTGTGGTTAGTATAAATCGTATGTTTGACTTGGGCAGTGTTTCTCAAAGTGGGGTACGCGTACCCCTTCAGGTACGTCAGTTGATCAAAGTTTGAGAAACCCTGCCTTCTGGCATCGAATATAGCGGTTACTTTAACCTATTTAATGCCAGGGCCATATTAAAAGATATTTAATAAATATTGATAAATATGTCCAAATACGTGGTCTGTGCCCCGAACACGAAAAATATTCGCATTCGTAACTTATTCGTATGGAGAGAACGGAGCATTGCGATTGGCTGCCCGCCTACTGTGAACCTGTGTGTGTGTGTGTGTAGCCTGCAATCTTAATGCTCCGTATTCGCGATATGTTTACGTTACATATACAAATATGTTTCGTGCTCGGGGCACTGATTACATTTCAAGAAAGATATCACTTTGAGCGTTGCTCAAATTTTTACTAAAAAATCGTTTGTCCAATTTTCAACAGCTGAAATTATGAACCAGAACCTAAAATGGTACTATTTTTAATATTCTAGGAAAAACAACTATCAGATTTGGTCGATGAGATACGCAAGCTGAAATCGGTGATCGTCAAACAGGAGAACCGAATCCGCGCGCTCGAGGCGGCCGTCAAGGCGCCCCCGTCCCCCTCCCCCGTCCCGCCCCCGCAGCCTTCCCCCGCGCCCGCTTCCCCTTCCCCTGCCCCCGCGCCTAACCATCATGACGACGACGCCATGGCGCCCGATGAAGTCTGAGCTGATAGTACCGGCGCTAAAGCTTTGTGGTCACTGGTGAGGATTTCAAATACGTGATTTAAACATTGATATTGCTCGTGACATATATCTTGGACCTAACATGTGCTCTATACGCGCAGTATACCTTTCTTAGGTGTCTTTTAATGATAGCACGGGGTGCTACTGCGGTGGATGAGCTCAAATTCACCAAGCATAGATCACAAAACAATCTGCCCGCGTCAGGGCATCGTTTGTCTGGCGATTTAGATCCAAGATATGTGTCCTGAGTTATAACAACTTGATGTTTGTATTAACTTGATATTGAGGACTTGTATCGAATGTGTATAATTATGTAAAGATGAGATGTAAAAACTATGAATTGATAACGGTAAGGATAGATCGTGAAGTAAGTCTAATTTATTGCATGCTCGGTGCAGCTAAGATCGCGATGAGCTGCTCTTGATAACACACTTTCAGTATTTTAGTGAAAAATAGATCTTACTCTTCGACCAATACCTATATTGCACCTATTTTGTAAAATCGAACAATATATCATATAAATCAACACCAGAAAAATGCCACAAAGCTAACAATCGATATTCTATTCTAAGTCTGTTGCATGATAACATTATAAATTCGTGCTACTGTGACGTCACAACATGTTCTCGTAGAACTAATTAGAATGTGTATCGATGAGTATGGATAGTGAAAAATCATTATATTTTTAATAGCTAAGCTGACAAATCGAATTTTGTTATGAACGTAAAGATTTTTCATTGTGTGAATTGTACTGGCGAATTGAAAATAGATGATAAAAGCGTATTGCAGGTTTTTTAAAGAAACATTTGAATGATATTCAGAATAGGACTAACATTGAATAAAGCTTTGAAACGTCCGTTGTTGGCAAACGAATTGTTACCGTAGTTCGTTAGAATTACGGTAAATATGGTGGACAAGTGAGATGGCAGAGAATGGCGCCTAGAAAGGCGAGTGAGTTCGAGTCCCGTCCTAGGTGTTGATCGTTTCATCTTATTTCAACTTTCTATCCGCCAGTGCATTTCTTTTATTTATTTATATAAATAATTTTGTAAATAGTAAGATTAGATGAAGTGATAATATGCGAAATAAAATTATGTGCCTTATTTCATATAATTATATTGTTTACCTAGAAAATTTGTACCTAGGACATCTCACTATAGAGGGCTCAAATTATACCAGAGTAGGTGCTTTTCTAGTAAAACGATCCCGTAAGAATATCAATGTTCTGAATTTGAACATTTACACGAGATCTAAAATATGTCACGCGAAATTTCGCCCCCATATTTTACGAATGACCTCAATGTACTTTTTGTATTGGTATCAATTTAGATCTGTTGACCCCCATTTTCAAAGCGCACAGTCACAAGTAAGTTAAATAAACATTATGCTTGCCTTGACAATAATATTAGCGGGATATCCTAGGGACAATGAAGCGAATTACTCGCCTTACAAGTATGGTATTGAAGCCAAAAGCGACGTAATAAAACGACTGTTAGAACTGATAATGTTATGAACAATGAGATAAACAGTAAATAGTTCAATTCATCGAGATTTGCACTCTTCACTCCGAAGGCATAATAAACGCCCGAATTTCGGTAGAAAAATATTGGTTTAATGTAATAAGGGGTCTACTGAAAACTTTGAAAAAACTTTGACAGACATGTGCTGAATGTAGACACAATTTGCGAGTGTGATATAATATAATAATATGAGTATTTTTCGATGACATTTCTCATACGTCATTGCAATAGAACTACAAGTATTGTTAGTCTATATATTACTGTTTTATGTCATTGTTTTTAACGCTCTGCTAAGAATATTCTCTCAAAATGTTACAGTTTATATTAGTTTCAGTATAGGTATTTAATTATAATGAAATCCAATTGTTTGAATATTAGTTGACTCAACGAGATAGAAATTCAATATCTTTTTTTTTTACATTACATATACTCACGCTTGTAAATTCCCGAAGGGGTAGACAGAGGTGCATTAACGCCCACATTTCGCCAACTATGATTTTCAATCCCACGCAATAGAGGGCGAGCTTATTGCCGTCAAACGGGCACTTAGTCATGGGCTGTATGTTTACTGTCTGATAGAGAACAGGCCTATCCCTTGGTCACCTTCTACGACACCCACAGGAAGAGATGGGGTGGCCCTATTCTGCCTATTCTGAAACTTATATAACATGTAAAAAATATATACATATATATAAACTTGATATTTAAAAAGTAATTTAGTAGGATCAAATCAATTACTAGATGTAACGTAGGCACACTTATATGTCGCTGTAGTGGTAAGCTAATATTATTTATTGTTGTTACTTAATATATCAATGTGTGGCTTAGGGTACACTCACACTGGTTACAAAATAACTATCACGTATATACAATCTATACATGTACAAAATTAAATATAATAGTGCCACTTCACATGGCGATTTGTGTTCACTATTGGGCGTTCGCTACTGTATTTGGTATTTTTTTTGACATTCACGCAAACACGAAAATACAGGCAAATTCGCCACACATGGCAGCCAAATAACAAACCAACAAGCGCACGGTAAGCGTATGGTATTGGCCATATTTGTCAAATATACTGGCCACGCGTGGTAATTATTTGCCAAATATGTTAAATACAAATAGCCTTGTGAAGGTACTAAACACTTGAGATACAGACTTTTAATTATTTATATCAAAGTGTATAAAGGAATGATTCTTGAGGGTATGTCCTTTTCATAAAGAAATATCAGAGCGCCGTGATTGGTCGCCGACGACGTGATAATTTGCCGCGATTGGTCGTATTGCAGACTCGTCATTATGTAGAATCTTTTATCTCAATGTAACTAGCTACAGCATTTAACAATACTAACACAACTGCAAAAAAGATTGAATATATTTCGTACTGTTTCGTTGGATAGATAGACTTTAACTTAAAATCAAATCAAATCAAATCACCTATTCATTAACAAATGAATAAATGATTTGATTTGATAACAGTGCGTATCGTATAGCCACACATTAATATATGGTGATATAAACCATACAAGATTGTATAAGAGTCCATAATCAAATATGCTAATAGCAATGTGTATTTGAAAATGTGAAAATTTGTGTGTATAGGGCTTTAATTTCAAGTTAGACATTCGTAATATATCGATCTTATAAACAGGCGGGAATGTCTTCAGATTTATTAAAAAAAAATATCGTGCGAAAAATCTTCACAGACCAACCCCAAACCGGAGCGATTATGTCGGACTAACCGACTAAAACGCACGCCGTCTTTGGGTCGTTGATTGTCGGAAGTGAAATTGTCTGAGATATATCTCTCGCTCCCCGGCAGAAGATTTATTTACACTGGCAACATCGAGATCGCTGGATCTGGCAACACCAATATAATAAGTCATAAAACGCCAGTTTTGCCTTCAGTGTGTTGTAACATACCTTCTTAATATTATTTCTAATGTCTAACTTGTAATTCTTTTGTAAGATAGGCTTAAGAGTCCAGTAACTTGGTGCTTTTGTATATCTAATTTTCAATTAATAACGATAAGGCGCATCGCTTCTAAACAAATTGCTGGCTCAATGCATTATTAATAATTCTACTATTATTCTACTCTAGTGTAAGTTTTGCTGGTTTATTATTTCATTGTAAGTCTTTTTTTCGATATTTGGCGCCAAAATTGCGACGCCATCTTGAAATTAACGTAAACGCGTAACTTCGCTTACTCTTAATATTTTACTCTCACAAAGTAATTAATGTTTTTTTAATGAGATTGTCGTAAGGACGCAAATTGTCATCGCAACACAACTGAAACTTGAAAGTATTAATTTCATATGATTGGATAAACTATGGTCCTTTGCAGCTAGTCATGTCACTTATGAAATTTGACATTTGACAGGTTAGGTCGCGCTGTCACTTTGGCAGTATTATAGTTTAAATTTATTAGTATTATTACGACGATTATTATAATTTTACTTATCTAATTTATGATGGCGTAAACTTAGATGTTCGATATTTTGTATCATGACAAGGCAATGTATGATTTTGTATGAAAAAAAAATGCTTGTTTTTTTTACCTGTATGAATAATGTATAAATAATAGTGTATTTCAACATGTATTATGTATTGTTTGCAAAAGTATGTCATGGGAAACAGTGTAATGACGATGTCAGAATGATCTTAGCATAGTATTTCTCGAAGATTTCAAACTTGTATGTGAAGCTTTTTGTATTTTTCAATTTTTGAGTTCTTAGCATTTTTTTTAACCTATTGTGTATAAATATGCGCTATTTTAATGTACT
Organism: Eilema depressum; assembly: GCA_914767945.1. NCBI lineage: Eukaryota > Metazoa > Arthropoda > Insecta > Lepidoptera > Erebidae > Eilema > Eilema depressum. The sequence goes on from OU612032.1 coordinate 17,561,409, forward strand.
TATTGTAAATTTTTTAATCGACATTAATGCTTGTGGTTCATAGAATATGCTTATAAAGCTTGACGAGGAGAGTTATGAGAGAAACACTGAATAATATAAAAGAATTAAAGCATTCTATGGACGCTCGCCCTAATGTAAAGATTTCGACTGTTATTATTTTGACGTTAAATAATTTGTAATTGTGTTTTTTTTTCTATTTACCACCGCTTAGACGCTTCCCTAATTAATAACGTATTTCAAATAAAATGTGGATTACAATACGTTTGTTAGAGAATAGCAAAATTAAAAAAGGGGGTAAAATATTTCAAATCCGGGCAGGGTATCTTTTTAAAAATGTAAGCAGCTCATAGAGAACTAAATAACTATGCGATAATATATCAAGGTCTGAATGCACCAGTGAAAATCCGTTTAACTAAACTTGGTTCTCATTTTCATAGTGTGAAACGTGATAAAGCTGTTTAGATTTTATAGATCTCGGCTCCTATCATTGGTGAAATCAGCTCTAAAAACGTCACTATAGTAAGTGCGTTATCAATACTATCGTCAGACCATAAATTAATTCTCTATATCATTTACATAGAGAAATGTTTTCTTTGACCGACAACGCAGTTAATAACGCACTTATTATAGTATTTATTCTAGTAGATATATTCTAACAAACGAATCGTATATTTGTTGCAATATTCACGTTAATGTAAATATTATCTACTCCTCTTTGACTAGAAAATGTGACAAAAGAAAACTGAAAATAGTAAAATATGACCGAACGCACAATATAACGTTAGACTTCGACTTAGAATGTATAAAGACTGGATAGTCGCATAGTAGTAATATTTGATATTATATACAATTCATGTTTCTAAGTAAACGTATGTCATAAAAGGTGCTAAACGATACCATATTTACCGTTCTTATAAAATAATTGTATATTCTCTTATCTACTGTAGATATACATAGCTACAATATACATGCCATGTTGTTTACTAAATGTATAAAGCGAAGAATCCTATTTTGTATGTTGTTGTTAGAAAAAGTTGAAGAATTTTCACAATAAATAGTTACTACACGGACTTGTAGCCTTGTGGTTTTATGTCATGTCATGTCACAAGTAACAAGGGGTCGTCCGTGAGATCCTTTGTCGCAAGGGGTCGTCGGTGTGATCCTTTATCGCAAGGGCTCATACATGTGGTCTCTTGTCGCAATGGGTCATACTTGTAGACCTTATGACAAGGGGGTCATTCGTAATTGTGTCTTATGAGATCTAATGATTCACGAAATAGAGGATGAGTACTTACATACAAAATAGGTTTGTTTTTTATAAAATTAACAGGAGATCTCTGTAAATGTGACCTAATAAATTATTAGATCTTATGACCCCCAAGTCATGGGGTCACGAGATCTAATTGTGAAAACTATAATTTCATACTTGATTGAAATATGACGTATTACTAAAAAGTCGCGTATTCACTATTTTGATATTAGTTTTTAACAAAAATAAAATAAAGTTTTTTTTAAATTTTCTTTTTGTAATTCGTTTTTAAATTCCGGTTAATTTTATAAATTTTACAGCAGTTGCTATACACGGCGTAATATTACATGTTGCAAGGCGAGCATTCGTGCAGTCAGTACGGAAAAACCAGCCGCCAGTATTAGTACGAACCGTTAGTAGTAGCAGATTTAAAACTTAAAAATCTGATTGAAAATGATGAATTGTTTTTTAATCGAAACTTTAAAATATTTTAATGGAGCCCATAATATCAACTAGTGAATACGCGCTTATTGTGAAACAACATTTTGTTACTCTATATCTGTAATAATAAATAACTATAGCTCAATCCATGTTTATACAATCTAGGATTATTCACCGATGGTGCTACCGCGAGTGCCAAATGCTGCGTAAAGCTTGTTTAAAGCCAAAATGACGCGCCACACTACCTGCCTCACGCACTCAAGCCAATTGACAACGATTGTTTTCAGATATGTTGGTCAACTGGTCATAATTTGACTGAACGCGCGAGCGAGCGGACGTCTTGTTCTATACAATATGTCAGCGCTAGTCACACAGCGTACTCCAATTTATCACGCGATTAGTCGACCGCAAGGTTCGTATACATGTGAAGTAAATGTGTGTGCGCGCTTCATTTATTTAGACAAGCTATATGTATAAAATTGGATAATATTTACATGAAATTTGACAATATTATATTAGGTATAGGTGTTAAGTGCCTTGTTGTGTTTTGATAAGTAATACTCAGATCATAAATGTTGCTACGAAAGTTGAACAGAATATATATTTATTTTACTATTTTCATTGGTCGTATTATTTTGATTACCTACTCTATATTCAAGGACAGACCGGGTACCAAGTTACACCCACTACCTGACATTATAGTCTTCTTCGTCCTAGCGTTAATCCTAGTCGCATACGAATCTTTACCTCGGAGTCTGGGGTCCGTTTTACCAGTCTTAAGGCCCCGAATCAGATCAGCATCGAAAAATCGGTATTTTCGAAACCGTTTTTCTTTTTAACTATGAAACCTACAGATCTGAAATTTACATGCCTGCATACTACAGGATATACAGAGTAACTTTTTCTTTTCATAAATTAAATAAAAAAGGAGGAAATAGTTGAAAAGAGGCTCAGAACATCACTCTACTCTTTTTTATGAAACCAAATATTTTCTACAATATGTATCCAAACAATCTAAAATTTCACATGTATGTTAAATAAGTGTATTAGCATGACGTGATCTTCTTAGTTAGTAACCGTCGCATATAAAATTATCTATTTAAATTGGTTTAACTGATTTTTACGGTTCAAATATGAGCGAATGACCTTGAGCATTTGTATGGTCAAAGTCATTCGCGTATGTAATCACCTTAACGACGGATTTGTCCGGACTTCGACATTATAGTCGTTAGTCAAAAAACCGCCATACTGAAATGGATTTGGGCGTGCTATATCTGCGAAATATCAAGTAAAAGTTAGGTCATTTGGATACACACTGGAAGCCAACAGATGGGAGGTGGAACCGTGGTCGGCCGAGGAAACGTTAGCGGGACGAAGAGGTTTGTCCCAGATTGTTGGGATAGGAGAGAGGTGGGATAATTTGGGCAAAAATGGGCTTAATCTATATAATGCAGAGGTGAAACGGATAGTGGTTTGGCCGGATACCGGATATTCGGCAAGTTACGAGGCCGGAGGGCCGAATATCCGGCTACCGGATATTCGGCCAGACTTGGAAAGGTTTGCTAGAATTTATCTTTTAGCACCTGGCGGTAACAGTTACTGTGGGAGGCTATTAACAAAAGCTGGTCTGGTATACGAAGCCAAGGATTCGAAATTTGTCATTGTGTGTAGTATTCCACTTGATTTGATACCCATATTGAGGGAGTTGAGAAATAATATGTAATCCGCTATTTTTGTAGAGGCAACCAACTTGAACCCATTTTCCAACTTCGCTAAGAACACTCCTGACCCGACTAATTCACCTTTCAAACAAAAGCTAAATCAAATTGGTTCGAATGTTTGGAAGCTACGATGCCACAGAGAGAACCACACACGATAAAATGATTTCTTTTAAAATTTTACTATCCGGTATCCAGCCGGATAGTGAAAAGAAGGCCGGATACTGGATAGTTACGGAATATCCGTTTCATCTTTAATACGTTTCTAACGTTAAATAACGGCTTTTTAACAAATGGATACACGATACCTATATAAATAAATGTTCTAGTAAGGCTTACCCTTTATGTTTGTTTGTTCCGGATAATCTCTGGCTGGGCCGATTATACATAATTTTTACTATACACAGCTGGTATTTTAAGGCGAAAATAAGGTTACGTTTATTTTCGAAAAAGTACCTATAGGTTTCCATGAAAAAACTTTAAACCCAGATCTACAGGTACAGCTAGTCAATAATAATAAATCAAAGTACAATTAAAACTATTTATTATACAATTTGTACATAAACAACATCTTCTATCACACTTCAAACTCCTTATCGAACTGGTCCTCAGTGATCTTTCTCTTCTTCAACTTCTTCATGAGCGCGATGTCGGCGGCTAACTCGTTCAGTTCCTCCTGTGTGACCGCCTTCCGTTTCTTCTTCTTGCCTACTTCTGTGCTGTTCTGCGTTTTCCATTCTTTCCGCTTCTTTCGCTTGAGTTTGCGCTCTTCTTTATTCTGTTTTGCCTGTTCCCATGATTCTGTTTGCATCTACAAGTAAAAAATTAAATTAATCAATGATCTGATACTTCTTTAGCCTATTTTGGTGCATGATGAAAATGAATAATCCATACTAATATTATAAATACGAAAGTAACTCTGTCTGTCTGTCTTTTACGCTTTCACACCTAAACCACTGAACCGATTTTGATGTTTGGTACAGAGATAGATTAGACTTTCTGAAAAGATACAGGCAATTTTTATTTCTGATGACCTGCGAAAGGTGGCTGGGACGGACTGGATGCGGAAGGCGGAGGATCGGCAAACGTGGCGCGTATTGGGATTTTTTTTTATATAATCAAACAATCTAAAATGCACTAAGCGGGAATCGAACCCGCTATTTCACATAGCAGTCAAACACTCTACTGCCACGCCATGAGGGTCGTAAGTACCAGAAGTTATGTTGGGATAGAATAGACCCTGGGTTTATAACTGCAAGCTTTGTGTCTAACAGTAACTGACACTCTGATGAAGACAAGACTCGTCAAGCTAATATCAACCCTCACCATCTTCTTTTTCTTTTTCGACGGCCACACCCCAGTCTTCTTATACTCCTCCAGCTTCTGTAACCTACTCTTCTCCTTCTGCTTATCTTTATACGGTATACTGTTATAATCTATTTGTTCTTTCGGCCCCACAAACTGGTCCTTATGCTCCTGTTTTACTTCTGGCATCAAGGGCAGCTTGAGAAGACCGTAGCTGGTGGCAATGTGGCCTAGAGGCAGTTCTTTGAATTGCAGCAGTAGGTTACATTCGTGTTTGGTGTATGCTCGCATGTGGGAGACGAAAGCTCGCTGGCCCTTGTCAAGGATGGACCTATCTTTCTTTTGTTGGTCGTGGAGCATTGTGAGTACCTGTAATTAACCAATTTTTTAATGTATTAGAATGTATCTCTTCATGTTCCTTATAACTACGGTACTAAATAGATGGACTCTTATTATAATAAGAGTACAATCTCGTTTAATTCGTCTTTATTCACTCATGCGTTTTAAAATGATAAAAATTTTAACAAAATTGCGTATTTTTGGCGTCAAATGTACGTTTTCAAAAATTAACACTTCGAATCGCCATCAAAAGAAGAAGTAGGAGCATTTTAATACATTGTGTTATTTTATTAGTTGTTTACAACACAAAAAACCTCTCCTTTTCTGTATTTAGTTAACAAATGATTAACATGCGAAAGGTGGCTGGGACAGACTGGATGGGGAAGGCGGAGAATCGGCAAACGTGGCGCATATTGGGAGAGGCCTATGTCCAGCAGTGGACTGCATTAGGCTAATTGTTTGATAACATGTAAAAAGACCGACTGCTGTTGAAAAGATCAAAACAAGTTTAATAACAGGAATTATCATGAACTGAAAGAAAATTAATGTGTACTGCCTACATGGTAGGTATAACTAACCTTATCCTTCAACTTTTGACTGATCTTGATCTCGTCTCTCGACTGCCTCCAGTCCTTCAACTCCACCAGCTGGTTGGTCCTGATGAAGGGCACGTAGGTATCCTCTGTAGGTAGCAAGGGGAGCAACGAGCAACCCTTAGCGCCGCCCCGGGCCGCCCTCCCCACGCGGTGTACGAGGGCCGCGGGTTGAGTGGGAGGCTCCCACTGTAGTACCCACTCTACTTCCGGGATGTCTAGACCTCTGGGGAGAAAAAACATATAACTAACTTGTGTTAGTCAAAAAAGACCAACTCTTGGCGAAGCTCACTAGGGTATGATTCAGATGCTTGAGGTGTGCTCGATAGAGACTTGTAAGTCGGTCCACTACACGAATTCATTCTCGGATTTGGCTCCGCTCGTGTTCGGCTCGTCTAGTGTAAATGCTGCTTTACAATACGCCGTGTAACATTGGTGAGAGGTAACCATACTACGAGTGATATTATAAATGCGTAAGTAAAGGTATGAGTTGGCAGCGGACGACATGAGGCAGCAGCGGACGACGTGTCGCAGCGACACGTCTGGTTTCAATGAGCAGTTTTCCAGTAGATATAATAATCAGTTGGTTTTAAGTCATCAGGAGATGGCGCTAGCATAGCTTTTGGTAATTTTAATGTACTCTGTGGTTTGTTTGTGGTATTTTTTCACGAATATGCGATGTTGCAAAAGTTTAATTTCATTTACCCATATATTATTATAATAGATAAAATATAATAAAACGCTTAATTCTTTTCGCGTCACTGTCTGTAATTTAAAATAATAATATTATATTTAAAATAATTGTATCAGAAAAAATGACAGAATATTTAAGTAAAGTAAATCATTACAAAACCGAAGAACATTTTTTCCATAAATTAGGGAACACTAGATGTGACACCACACTCTTCTTACCAAAAGTGCCGGCTGCGCCATCTAGCGCGTCTTTAGGAACCCTATAAATACCTACTGGAAAACTGCTCATTATTTCCATGAAAGCGACGACACGTCGTCTGCAGCTGCTGCGTGTAGTCGGCTACCAACTTGTACCTTAACTGTGTCTGTCTGTTACGCTTTCACTACTTAATAACTGAACTGGATCTTGATGAAATTTAGTACAGAGATGGATCAGAGCTTGGGAAAGTATATATTACGCTATGTTTCGTCGCGATAACGGACATCCACACGGACAGAGTCAGTACTTATATGAAAAATATGTTTTACAGGACTAAAATGAGTCGCAAACATTCAAAGTCGGTGGGATCTAATTTTATCCATACTAGATCTGGTCGAGTCTGTCATAAAGCTATAGTCAGGTATTATATCAAACCAACCTTGCCATTAAATCCGTACACAGCAAAATCGTGTTGTCAGCAGCACGAAACTTCTCCAAAATCTTACCCCTCTTCAATTTCATTTTCCCATGAATGGAAAAAATATTTATATCTGGCAAGAACACTGGCAACACATCAGCAAAGTAGTCCACGCAGGCGCAGGTCGGTAGAAAGAACAATCCTTTTGCAATTTTTCTATTTCTTATAAAATTTAGTAGAAATAAAAATTTATCTTGGGGTTCTACTATGACGTAATAGTTTTCTAGAAGTAGTGGGGTGCTGATGGAAGCTTTTTCTTTGACGCTGACGACTACTGGGTTTCTAAGACCAGCTCTGACTAGATCTTGAAGTTCCTTGGTCTGTGTGGCCGAGAAGAGGCCCGTGCGCCGCTGTCTCGGGAGGTATTGTAGAATGGTAGTGAGTGTGGCACTGAATCCTAAGTCAAGGAGGCGATCTGCCTCATCAAGAACTAAGATTTCCTGAAATTGAAAAAAAAAAATAAAAACTTAAAAACATGCGTGTTAGAGGGATTTACACAAATATTATTGTCGCTCATTTGGGTGCATGTGATAATATAAAACTGTTAATTCACATTAAAGTTATTAAATTATTATTTTTTTTTGTTTTGAATTAAAATATTTATTGATGGCAACAGGGTTATAGGTTCATAGCTAGAAGGAGGGTATTGCGCAGATTGTTTAATGGTGTGCCAGACAAACCCCCACTGGTTTAGGGCGTGCCAATGTGTAAGAATATTTGTATTATATTTTGTATATAAATAAATAAAAAATAAAAATCAAAAATTTGGTACAAGAGGATTGTTACAGAGTTACTAAATGCTTGCAACTCTGTAGAATTAGGTAGGTATTTTTAGGTTATGATGACCACCAACCATTAGAAATAAGTATTTATTTTTAAAAGACACTACTAACCAATTCTCTAAGTCTTCCAGCCAGACTCAATTGCTTCCTCTCACCTAGCAAGTCTTCGAGCCTGCCTGGGGTGCACACCACGATGTGAGCGCCCTTCTGTATAGATTCAATGTCTACCTCCACAGGTCTACCGCCAACAAGAAGACCTATTGTTATATGAGATAGTTCTGGTTCTTGGAGAAATAGCTCTATGACCTGAAAGTACACAGTAAATTAAATTTATATGAAATTTATATCATTTTATTTAAAAAAAAATCAGAAAAATAAAATAAAATTCATTTTTATTTTAGAAAAAAGGTGAAATTGTCCTTTAATAAACTTAGCAAAATTATATCACTAGGTAAAAAGTTACTCAGAATTTAAAGAGAAGTAATCATAATCTTACATCTATTGAAGCTTACAATTTGTTGCAACCAATATTCTTATCATTGTAATGATTCAGATCATAATAAAAATAAGCACAGTCTTACCTTACAAATCTGAGTCGCCAATTCCCTGGTTGGTGATATAATTAAAGCGTAAGTGAAGTCTTTCCTTAGCGGAGAATCCTTCCCCTTTTTCATTAACATTTCTAATAGCGGTACCACGAATGCTAGGGTCTTACCCGACCCTGTGACAGCTTCAGCCACCACATCCTTGCAAGACAAAATCAATGGTATCACCGCTGCTTGTATAGGAGTCATAGTTTTGAAATTCTGCTTGCTAATGCAGTTCAAAATTGGCTCCAATAAGCCCGGTGTTACTTTCGACCAAACTTTGTTAACCATGATTGAAAATTGTACTTATCGCGACTTTGAAGAAACTATATCATCATTATCAACACCAACAATATGAGACAGTAATACTACATATTTAGTAAAATAAACAGGAAACAGCTAGAATTATGTACAAAAACACGTCAAAAACACAATTCTGCCATGCGGTTTTGACATTGACACAATTGACAGATAACACATGACAATCTTTTTCTTAAATAGTGCCATGATACGCAGTCTTTTGCGCATCGAGGTAGGTTCGAGGAGTTCGCTATTATTGGAGAGGGACATGCGTGCCAATAGTCTCACTAAGGGGTCCATTACACGCTTATGCAAGCTTCATGCATGCATCATGCCGTCAATCATGAATTTTATTGGTCAATCGGTTATTAGACGTTATGTTATTGGTCAATCATGGCGTGATTGATGATTAAATTGATAGCAAAACCTATCGTGTATTGGACCCTTATGGATCGGGTGAAGTGGAGAAGGAAGAGCCGGATGATGAACCCTCCCGAAAACCTTCTAGACTCGACATTCTCATCTCGATATCAACTTACTGTAAACTAAAATGTCGAGTACAAAAAGTTCTTGAGCCGATACAGTACGTGACAACCTTTACGTTTTCAAATTCCATATCATTATGACGAATAATTACTTAATAATTAAGGTATTATTTAGCACTACTCCACATTCTAATTATAATAGTTGTTCTTATTTTCCAATTAATTAGCCTTCTAATTAATCTATTTATAAAGTTCACAAACAGGTTTCAGATCGTACGGCTATCGGCAATCAATATGGCGCATGTTGATATGACAAATTGACAGCTGTGTTTTGTCCCGTCTAAAGTTGTGGTTGTGATGTTTATATTACATCTCCAGACAGATAACGCACAAATTTAAGTTTAACCATGACGCGGCCTTTCGGTAACAGCGATAAACGATTTTCCATTGACGACGCATTTGAGGAGGAGACCGATGAAGCGATTAAAGTTTACGGTGCTACAGGAGACAGATCGCCTTTACAGAATAAATATAAAAATGGGACCGAATATCTGGCCAGGTAACGTGAATTTATTTAATATAGACCAATATTTGATATGTTTCAAGTCATTAGTTTTGAGGAGTAGTCGATCCTTTGTGTTTTAATGTCAGTATGTTCATGACCTTTTCGTGAGTCATTATGTCTTACTGGAGCAAAGGCAGTTGAACTTCCGAGCGGTTACTTACTTCTCGGACTTGCTCTAAAGTGTGGCGGCGCTAATTACTTGTTAATATTTGCTAAACGATGTTGTACACTGACCCATTCTGTAGTGTTTGCGCTAAATTTATTGCCCTCATAAAAAGATAATAGTCTTACAAAGAATTAGATGACAACGTTTTTGTCATAGTGGATAAATATTGGTATATGTATACTTAAAAGTATAAACCTTTTAACAATAATTTATACCTATAATAATATGCTAAGCAATATGTATACATACACACTAATATAACAATTAATTTTCCTATTATTTTTACTGTCAATTTCAATGTCAGTCAATATTTTTCTTAGAAAAGACAATTTGTAACAGTGCCTTTTATGGAGGCACTGTTACATAAAATAGTTGTCTCCAATTTTATTACATTATTTTTCTTTTACTGTTCTATTGCTAAACTTATCAATATAATTTAAGACTCCTCTGTGAAATAGATAACACTTTTCTATTTAGAATGATATTAAACACATTAGGTAAATTGATAAACCACACAAAACGCATTACTATAAATGTGATAGTGTTATTATACCAACTCAAATTAAAATTCTTTATTTCTCAAAATTGTGAAATTTATTACATCTTTTTGATGTCAAACTCTGCTTGAAACTAAGTTTACCACCAAATTATACCAACTGATTACTGAACTGCAATAATAAATACATGTCTTAAAATATGTTGCAAGCTTATTTCAAGCATTCCAGTACTAATTAAACTATAACTTAAACTGATTATGTTTTGTAAGGTTCATTTGCAGTTGATAGAAAGTTGTGTAAGATTATTTTGCAGTTAATAGAAAGTATGATAAAAGAATACATAATTGTTGCAACATCTACATAATAAAATGAACACTGATAGACAATACAGTCTTATAGTTAGGTCTAAAAAGGACAGAATTTAGCTTTGGAGAAAATGGAACACTGAATGCTGGATATTCTACACTATCCCAAAAAGGGAATACAAGGGGGATATGGATGAAAAGTCCACATAATGAAGGCTAGATAAATTCTATCCGCATACTAGGTCTGTTTTGAAAATAATGATATGTATTATTTATATAAAATTATTTTTGAAAATAAACATTTTAAGCAGTTAAGACGTAGTGCAATAGCTTGTTATATCCTTTACAGTTATCATATCACACTTAACCAAAGAATGACAAAAGACCGCATCACAATAGAGCAATAATCTAAAGAGTTCTTAATACTTTTATGACCGAGTTATGACATTTTCCATCATATCATGCTAATTAATTCACTCTCAATAAAAAAGAGGCCATGATTCAATTCAGAGTCTTGCTCTTTTGGCACGTAAGTTCAAATAAATGAATGGTACACTCATAGATTTAATTTGATGAGTAATACAATTGCACATGCCTTCTTACTGATCTTTACACCATATTATTCAGTTGATAGTGGATCTTGGAAGTGGTGATACATGAAATTTGCTCACTTATTGCCAAACATCATGTTGGTGGATATGAAGTCTGTTGAGAAAAAGCCGGATAAGTTTTTTGTCAGTGTTTGCTTGACAGAAACTAGGTATTTTACTCTTTTTTTTTCTGCCATCAACCCTACAGCTATTATTATCAGATTGTCCTTTGGCATTTTGAGTTTGTTTGTTCACATCCTGCAATGTGTGTGTGAAAAAAGTTATGAGATGATATGCTCATAACTTTTTTTTTTTAGGAACACAAAAAAATATTATAACCTTGTTGCATATCCCTTTGACTACTTTTGTGACTTGTATTTTTTTTTGTTCTTTGCTACGTCAATAAAGCCTTTGGCTCTATATGAAATTTTATGGAACTAGCCTTCCACCCGCGCCTCCGCCCTCGTGGTTCTCTTATCTCCGGTTCCACTCAACCGATTGCAATCAAGCACACGTAAGATTTTAAGCCTGACCAAGATCTTTCTAACCAAAAATACCGCATCAAAATCCACAGTAGTTTTTGCGTTCATCGCGTGATCCATTTTACCCATTTCCTAATGTAGCCAAGGCGTAAGGTAAGAAACCTTACTGGTACTGCCATGGCCCGCCATGGGGACGCCATGCTCTCCAAGGTACGATAACACCCAGGCCAACATAAATAGGCATATTGCATAATTTGCATATATTTGCACTGAGTGGGAATCGAACCCGCGCTACCCTGCGTAGCAGTCGAATGTACTACCGCCAGTCCACAAAGGCTGCTCTTACCTTATCCCAATATTATAAATGCGAAAGTCCGTTTCTTTGTTACGCTTTCACGCCTTAAGTACTGACCGATCATTATGAAATTTTGCATACACGTTCGAGGCCAGCATACTGAGGTGAGGACAACCATTTTAGCATTGTTGACATCTATAAGGGTGGCCTTCGTTCATTATGTCGCCAGTACACAATGGCCAGTAATGGCACATGCTCTGCAATGCGCCACTGTGGGCCTTTGCCACATAGATGTATGGTGCCTAGCTCATTGCTACGCCACGGTTCCCTTGAATTGTTCCAAAAAACTGATAATATTTATTTATTTTTAATGATTACATTTAAGGGAAACGTACAGCTAAGCATTAGTACCTACTAGGTTTTACCCGCGGCTCCGCCCGCGTGGATGTCGGTTATCGGGACCAAACATAGCCTATGTCCTTTCTCATGGTCTAATCTATCTCTGTACCAAATTTCATCAAAATTGGTTCAGTGGTTTAGGCGTGAAAGCGTAACAGACAGACAGACAGAGTTACTTTCGATTAGTATGGATATGGATATATAGTTATACTAGGAGACGATCAATTAAAAGCTTTCACTGTTAATCAGTTAAGCACTGGTAAGCAATTTGGGGATATTGCGCGCCACCATGGCCAATCATTCGTCACTGTATACCGATGCCCCTTGTGCACAATAGAAAAGCCTTGCTGTGCGCCATCATAGTCCCTTGTGTACTAGATGCTTTAGAGCTCATTTTCAGCTAACCATCTCTGATGGATTGAAGCCATATTGATATACCCTAAAAAAATAAAAAATGAATTTAATTACATAAATGTTTTCGTTTATAATCGTGGTAATAACTGGCTCTTTATACATACTTTCGAAATATGTACACCTATTTGAATAAATTTTAATGAAATTTACAAGTGTCTAAACACTCATAACAAAATACATTTTGTTTTACAAATATAATAATATTTTGATTGCTGTTGGTTACAATTTGATTAGTCTACGGCCACACCACGCATAACTCTTGTAACAATTCATAAAAATTACGTCGAAAATAAAATGTTATTAATTTTTTTGCATAACTCATACATGTTTATTTCAGCTATTTTTTAGTTTAACCGAATTCATAAACTAGTGCATAAAAAATCTATGTAATAGGTAATCGGCGATAGGAAGACTATTTCTCATCACCGACTTTTTTAATAATTATTCAGATTGTCAAATTGACTGCACCCCGCCCGTAACGTGGGATGCAGTCCAAATAATATTGGCCACCATTACCAGAGCCTCACGCATATTTCCCTCTGTGATAGGCAGAAACAACAGCCCGCTATTTGACTATCTTTAGATGAGCTTCACGGACTTCCTCTACTGTGATTAATCCTTTGAACATTCTCTTGCATAAAATATTTTTGTATTGTGTAATGTCGCGACAAACTCCAAGAAAATACAATATTATTATTTTCTTTCAGCAAAACATACAAATGTACAGAAGACACCACTTCACGGGACTCTGACTCATTGATCCACGAATATGTGGAAGCCACGACGTCCATGTACTGCTGGAACCATCCGAAAGTCAGAGAAAACTGGAAAACAGTATGTGCAGCAGTCGTTTTACTCTTAGTGGGCGTGGGGCTCCTCGGCATGGGAGCCTTCGCTGTTGCTGAACCTGAGAATGGCCTCCAAGGTGCAGTATTCTTCGTAGCTGGAATGATCTGCTTCGTCCCTGGCGCGTACCACGTAGTCTACATCTGGCTAGCCGCCCGGGGCCAACGAGGTTACGACTTTTACCATCTCCCGTTATTTACCTGATTTATTTTACTTTTTAAGTTTGTGTAAGCTTGTAAAATGAGTGTAAATTATACGAGGAGTACGAATATCATGTCTGGAGATGTATGTGTGCGATTTTTTGCTCTCTAATGAAGTCAAATTTATGAGTTGTTGATAAAAATAAGAGTAGCTCCTTAACTTTCTCTTGTTGATGCATAAAATTAAGATATATCGAAGATGCTTTCTCCTTACCGTAATACATGTTATACTGTTGAAAGTGATAAAAATATATACTGTTTGTAACAAACTAAATTAAAAACCTGTCAAGGTATCAGTTATGAGGACTACCTATGTAAATAAAAATGAATATATTAATTCAAAAATACAAATGAAGAATGAATAAAAAAGGCAAAGTATATTCTTCAATCTATTAACAATCAAATATCTAGTAATATAATAATTTTAAACATAATTTAATAGACTATCGAAGTGCCTAGTTGCATAGATACGTAGTTTTAATTTTGTAGCAAAATGGAAAATGGAACCTGCTGCACATTACCTGAAATCGATAATAAATATTTATTATTTTATAACACCACCACGTAAAAATACGTTGCGAAATTACACCCCTCGACCTACAATACTCGAATTAGGCCAATATAATGTAACTACTATTTTTACTGGTATAGCTATCAGATTCAGATGATTTGCAGCTTAGGTTAATTTAATAAAGCCATAAAAATGAGTTTCACAGGACAATGTAGGAAAGACTTCACGCCTACAAATCCACATTGATTTGCCTTGGTTGGCGATATGTCTACCAATGTTTGATGAACAGTTAAGCCAGTTCACGATGCAATATAGTTTTTGTCATAGCAGCCTCTAGCTTTGACCGTATACCTATAAGTGGTAAACAAATTGCGAGATATTATCAAAATCAAAAAATGTGATAAAGCAATAATAATTTATTAATTTTACAAGTAATGCTAATAAGATAAAAATGAATGAAGTTATCTAAATTAACAATATTCTTGTATGTTATTTAAGATTATTTATATTCTATACAAGTAGATTCGCTTGCATCAAAATAAATATAGTATCGCAAAATTTCTGATCTCAAATCACAGCGATCGTAGCTTATGATGTTTTCTTAAAAATAATTCATCTTACTTCAAAATTAACTAACATTTATGCAGATAAACGAATAAGCCAATCATGCACTAAATAATCGCACGGGGCGTTTGTTTAATCGCCTTTTGATACAGTGTTTTATTAGAAAAGGCTAGAATTTATTTTATTTTAAGCCAGTACCAGACACTGTCGGATTGGAGTGATAAATCAACTAATATGGATTACAATACAGGTTGATGTTTATGCATAACTCACATCTTGAAGTTCTTACACATATAGGTAATCTTTGCTCCTTAGATATATGCGGTGGATATTTTTTGTCCCCTTAATCCACTGGGATCAGAAAGGATGATCTACCAGTCGAGCAAACATTCCTCTGGGGTTTACGCTAATCTACCATTGGTCTAGTGGATACAGTTACACTTCGAACTGTGTTAGGATCCTGTTGACTCTACTAGTGGATTGAACAGCGCTCAAAGTGCTATCATCTTGAGTGCTGTTCAATCCACTGTGGATCTTTTCAAAAAGATCCATCACTGACCCCAGGGAAGCCGACGCATTCTGTAATACAATTACTATTGGTTTTCTATCTAAGCAATCAAAAACTCCAAAATACAATCTTTTTGTACGTTATCTAAAATTAAGCTTTTATATTGCCTAATTAAGAATCATAGTAACAGAAATAGATATATTAAAAACTCGAAACTCGCAGCCATCCAATTACCTATAACGTGAGCTTTTTTTTATTATTATTGTACGGCTTGATAAATTCAAGGTCGATTAGGTATTGCGTCTGCAGTGATAGTTGGATATTTATTAAAGATTTTGTGGGCAAATTATAACTTTTCTTTTTCAATGGTTTAGATACTGGCATATATCTTGACCACAGGCACATGACACATCATGAAATTCGCAGTTCGCGATTTTTGTTTGTCTTTCGAGTATAGCACGGGGTGCTACGGCAGTGGAGGAGCGCAAATCCACCAATCATTTATATTATATCAATCAAAGCGTCGCGGTAGCTTAGTGGTTAAGGAATCAGCCTTACGATCGAGAGGTCCCGGGATCGAATCCTGGCCATTACACTACCAACGTGAACCCACTCCTAGCACAAGCAATTTAGCTAAGTTGAAGGGGTTAAAGGGAATATTAGTAATTTCGATTGCTAATATTCTTAAAAAAAAAAAAACAATCCGCGCGCGCCAAGGCCTAATAGTTTCTCTCGCGACTTGGGGTCAAGATATATTATGCCGATAACTATAACGCGTAAGAAGTCCTTGAAACTACATTTAGGTAATGAAAACTTTTTACGTGTTCGTTTTTTAATATTGTAGATATTAAAGCTTACATGTTACGAATTAGTTTTTTTTTTTAGTGTTGAAAGCGAAAGTCGTCATTCTAGTCTGCGTTCGACTAAATGTGTTCAGTTTACTTTCTACGTTTTTTATAACATTTAGTAATATTTGATGACACCCTGTAATTCGAATAAGATATTTTGATATCTTTGTAGCATAGTGTGCAATGTTTTTTCTTTGATAATGCGATCTTAATATAGGTTAATATTTGTGATGTGAACATTGATTAGATATGATAAATTGCGATCTATTTACGTTTAATCGTTACATACAGAAATTAAATTTATTATGAAATAGGTGGGTATAGTCAGCGTCAGTTACTAGACTAACTACTGTTGTCGCTGACTGTACATATCTTTTAGATCATCAATAAAATCACATAGCTAATATATTATATTCTTTTTATGACATATTTAAACCCAAAATTGAGGAAAACTCATTTAATTATTTGATTGCAATGTAATTATGGCCTATCATAACTACATTTGCCAAATGGAATTTAATTATACTCACATATTGTATATTTTCCTCGATGTATTCTTTTATCATTTTGCTCTGAATGTAATATGCCATCAACATAATAAAATAGCAAATTTAATAATGTAGTCACTTTGTAGCCTACCAACGAAATAATTTATGCAATGAACTTGTATTAAATGAGGTAGACATTTTTAAAAATAAATAAAGATTCTAGAACATTCGACACATCGCTATCTAGATCCAAAGTAAGCATAGCTAATTAGCTTGTTTTATGACTTCTAGAATGCGGACAAACATGCTTAGATATTTTTCCAATTAGTCCCACCCTCTCTTTTCCTACACAGGACAACACTTGCAGGACTTAGATGTTACTAGCATAGGATGCAGAATATTTCATCAATCAAGAACCAAGTTATAACAAAAAATAAATACACGTGATATCTCACTATATCTACGGCCCCCTACCTGCCCCCTGGTTTTTTAATTTCGTAATTTTTCCGGAACCTGTTGAACCTCGCGTGATTAATGGATAACCCCTCAATACTATCGCGATATCAAAAGCCTACTTTGTTCTCCTTTGCATTCTTTGATTATATTATTTCATATCCTGTTATTCCTATTACACTGGTATTTACGTTGAAATAGGCTAATTGGCCTTTTTTAGTTATCGTTTTTAAACGCCATCTACCTCTTTAATATAAGATCATTAGTTTTGTGTTGTGTTATATATTGTTACTATTTATCTTATGCCATTATTTCGTCTCCGTATCGATGTCTTATATTTTGATTCATCATAATATTATTATTTTAAATTAAGCTTGAAAAGTTTTAGTATAAGGGCGCTACATTGAAATTTTGTTACGTATAAAATATCTTATGTGCTTTCCTTTGAATGAACTGGCACTATATAACGAATGACAAGTGTAAGTACTATAGTAAAATCAACGATTCTGTGAAATGGCGAAAATAGAATACGGCTGTCACTGTCCAATGCATACTGTTTTATTGCAAATCAAAGACATTGTGTTGTGTTCCCGGCGGTGAGTAGGGTAGCCAGAGCTCACTGGAGAGGTTTTGTGCTGTCAGTGAGAAGACCACAGGCTTCACCTGGTTATCTTCTGCGCTGAAGGCACAGAATCTCACTGTTCTTACAGGGTCGGCAGCACGAGTGTAACTCCCCTGGTGTTGTTCTCGTACACGGCAACCACTTTCCATCAGGTGGGCCGTGTGCTTGTCTGCGACCTAAATGGTATACAAAAAAGACAATTTAGCTCAATTTGACATTATTGAAGAGACGGTGGCGGCCTCCTTCAATCCACGGAATTGTTGGTTATACTATACCAATTTTTGGCAGGTGTGAACATACACTTATCGGATGCGTCCGTGACTCTGACCCTATTTAAATGTAAATTATTTTTTGTATCAGGAAGTCGGAATGAATATGAATTGAAGACGGATATAATAAAAAATATACTGTTATTTAAAAAATGAAGTTTTGTGTACATTGTATGTACATATGGCGGAGTAGTGAAATAGATGTCTGATATTGCTCGAGACGTAAATCTTGGACCTAAAATGTGCTCTATACGCGCAGTACACGTTTCTTGGGTGTCTTTTGAGGATAGCACGGGGTGCTATTGCGGTGGACGAGCTCAAATTCAACAAGCATAGTCTTACACCCGTATTCACAAACAATACTTCGCTATGCGTTGCG
The DNA here is from genome assembly GCA_914767945.1 of Eilema depressum. Lineage (NCBI taxonomy): Eukaryota > Metazoa > Arthropoda > Insecta > Lepidoptera > Erebidae > Eilema > Eilema depressum. The sequence goes on from OU612032.1 coordinate 17,579,979, forward strand.
TACCACCAAAACTGTGCAAAGAACGACAAATTCTCAGTGCGTTCGTTTTGGCAAGCCTTTTTATTCATTGATAACACTTAAGTAATACTTCGTTGAGGGAACGCACTTCGTTAGATACTGCTCCGTGATGTTTGTGAATTAATTTTACCAGCCCTATGCGCTCGAGCACACTATGAGACCTCACAGTATCGTTTGTGAATACGGGTGTAATACAATACAATCCGTGCGCGCCAGGGCCTCGTTTGTCTTACGATTTAGGTCCAAGATACGTGTCAAGAGGTATACAACAAAATTTATTTGTACTTAGAGTGAAAATTCTGAATAATATGTGAGTTAAGGTTGTAAGAGTTGGTATTCATGCTGTGCTGACTGATATTGTATGACATATCAGTATGATTTTTGTAATGTTACGATTTGGGAGCTTTTTTTTTTCATCTGGCAGCAATAAAATGTCAGCCCCCCAGTACTCCCCGTCATGCGGAATGACGTTGTCATGTCCAAATATTGAAGCGTCAAGCGTCAGTAGCCTAGTGGTTAAGAAGCTAGCCTTACGACCGAGAGGTCCCGGCTGTGAATCCTGATCATTACACTACCGACGATGGGAACTCCTTCATGGGAGTTTCCACTACATCCACCTATGGACACAATGGAATGGTTTTTTTTACCATCACAGAGGATATGATATGACTAAAGGTGCGTCCGATGCGCCATGTTTTGAACAGAACATTGTTTTTGAACATACACGTTCAGGTGTTTTTGTTCGAAAAAACGATCCCCTTATTTATGTTCATGAACAATGTTCTGTTCAAAACATGGCACAGCGGACGCGGTTTTATAAATTCACCAAGACAGTTCTGTTAACAGTTCAATACTTCTGTTTACATTTACCGTTATAACAACAAAAATATAGTTATAGGTAGGTACCTACTTATGAATCACTTCGTCTGCATTTAAATTTATATTACTTTATGAGTAACGTTTGCTCGTATTTATAAATAGCTGTTACTTAACGTTGTAAGGCTTCTGACTCGCCGCTTGTACTGCGAATATTGGCTTGTTCAATGCCTATTGATTTGAGCAGAAATACTGGTAATTTATTTAGACGTTTATCTGTTATTCTAAGCTTCGGATGTAATTTGATGTCACCTCTTCAAAAATGATATTCTAGGATGTACAGTCAACGACAAAGGTAGTTTAGCCTAACTAATTTTTTCATAATATAATAAATACTAGGAATATATTGTACTTCGTTCTCTGGCGACTGTATAATTTCTTATATCTACTTCGAGTTTGTAAATACTTGTATATTAGCGTTAAGCAACTTCTGTCGTTGTCTATACATTCTACACAACAAGTATGCTTAGTTTAGGTCTAGATAGGAAACCTAAACTAAGCAAACCTTGTAATATGGGTTCTAGAATGGTGTGTGTTCGCGCAGCGGAATGTTGTTGAATTTAAAGATTTTAATTATGCAGATATTTAGCACATGACGTCGGGTAAATGTGTTTGGTAAAAAAAAAATTTGTGCATGCAGCCATTGTGGAGAAATTCGCTAAAAACAGATTCCGCTGGGAGAACGTTGTCCTGGCGGAACTTTTTTTGAATTCATGGACTTAGAAGAAAAAAAATGTGTCCAAAAATTAGCGTGTATTTGCGTGTAATTGTGTATGTATGAATAAAATTAATGAATGCATAAACTTCGGAGAAATTCAAGTTTCCGCCACGCGAACGTTTGGCCATTAGCTAGTTTTCATATAAAGCGCTTATATAGAGAGCTGTAGATTTTTACATACGTTGTTTTGAATTTGCTTATATTTGTTTAATAAAAAGATTTAGAAAAAATCGAAGGGTTTAACAGATAAAAATATAAACGTAAAATACGCTTATTAGGTCTTAGTTCGTAAAGTATGCACTTTGGGGTCTAGATTTTTACGTTTATACAAACCTTGTAAGTGTCTGCAACATGTTGCCAAGTATCAATGATGTTCCGCTAGTAATTAAAGAGCAATAGGACAATTTACCATGTATAGACCACTGTTTACAAAGCAGTCAAATATCACGACGTTCTAAAGGAATTGCATAGTAAAATATATTCCAATAATTAGCTTACTGATTCAACTATTCACATGCAAAATTTCATCTCATTATATTCAGTAATTAAAGATAAACAATGAAAATACTGACAAAGCATCGAAACCCTACATAACCCGACCAAGTTCGGATGGCTACAAAAAAGCGGCCATACCATATATCTAAGTAACGTTCTTAACCTTCCAGTATAGTATTCATTAATATGGTACAGTTGCGTACACAAGCGTTAGGAAAAATAAAACAATAAATTGCATTTCTTGAATGAAAAATATATTTTTTATTAATAACGCCACTATCTACGATAAAAATAAATCTTCAATTAACAAGTAGGGGGGTACTTCTCTAATTAAATATCCGTCTACAATTTATTTCTCGCCACCTGTTACGTAGAAACCCAAAAATTGGCAAAATGTGGAAACGTAGAAACGTAGAAACGTAGAAACCCAAAAATTGGCAAATTATCTATTTTTTCTCTCTAGCTTAATATTTGTGATCAATTCATATCTACTATACTTAGACTATTTAACCAAAGGTCTAGCCTTAAGCGTACCGCTTCGAACAAAATAATTCTGCATATTTTGGTGGGGTGCACGGGAACACGCTCACATACATAAGTCACTGCCGTACCAGTAGGTACAACGCTAATATCATATACTGAGACTGACGCAAGTCTCAAGCGCTTACTTAAATAAAGTACCTACCGCCTACGTAAATAGTACTTACTAATCTTAGTCAAATACAATTAAAAAAGTAGGTGTAGAAAAAATAAATGATCTATAAATTAAATCGAAATAACAATTGTGTTATCACCTGTACCAATTCAATACCGGTATTATACTGTAAATTTTAGAATGTTACCTAAATATATTGCACGGCCGCTTTTTTGTAGCCATCCGAACTTGGTCGGGTTATGTAGGGTTTCGATGCTTTGTCAGTATTTTCATTGTTTATCTTTAATTACTGAATATAATGAGATGAAATTTTGCATGTGAATAGTTGAATCAGTAAGCTAATTATTGGAATATATTTTACTATGCAATTCCTTTAGAACGTCGTGATATTTGACTGCTTTGTAAACAGTGGTCTATACATGGTAAATTGTCCTATTGCTCTTTAATTACTAGCGGAACATCATTGATACTTGGCAACATGTTGCAGACACTTACAAGGTTTGTATAAACGTAAAAATCTAGACCCCAAAGTGCATACTTTACGAACTAAGACCTAATAAGCGTATTTTACGTTTATATTTTTATCTGTTAAACCCTTCGATTTTTTCTAAATCTTTTTATTAAACAAATATAAGCAAATTCAAAACAACGTATGTAAAAATCTACAGCTCTCTATATAAGCGCTTTATATGAAAACTAGCTAATGGCCAAACGTTCGCGTGGCGGAAACTTGAATTTCTCCGAAGTTTATGCATTCATTAATTTTATTCATACATACACAATTACACGCAAATACACGCTAATTTTTGGACACATTTTTTTTCTTCCAAGTCCATGAATTCAAAAAAAGTGCCGCCAGGACAACGTTCGCCCAGCGGAATCTGTTTTTAGCGAATTTCTCCACAATGGCTGCATGCACAAATTTTTTTTTACCATAAGCATTTACACGACGTCATGTGCTAAATATCTGCATAATTAAAATCTTTAAATTCAACAACATTCCGCTGCGCGAACACACACTCTAGAATGCAGATAAATATTTCTTTTTTTAATTAATCATACTGAACCTTCTGTAAAAATATCTGTATGTTTACAATACGTTAGCAAAGAAACAGACTTATTTTATTTTCAAAATACTATGTTATAAAGAAGAAACAGTATGTGGGTATAATATTTTTCACTATAGAAACAAAAACATCAGAATGAAATGTTTAATTTATTTCAAAGCATTTTTTTAATTTTATATTTTGAAGTTTAATTTTTGGGTTCAAGTAAGTATGATGTGAAGTAATTCACATCATACTTACTTGAACCCAAAAATTATTAAGCTAGGTGATTGGTCTGCCGACTAAACTACTTGGATCCGAATAATGTTTCTTAGGTTGTGTTGAAGCTAGATCCCGACTCTTGTCCTACTCTGTACCTACTTACATATTATTATAAAAGTTGTAAATAGTTTTTAATTTAATAAATTAGTCATCTTTCTTCAATATGGCCGTTTTATTTTGTAACCAACTTATACACCACAGATTACTGCTTGGGACAAATATCTGGAACCTAAAATGTGCTCTTTACGCGCAGTACACGTTTTTTGGGTGTCTTTTGAGGATAGCACAGTGTGCTATTGCGGTAGACGAGCTCAAATTCACCAAGCATAGATTATTACAAATTAAACACCGCGCGCCAAGGCGTCGTTTGTCTTGCGATTTAGGTCCAAGATACGTGTCCTGAGGCAGGTGCGGTCGCAGCTTGAAGTTTGGGGGGGGGGGGGGGGGTCACTTCGGAAATTCCTTAAGAAATTTAACCCCCCCTCCCCTCGTACTGGGACTTTTCAATATGACGTGTATGGTTTTGGGGTGGGGGGTCATGTCCCCTGTGAGACATCTGGTTTGTGATGCACTATGCGACACATGGGGAAGTCGGCAGGATTTGGGTTTTGTGGACCCCTCGCCACTGATCATCATCATTAGCATTGCGTTGCACCCTGTCGCATCCGATATCTCTGCCTACCTCAGGGGAAAAAGGCGTGAGTATATACCTAACAACAAACCCGTGTCACACAGTTTGTGGGCGATAGATACGTCGAGACATGGATATCTGTCGTTCGCACTATGCGAGTCGGCAAGCCTTGGTCATTTCATAATTTGAATGTCTAATGAAGGAAGCTCCTTTTTGGTGGCAAATGATTCACGCTGCGAGTTGAAAGTTATGAGATGAATAATAAACAATCTATGAGTGTTGCAACAGCTCTTTCTATGTTTAATGCTCGAAGGAAGTGTAAGGTCAACGCCTCCTAGATATTATTTTTTTTATGCAAAGTAGATTGGCCTTGTCAGTACAATGTGCACCGAATCTTGTGGCAATACTGGCAACTTTAATGAATTGTTGCCAGCGTAGAATTCTATTATCGCTCGCGCAACCCGTGAAAACCTTGTTGAAAAAGACCCTAAAAAGAAAGAGATGACTGCTATATTCTATCATCGCATCGCTCGCCACATATAAAGGGAATTTATCCTCCCTTTTTTTTTTTTTTTTTTTTTTTTTTTTTTTTTTTTTTTTTTTTATCGTGCGAAAAATCCCCACGGATACCTTCCCCACCTGAACCGGGGGAGGAGGTTATGTCGGACTCGAACCGACTAAAACGCACGCCATCTGTGGGTCGTCAGTTGCCGGAGGTGAGATTGTCGTAGCCATATCCCTCGCACCCCGGCCGACCCAGGGCCATATCTTTCGATCTGGCCCTCTTCCGGTGTAGGGACCACAGAGTCCCCAACTCGCCCACGGGTGTGGGGAGGCACGCAATGCGCGCTGCCGCCGCGGCCTGCTTCTGCTAGGGTGACAGGCGGCTCCACCCGTCACCCCCAGGCCCGCGCTCATGGGGGACGGAGGTCATTCTGCGACCTCCGACGCCCGAGTTGCCGCCGCTCTTCGCGGGCCACGCGGTTTGCGATTCTCCTTCGCTCCTCGCGGGCCGCAAGGTCTGCGATTCTCCTTCGCTCCCGCTCCGCCGCCTCCTTCACGAGCATTACTTGCTCGCAGAAGGTGGCGCCGGCAGCCCACGCATCCGCGCAGCGAACCATCGCTGCGAGCAAAGTGGCGAGCGTGAGGACTCTCACTCCCAGGGTCGCCACTAGCTCCCGTCTCGGCGTCTCCCACGCCGGACACTCGGTGAGCGTGTGTAGCGCCGAATCCTCGCTCGCGTCGCAGTGATGGCACTCGGACGTTGGCTCTTTCTTCGCGGTCCGATGCAGATACCGCCCGAAGCATCCATGCTCGGTGAAAATCTGCGTCAGCCAGAACGAGAGGCCGCCATGTGGCCTCTCTAGCCACTCCCCCATGATGGGTCTTACCGCCGCTACTAAGGCGCGCCCTGCGCGTGGTTGCCCAAGTTGTAGCTCCCACTCCGCCACCATGTCCCTGTGGAGCCGGGATCTCACGGCCCGAATTTCTTCAGGCTCAGGATCGTGTCCCCGCTCCCGCGCCGCCTTTCGGAAGCGGTATAGCGCCGAAAGGGATCTCGCTTCCAGGATCCACGGTAGCGATCCGGCGAGGAGACTCGCTGCTTCAAAGGATATCGTGCGGTACCCCCTGATGGCCCTGATGGCCATTATCCGCTGCGGTTTACGCAGCAGGTCCACGTACTTGGCTCGCAGGTTGTCCGCCCATACGGGGCACCCATATAGAGCCATGGACCGCACGATACCCGCGTAGAGTCTCCTGCAGGAGTCCTCCGGGCCCCTCAAATTGGGCAGCAGACGCTTCAGAGCGTTAGCTGTGAGCACCAATTTGGGGACCAGACTTCGGAAATGCTCCCCGAAGTCCCATCGACCGTCGAGCACGAGCCCCAGATATTTCATCTGGGGCTTGATGACGATGAGAGTGCCTCCCACTGTGATGCTGGATCCCGCCGGTGGCCCGCGTCGAGGTCCATGAAAGAACATGGCCTTGGTTTTCTGCGGAGCCACCTCGAGACCCAGCCGCCGGATCCGTTCCACGACTTGGGCAACCGCGGTCGTGGCCATCAGGGTTGCTTCGCGGTGTGTAGCCCCACTCGCCGTCACTAGTGTGTCGTCCGCGTAACACGTCACGGCGGCGCCACCCACGAGCTCACTGCGAAGCACCCAGTCGTATCCGATGTTCCACAGGAGCGGCCCCAGGACCGATCCCTGCGGAACACCGCACGACATCTCTCTCCGACCGACACCGGTCGCACTTGGGTAGATGACAGCTCTCTCCGTCAGGTACGCCCCGACTATGCGGCGGAGGTAGAGAGGCGCATCGTGGTACACGAGCGCCTCCATAATGCAACTCCAGGGCAAGGTGTTGAACGCGTTGGAGATGTCTAAGGACACCGCCAACATCACCTCGCCCCGAGCAACCGCATCCTCCGCCAGAGTCCTCACGCGCATGATTGCATCCACGGTGGAACGCCCTCGCCGGAAGCCATATTGGGCATCCGCCAGATCCGGCCCTTCTCTAGAGAGGTGCTCGACGAGGCGCTTCGCGATAACTCTTTCAAAGAGCTTGCCCACCTCATCGAGCAACACTATGGGCCGGTAGCCGGACGGTGAGTCCACCGGGCACCCCTCCTTCCGGATGAGGACCAGTTTCCCCGTCTTCCACGTCTTCGGAAACTGGCCCCGCTCCAAACATGCGCTGAGCAACCCTCTGAGTCGAGGCTCGAGAGCGTCTTCCCCTAGAGCTAGAACCCACGCACGGCCTGGAATGCCGTCGGGTCCCGGGGCGGTGTTTTTCTTGGCGCTGAGCCTTCGCACCGCTAGCTCTAGTTCTACCCAAGTGACTTCGGGCACATCGTCGTCAACCACGCTGGGAGCCACAGGCGACCGAGGTGGCGGGGTCATCCGCGGTGGAACATGTTCCGCCCGCGTCGGGTACAGGGATTCAACCACTCCTCCGAGCAGAGCCGGCTGGAGAGTCTGGGTCAGCGGAGGGGCCCGGGGGCGCAGCTTTCCTCTTACCATAAGGTAAGGCCGCCCCCATGGGTCCCTCTCCAGCGTCTCCATCAGCTCTTTATAAGCCGCGGCTTTGGATCGCTTAATCTCCGCTCGGAGGGCATTTCTGGCCTCTCTGTATCCCTCATGAAGCTCCGCCACTCGGGGCTCCGTATCTGCGGGTCGACTACGCCTCCTACGGAATCTGGCCCACTGGCGGTGCGCGATCACGCAGGCTTGTCGCAGCCTCGCGATCTCCGCAGACCACCAGTAGACCTGACGCCTCGGACTATAGGGCGGAGCCCTAGGCATAGCCGCATCGCAGACACGTGTCATGGCCTCCCGAAACCATGCCGCCTCATCGTCGACATCAACAGGCCTGTCCGGCGCAATGGCCCAGGCCTGTACGACGGCAGCCTCCAGGAGGACCTCCCGATTCAGTGCCTTAAGCACCCAGCGCGGCTCGCGTGGGGCCGGTATGACCGGCGCATCGCCTGCGGGGCGAGAGACGTCAAACCGAACATATCGGTGATCCGACAGTGTCTCCACCCCCGCAACGACTCGCCAGTTCCGCACACGGTGTGACAGCGAAACGCCCGCGAACGTGAGGTCCACGATCGAGCTGCGCCCCGCGGCCACGAACGTGGCTTCGGCCCCGCAATTCTGGAGAACTAGACCGAGTGTAGCGGCCCAGCTCTCCAGTGCCCTGCCCCGCGGGTTCGTGTGCCGGGATCCCCAGGTCACAGACCAGGCGTTAAAGTCCCCGAGCACAAGAACCGGGCGAGGGTAACAGGCATTGACGACGTCGGCCAGCTGATCCAGCGATTGCCGATATTGGTCTATGTACCGGTGTCGACTCGGCGTGAGGTAGACGGCCACGACCGCTATTTCCCCCACAAGTGCCGCTACGCAGCCATGCCCCCTTGCAATGACAGCAAGGGAGGGGCCGCCTGCAGCGGCGTTATGCACCAGTGCCGCCGACCCATCCAGGTCGATCACCCAGGCAGGCCCGGGTGGCCGATGAGTGTATGGATCGGCGACAGCGGCGACATTTATGGACCACTGTGCCATGCTCTGGAGCAGAAGTGCCTGAGCATCGACACCGTGGCCCACGTTCGCCTGCAGGATGCGGAGTTGAGGATCCATTATGGAACCCTCTCCTCCGCACCCCGCCGCGAACTAGATGCGGAACGCCCGCCTCGCGGCTTCGGCTCCCCCCCGGTGCAGGCTTTGCTGCCAACCCTGTGGTCGGCCGTCTTGCCCTTCGCCGCACATCTAAAGCAGTGTGGCGGAGCTTCGCACTCACCGGCCACATGACCGGGTTGGCCACAGCGGAAGCATCGGTCTCCAACCGTTACCTCCGCTGTGCACTGCACACCCACGTGGCCGACCGACAGGCACCTGAAGCACCTGGCCGGTCGAGCCTGCAGGAGCCGTACCTGCACCTTCGAAATGCCTCCTACCGCGAGGCTCCGCTGGTTGGCAGCCTTTTGAGCTGCGGCGATGGGGCAGCCGACAACTGCCGCCCCCTGTCCATAGCGGCCAAAGCGTATCGCTCCGACCTTGACCGACTCCAGGGGACAGCCCCCGGCCTCCGCCACGGTGAGCCTTATCTCCTCAGTCGTGATGGAGTCGTCCAGACCCGAGATGCGCAGTTCTGCACACTTGTTGGGCCTGGACACCCGGACATCGGCTGCATCCAGCAACTCCCTAAGGGTCGCCGCTATGGCGTCGGCTTGAGGACCGCTGGTGGTGCCAGGGACCGCGATAAGCCGAGATCCCGTCCGCGTATGCCTGACTGTGATAGGCTCCGACATGTTGAGGGCCTTCATATCAATGAGGCCCTTGGCCCGCCTCACAATCGGGCCTAACTGCACACCCCTCTCTGCCGCCTCCGCTGTCAGCGACAGGACGACAGCCGTAGATCGAGGTGCGCGCAGTATCCCCGGCATTCCCTTCGCGGCAGCCTCGGCCTTCTTTGCCTTTTTGGCTGCCTTCTTTCGGGCGTTCCGCCTCTTTTTGTTGTTTCCGACTACCTCCCAGCCACCTTCCGGTGTTGAGCTGGTGGAGGCAGTCGGAGCCGAACCCCGGGCCGGGGCTGGGGCTGGGGACGCCTTCCCCTGGCCCTTTCCCTTCCCTTTGCCCTTCCCCTTGGTCTGGACGCCTGCGGCAGTCAGACCGCGGGCCAACTCCGGGGAGGTCGCCATCGCAGACGGACGGGTAGCACCCCTCCCGACCGCATCGGCATAACCGGTTGGTGGCGCAAGGGCTGGCCGGCGGATGGAGTCCATGATGGTCTCCATCATACCCCGCGTGCGCTCTTCATGCGCGACCTGCCACGCCTCCTGCCGCTTTTCCAAGGCGGCCATGGCTGCCATGCAGGCCGCAAATGGATCCACCGACCGGGTTGGCTGCAGCACCGGTGACACCGACCGATTCGGCAGCGTCGGTGAGATCGGCCGCTCCGGCTGTGCCGCAATCGCCTGCCGCGAAGACCGCGTCACGCGGACTTGTGGCATTTCAGCCACCACTTTCTTTAGGCCCGCTATTTCAGCCGCCATTTTGCGGTATTCGGCCTGTCGCCGGGCCTCTTGCCGCTGGGCATCAGCCCGCGTTGCGGCCAGCTCCGCCTTAAGGGCCTCGGCCCACTTGGCAAGGCGCAGCGTGGTTTGCAGGACCAGCTCATCCTCCGGCCTCGGCGTCCCCGTCTGGGTACTCGCCATCGCCTGGAGGGCCTCCACAGCCTCCCTGGTGACCGTGTCGGTCCATTGCTGATCCGCCGCCGAGGTGGAGGGTCCTGGCGGCGCCGCCACATCCTCCAGGGTCGGGGCACACAGGGAGAGGGGGGTTCGGAGGGCACCCGTCTTGCCACCTCGTGACCTTTGGCGGCCGACCGCTACAAATTTGTAGGGGGGAGGGCGCAGCAGCTCCTCGCCACCGTAACTACTGCTCGAGGACGAGTCAGTCAGGGTGAGGTCCAGATCTGACTCGGCCCTCGGCTTTCTCCCCTTCTTCTTTCGCTTTTGAGCAGACTTCCGGGTCTGCAGACCCACCGGGCTGTTGGCCCTGCTCCTTTCATTGGCGGTGTCGAATGTCTCCGACACCGCCACGGCTTTGGACGCGACCTCCGCGTCGTGGCGCTGCGCGACCTCCGCGCAGTCTAATTCGCTAGGTTGGGGGGGGGGGGGTTATTTGAATTAGAGTCCATAATAAGTCCCACGAGTAGAGACGATATAAACTACACTTCCCGGGTGACGCTCATTCCGGGAAGCGGGGTGAATACTGTGGAGGTCCCCAGGTGTCCACAGGTTTTAACGACTTCGCTGTCGGGTTTTTGAGACTTTTCCTTGTCGCGGGCCGGCCAGTTAAGGCAAGCCCCGCGGCCTCCAAGAACACGGCTTCCTGAGCGTGGCTAGCACTCAGGTCGTTGTCGATCTCCTAGAGGTTGCGCGACGCGGGAGAGCGGCCAGCCCTCCCAACTCCAACGGTAGCACGAGTGCTTGCCAGCCCCTGCGCGAGCAGTGGGCCGACCCGTCCTATGATCCCAGTGGATCGCTGTGTCTCTCCCATGTCCCCTCTGAGAGCAGAGGGATACTGGGAGCGACATGACCGTAGGCTTTGAAAGCCTGGGTCCGCTAGCCCTGAAAAGGGCTGTTGAGGTGGAAGGAATCCTATGGACCCCTTCCCGCAGGCCTTGCAGGCCCGCCATCCCACGACCCCCTCGTGCAGTGGGGTCGGCTGCCGGGTTATTTGTCAACGGCCAACAGAACTCCTAGTGCAGGAGTCTATTGACCGTTGTCCAGGGTGCACCAGCCCCCTCGCTTCCGCTCCCCAGGACCGCGGTCCAGAGGGGGAAGAAACGGGGAAGCCATCGTGGAGGTTACCCGACCCGCACCCCGAATTTATCCTCCCTCACACGTTGCAACCGGAAGCGGTGCGCGCAATGAAGTAGGTATGGAAGAGGCTTCATGCAGCGGACACTCAGGCTGTGGAATGATCTCCCTGCTGTGGTTTTTGCAAGCAACCAAATATTGTGGTCCACAATATGAAGTTCTTCTAAAAGTGTATTAGAAGGTTCTTTCAGGGTCGACAGCACGAGTGTGACGTCCCTGGTGTTGCCACGTCCATAAGCCACAGTCACCACTTCTAAGAGATGGCTGCTTAACTGCCGAGCGGGTGATCAGCTCTTCTACGGGCTATTTCACTAATGTTCCCGATATAACGGCGGCTTAACGTCTCGGAGGCACGACTAGTCTAATGCAAATAGCCATATTCATGCATACAAATATTTGCACTGAGCGGAAATCGAACCCGCACTTCCTGCTTAGCAGTCGCGTTCACTACCACCATGCCATTGGTAAATTCGTACAATACAGTTTCTTTACCTTTTGAATTAAAAATATATTGGAATGATAATAAAATTCTCAAGTTTACAGAGTTAGCGCTTTTCCAAATTCACTGTTTGTATGGATAATTTTACACTTGTACTTTCACACGTTATTTTGATCAGTATAAAAACTGAGTTGTTGGCGGAATTGTTGGGACCGCTATAGAAAGAAAAAAAAGAAAAAAAAATACAGAGATAGGACTAAAAAAATACAAAGAAAGGTCTAAAAACTCATGCAGATCTAGCCGCACCGCACGCACTGCAGTCGCCGCATTCCGTATTCATTGTATGAAGTTCTATACAGTACCGCAGGTACCCGAAGCGGTCGCATACAAAAGCGGACTGCAGTGAGTGCGGTGCGGCTAGGTCTGCGTCACCCTAATACCTACAGATGGCCTATTATCAGGCGCGGATCCAGGTGCGGAATTAGGTTGTGGGTACAGGTACCCGAAAATGTGTGAAAAGTGCGAACTCATGTCAAGCATGTTAAATACGGGGGGGGGGGGGGGGGGTCTTTGGCGTAGTTGGTCTCACATTGACCTGTTGAATTGAACGCGGCGAGACGAAAATCAAACCTTATGGAGTAGGGTGCAGAAATCGCAGGGGCAAATGCTAGTCAGCTTCCTCGAGTCAAGGGCACAGGGCCTCTTTTTCATTAATAGTTCCTTTAAGAAAAACCCCAACAGGAAGTGGACTTGGCAACGCCGGGACTCTGCGATAAATAACAAGATAAATTATTTAGAGATGTCTTTGTGATCAACAAGTTTCAAACTGAAAGCGATCACTGACTTATCCAATGCTCTCTAAATATCAACATCAAGGCTGAAAGATTCCGAATGATAAGGTCAACCGACCTACGCCGCTCCAAGTAGCTCTAGGGTCCGAAAAGTTCCAACTGGAACTTCAAAATCGTTTCGCAATTCTGGAAACCTAGCGGCATTGACGAGAAGGCCGACATAGTGGTCAAAATATTGCAGGAAGTGTCTCGAAAGTTGTTTCCTGGAAAACGCATACAGCAAAAGTCCAAGCTCTCTCCTGAGACTCTCGAACTTATGAGGAAGAAGCGTGAACACTGAACAACCATACACACAGTCGTCTTCGTCAGATGGGAGAGCCTTAAACCAATAAATCAAAAAGCCGATACGACGCGACCTTAAACGCTCCAACACTCACTCCATCCAGGAGGCAATCGAGCGGTATAGGGGGTCAAAAGTGTTCACTCAGCAGTTGGGAAGACCCCATCTGACGAAACTTACAACTGAGCTATATGCAGCACGGATGAGTAAACCGACGGGACACAGCGACGAAGACCACAGATCCCCACTCACGCGCCATTACACTGAGGAGATACCAAATGTCAAGTAGTGCGAGGTAGAGGCGGCTCTCAGGCAACTGAAGAACAACAGATGCCCTGGTGATGATGGAAATTACTACTGAGGTGCTGAAAACAGGTGGCGCTCCAATCCTGAAAGAGCTAGCGAGTCTCTTTAATTCCATCATCCGGCAAGAGCTAACACCTAGGGCACAGAGCGGGAGTGCGGTAATACTGTTCTTCAAAAAAGGTGATAAGACTCTCTCACTCCTGAGCCATGTCTACAAGTTGTTCTCAAGAGTCGTCACAAATCACCTCGCGGATAAGCTCGACGAGTTCCAGCCACCTGAGCAAGCCGGGTTTCGAAAAGGCTATAGTACCGTGGCGTGGACCACATCTATACTGTTCGGCAGATTGTAGAAAAGTCGCAGGAGTACAATCAGCCGCTGTGTATGGCGTTTGTGGACAACGAAAAAGCCTTCGACTATCGAAACTTGGGCAGTGCTGGATGCCCTGCAGCAGTGTCGTGTAGATTGGCGATACATCAAGATGCTGAGATGTTTGTATGACACTGCCACAATGTAAATCCTGCTCCAAGACCAGAAGACGAAACCCATTAGCCTCCAGCGTGGAGTGAGATAGGGAGATGTTATATCTCCCAAACTATTCACCAACGCATTGGAGGACGTTTTCAAGACTCTGAATTGGACTTTGGCGGGGTACTAACATCCACGGTGAGTACATCTCGCATCTTCGATTCGACGACGACTTCGTCATAGTTGCTTAGTAGTAACTAAGCAACTATGACGAAGTCGTCGTCGAACCTTATGAGACCTTATGGAGTAGGGTGCAGAAATCGCAGGGGCAAATGCTAGTCAGCTTCCTCGAGTCAGGGGCACAGGGCCTCTCAAGCTGTGCAGCATTTCGCCCAGTTGTTCCAGTGGGAACAACTGGGCGAAATGCTGCACAGCTTGAATGGAGCTTCTCAACAAGTTGGCCTGGGTGTAAACTTGGACAACACCATGATTATGTTCAACAAACATGTTGTATCGAGTCGATTTCCATCGAAGGGGTGACACTCAGAGTTGTTCAAAAATATATCTCCTGGGGCAGGTTATCCAGCTCGGTAAAAAGAAATAGCCAGATCCAACTGGGGTGGGCAGCATTTGGCAAACTACGTCGGGCTTTCTCCTCCCCCCTACCACAATGCCTCAAAGGTTTTCAACCAGTGCGTCCTGCCTGCTATGACCTACGGTGCTGGATGGACTGGATGCCGAAGACGGAGGATCGGCAGACGTGGCGCATTTTCGGAGAAGCAGTGGACTGCAATATACTAACTGATTGATTGATTGACTGTACACCTCAGACCTGTGTGTGCTTATAAAGGTGTACATAGAAGCCGCAATAATAGTGTGTAATTTCTGATATTGTAACAAATGTGTGAACAAATGCTGGTATATCGCCTATTGCACTATACACTGTGTTCCAAATCACGCGTGATTCATGATTAATTTTGTTTTTTTTTTTTTCAATAAACCATAAAAAAAGTGACGTCACAGGTCTATTAAGGTGGTGGGCATGCCCACATTGCCCACCCTAGTGGATCCGCGCCTGCCTATTATGGTTACATGATTGACAACAATATTGGAAAATAGCAATAAAAGGGTGCTATCTATACTATGCTAGTTCTTTCACAACATAAGCAAGCAGTTATATGAGCTAGGATAGGATAACTTATTTAAAATGCAAGTAACTAGCAATTGCATGCAACATCGTCTGTATGGACTGCCTAATCCCAGATAAAAGCTATCTGTATACAATATTTCATCCCAATTCCTTAGTTGTTTTAACATCACAGATTACAGAGAATAAACATACCTACTCATATTTATAATATAACCCTTTGGCAGTTTGTTTGTATACTGTTAGTATGTTTGATACTCCATCTTCTGGCTTTTATGGGACCGACTACCGTCTATCCACCCAACTCCGTGGTGAATGCCTGCATCAGGACCAATAACATTGCAAAGTGTTAGAGTTGGCAGCAAGAGTGTAACTCCTCTGGGCCACCGTAACCACTTTCCATCAGGTGGGCTGTCTGTACACTTGTCTGCCACCTAAGTGGTATACAAAACAGGTGTCTAAATCACCCAAAAAACTTCGCAGGGCTCCAATATGGCCCTGTATGGCTTCTATTTATTTTTAATATATGACCACTTATTAGTCTTGTTGATGTATGATAATATAAGGATATTGTTCTACACTAATAAAACACTTTTCTTAAATAACTATTATATTAAATGACTCCTAGCTATTCTTCTCAACTTGAAATGCTGTAGAAACCTCAATTCACCATTCCAATTCCTCAGTACATCCATTTGCTGGCGATCTAAAAGATCTGGCATCTCTAAACCGCATGTATTGAACTCTTCTGAGTCTTTTTTCTTGGTTATATTGATGATATCTTCTCTACTGGCATGCTGGCGATTCTTTCTCTGCCCGACAGAATTTTTTAACGCAATTTGTTCCAACTCGTCGTCAAAGCGCGCCAAATACTCTTCTACCAGCTCCAAGACCTGTTCTTTTTCTAAAACTAGGGCGTCTTCGGGTATCCGCTCTTTGAACCACAAAATCTTCTCACCAACGAGGTTCTGTTTGATGTGTGTACCAGTTTTGTTTTGATCTTTCTTTTCATTCCTTCTAACTTTGCTGATAAGTTTTAAGGTTTTCCTGCTGTTAGGATGTTTTAATTTTTCTATACTACTTCTGACTTTGGTAACTTTTGGCATTTTGATGCGTATTAATTTTAGTTAGGCTGTAATATAAATAATTCACGCACGTCTCAAAATTCGTTCAACTCACGTGTGTTGAATTTCGCAATACAGCTAAATGTCAATGTCAAAATAAGCAAGTGTCAAGAACTCGCGTTTAATTGAGCGTAGTTGGTGTTGAAGACATCAAATAAACTATAACTGCTAATGGAATAATCTTAGCGTTAATATTACGTAAGGCTATGGAGCTCATTAGAACCACCTGACACATCCGCAGGCAGCACCACCTCGTCGTTACTCTGTTACTCTGATTGAATAATTGATTTCATCCTTCTAAGTTCAATGTTCATAACCACTTTTGTAAATGCTCTTCAATTCAACATTGTCATCTGAAATGTCAAAAGTCAAAACATTAATCTGTCAACATTGTCAACCTTGCCTGAGCCAAAGCACAAAGAAAGCACTTATTGGATTTTATAATTTTCATTTCTCTTAGAAATAAACATGTTCCAAAGGCCGAAACCAGGTGAAGACGAGGAGGATCTGCTCCGTATGCAGGAAGAATTCCTCAAAGAGAAAGAGAAACACAATATACAGCCAGCAGCATCAGTTACAAACTTACGTCCCGATATTAAACGTCCAAGTACTGAGCCGGGTAATCGGAAACCTTCTAAATATGCCAGGTCTAAAGGTCTTAAAAACCATACAGAACCACAGGCCAGTACCAGTTCTGTCATAGGTGATATTTTAGAAAAGAATATCAGTGCAGGTGGCTCAACAACTCTATCAGAAACTGATGATGATTATGTATACTTTCCTAAACTTATTCCGTCGTTACTAGGCGATATAGTTGAAAAGAATGTTTCAGATTATCCTGATCTCGAAACTAAAGTAATGCCCGCGCTAGGGTTCCCAGAAGTGACAAAATTAGAACCAAGTGCAGCTATAAATAAAAAAAGTATTGATAAGAAAGCCAGTGTTAAAATGGACGTGGATGCGTCAAACATTAGCTTGCCTACAAGAAGCTATATGGTATCTTCTGATGACTCAAAAGATATTCACCAAGAAAATGTAAAGGTACTCGGTGAAATGTCAGAAACAGAAATTATGGAAGAACAAAAGAAATTGCTTTCAAGCCTAGATCCTAAGCTGGTACAGTTCATAAAATCAAAGAGACAACAGGCAAGTAAACCAGAAATTGATAAGAAAGAGGTTAGATTTGAAAACAAAACTATAGAGGTTAAAAATATTGAAGACCGTATGGACACTGATCCAGTTGTAGAAAATGATAGTCTATGGGACAATGATATTCTATCACACCCACATGTTAACAAGTGGCTACATTTCGATTCACTAGAAAAAGATAAATTGGAATGGATCAAAGGCATCCAAGAAAGCAAAAGTATTAAAGCAGACGAGCCATATGAAGCGAGATTTGATTTCAACGGTTACCTCTTACCATACACAATAGATTACAATGAAAGGACTAAGACGTTATTTCACCATGGCGATGAACCACATAGGCCGGGATATTCTATAACTGAATTAATTGAACTCACTCGGTCAACGGTAACTCAGCAACGGGTAATGGCCTTGAATACTATTGCTGGTATTTTGGAATATTATAGCACTGGCACATACAAAAATGTCATAGAAATACCGCTCAGTAAATTATTTTTTATCATACGGATAGCATTGGATGAGAATAAAGTTATTGTATTAGAACCTGCTTTAAAGGCTATGAGAAATTTGCTTTACAATAGAATAGATGAGGCTAGCCTTGATGCTTTAATTGGTTTTGAGGAAGGTACACTACAGCCTTGTCTAGAAAATGATAAGTCGGAAATAGAAGAATTAGAATCAAAGGAATCTGAATTTAATGACTTTCATTTAGCTGAGATTGATATTATCACGGCACTTTTAAGGACAGATATACTCCAAAGACTGTACTACATTCTAGAAGCTGTCAGACCGAATTTTAACTGTGTGCAATATTCTTTACAAATATTAACAAGGCTAGCTCGGGACTCCTTTGAAACCGCACAAAAGATTGTTGAAATGGAGAGCTTAATGAACACTATCATAAAGAACTTTCTACCTATTACATCCATCAATTTTGTTTTCGAGCCTCAAATAGTGTATAACAGGAAGCCAATACTAGCTGCTTTGAAATTTTTCAGGATAATATCACTGCAAACATGTGATATCACACATGTTTTGCTAAATAAGTATGATATTTTGAAACCTATTTCTGAATATATAAATTCTAAAGTTGATCGATCATATGGTTTAAAAATTCAGATAGAAGGATATTGTGTTTTATCAAACTTCTTACACTTTGGCCTTGGCATTGAAACAGCAATATCATTGTGCCCGGTCATTATGACTACTTTCTACAATCATGTTGAAACAACAAATATTTTTGCTAATTCATCAATCTTATCTGCAACCCATGCTGCAGTGGTTTTACAGCTTTTAAGTAGATTATTGCATTGTAATCTACAAGGCTTTCATTCTTATAAAACCCAAATGTATCCATTAGTAAAGGATGGGGTACAGAAGTGGATCAGACAGCTTTGTACCGCTGACGAATATACATGTGGACATTTACGCCTTCTCTGTTCTGCTCTAGACCTGTGCAAGACAGTGATTATGATTGAATGCTTGCCAATGAAGGTTTTAAACGATTCCCTCGTTTTACTATTCCAATCACAAGGATTCGAAAGACTGATCAAGCACCTCATACCAAGTTCAAATCTACTATCAGGCTTGGAAAGCAAAGACTTGCACTTGACCAAAAACCTGATGAGTCTGGGAGGGTCTGCAATAGATACATCGCAAAAAGTTCTTCCAGTATTGAATATTTTGTCACCAGTACCGTTTTTGGCGTCTCTATCCAGCCTGCTCACTTATATGAACGAAAAGGACATTTCAGAGTCATTTTTAAGGCATATGTTGTTATATTTGAATGAACTAAGTAAAAAGGTGCCATGTCTCTGTGATAATTGGTTCACTAGGATGGAAACTAATTTAGTAATCAATATTATTAAGCTGTCGACGCGGTACGACATGTCGGAAGGAAGTAAAGACTTGATGTATTCAGTGGCCAATAAGCTGTGCTATATCTTGAGAATGGATAAGAAACATGACCTATATTTCCTATTTAATAATGTTGTGTTCAATAAACATTGGTTTACAGCAGAAAGGCTCTTAAATCTCGTAAACGTGTCGGACCCTGATAGCTTCAGTAAAGCTCTGACATCCATCGAAAATATAAAAATGTGTTACCGTAAAGTTGTAAATATGAATTACCGAGAAACAGGACCTAATATTCTGTTGAAGTCTTGGCGAGAACCGATATTGCCGAGAGATTGGATCTATATGCCGATATTAACGCTCTACAGCAGGCATCAAGACGCAAGTAATTTGCCCAAGATTGTTGGAGAACACGCAAAGAAAATCGCGGAAAGGGCAGCTGCAGAAAGAGAATTTATAATCATTAGCAGTCTAGAGTGGATACTGTTCAACGAATTATGTTTCCCAGAGCTGCTGAACGATATAGATGTCACAGACAGATTTTGCAGAATCATGTGCGTATTTCTGAGTGATAATTCGCTATTTCTTGATGCTAGAATCAAGGTTCTGTTGCAGAAATGCGCTGAAGCGTTATTTAAAAAGAAATCGAAGTTTAATTTCGACAAGCCGTTGGTTGGCCTGCATAATTTTCAGGATTTTTATACTCAGTTCTTGGAGCAGTTCCAAGCAGTGAGTTATGGGGATTATACGTTCTCTGCGTGTGTCTTGGTGCCGTTAGCTCAGAAGCATAACGTGAAGTGGAGAAAACTGCTGTGGTCGGAATATGCAGGATGTCTGAGAGCTCTTGATTGCCCAGAGGACTTGCTATGCTACAATTTGAATGACTACTTGTACCCTGAAGAGACAGACGAATCTCTGATAAAGTCTTACGTGCAAGCTCTTTCTAGCAGTCTGCTGCGGCCAGGCACCATAGCGCACAAGATAGCTACCCATCATGTTGAGAGTTATAAGAGCCGAACTTGTACATAATAATGTTTAGTTGTTTAAGAATGTGTATTAAATTATGAGAAACCAATTTACTTTACTATTTTTATTTTTTCGTATAATTGTTACTAAGGCAAAGTTATGTCGAAAAAGTCTTGAACTTCATTATTAACATCACATCCTTTGCCTCGGGAGTTCTTACTCCTTCTTGGCTTTACTTATCCAGCTTTTGTGAGAGCGACTGCCGTCTGACCTCTCAAGCCCAAGAGGATAACCTACGCCAGTCTTGTCTGTTAATAAGCAGGTGTACCGGCTTACAGGTGAGGTTGGCCCTCTATAAAACGGAGCTTATATAGTAAACCATAGTGTGAGTACTTGTTTGCTACCTTGGTACCGTAACCTACGTTTTATTCGTGTGGTTAATGCGGCCACCAGCAGGGGTAGTTAATGCGGATAAGTTACACGCGAACCGATTAAAACCACACCGTCACGCCCAACCCAATAAGGTAATTCCCTCACACCTTCACGCTTTGAGATTGCTATGGCTCCCTCAGGTGACGGAAGCACAGTGTCCCCATTGTCCCCAACTTGCCTCGGAGAGGTAAGATGCGCACCGCGCCGACCTGCCAGCCTGCTTTTACTGGGGTGACCGGCTGCACTTACCACCAAGTCTGCGTTCGGAGAATTCACCAGCACCACACATGTTAATCAGAGGGACACGTTGAGTTGGCCGTAGGCGGCAGTATGAGATATTGGCGATGTTGAACTGGTTTTTTACAATTTGTAAGAGTATTGGAAGGCTGGTTTACCTCCCTTCCCGTCACGTACAGTCAAAAACAAAAGTTAAATAAAAAAAGAAGACAAATATTTTTTTTAAAACTAATATGCCTGAAAAATGTGCCACATAATCACATATATATTTTATACTAATTAGGTAGTATTCTATGGGCAAGCTTGTATGTAGAAATAATTAAAGAGATAAAGATATTAACAGAACCGAATTTTCAGTAGGCACATTTTTGAACGCACCGCTGGGCGCTGCTGTTTGGCGCGAATATTTTTGTTTGACAGTTCAAATCTGACAGAGATTGCAGGTGTTTTCTGTTTATATTGTTTAGATTTCGTTTTAATATGTTATAATATCATGTTTTCGTGACGATAAATACATTATCTAATTCGTTACACCTTGATGTAGCTCCAAGATGTTTATAGAAGATATTCGTAATGATTTCTACAACATACTTCTAGGGAATGTGAGTTTGGTTCAAGTGTTAGGTTGTTTACAACCAAACTTCTTCGAAATAATAACGCATTATTACTTTTTCAGAGAGTCTTATTGTTAGTTCATTACGACGTGGACGCTATATGCACATGTAAGGTACTACAGGGCCTGTTTAAATGCGATAATGTGTCGTATACTTTAGTGCCGGTAGGGGGTATTTCGGAGTTGAAGCAGGCTTATGAAGAAAATAACGAAGAAATAAAGTATGTAGTGTTGATAAACTGTGGAGGGACTATAGACCTGGTGGATATCTTGCAGCCTGAGGAGGATGTTGTATTTTTTGTGCTAGATGCTCACAAACCTACTGATGTTTGTAATGTGTATAGTGATGGTCAGGTAAGTACTTTAAAATATTTTTTTTTATATTAATTAAGATGATAAACAGGTACAGGTCCAGTCGGATGTTTAGCAGCTATCAGTACCTGTAAAATAATATTAGAAAATAAATTAAGTAGGTAATCTAAGATGAGCTATACACACTTTACTCAACTAACGAATAAAGGTGTATTGAAAGCCCTATGAACAATTAATTAATGTGGTTTCCCAGTGATGTTACTCTAAAACAAAGCAAGAATTCCAGTTACACCTTTCACCCTATATAAACTTCTTGGCTGGCTGTTCAAAATGTGAATTGGCCAACCTATCTTGGCAACCAGACCTATTGAGATTTCTTGAAAAATCTCAGGATGTCTCTTCTGTGTGGGACAGTCTGCTCCAAGAATGGCACACCCACAAAGCCTCAGCACTACTCAGCAGCTACTTACACCCGTATCCACAAACAACACTGTGAGGTCTTATAGTGTGCTCGAGCGCATAGGGCTGGTAAAATTAATTCACAAACATAACGGAGCAGTATCTAATGCAGTGCGTTCCCTCAACGAAGTATTACTTAAGTGTTGTCTATGAATAAAAAGGCTTGCCAAAACGAACGCACTGAGAATTTGTCGTTCTTTGCACAGTTTTGGTAGTATGCATAGCGAAGTATTGTTTGTGAATATGGGTGTTAGAGTCTGACAAGGAGACAAGAGAGGACAACAAGGAAGAGTTACTGCCTAATCATATTTTAACAAAATATATATTCCTCAGTGTATTAGCTCATTAATATTTCATTTAAAAGTTTGGATGTTTTTCAGGTGAGGCTTGTGTACAAAGATGATGAAGAGAACATTCCTAACTATGATGATATATTCAAAGATGATGATGATGATGAAGAGGTAAGTAGTATAAGATTAGCTATCTACAGTAAAAAAATCGTCAAAATTGGCCCAGCCTTTTCAAAGATAGTGATGGGGATAAAATAAATAAACAGATTACCCTTTACAGCTACAGACAGGAAGACAGATAAATGTTCAAAATAAGATGCTGGGCAGTGTGCCAACCGAACAGTTCTTAAATATCAAATAAACACTACAAGTGTGCATAATTATGTTGTTAATGTTTTTAGGATGAGGAGACTGAGAGTGGGCATGAAGGCTTGGAAGCTATGGTCGAGCGGCGTCGGGAGAAGAGGGCCTGGACAGAGAGACGGAACACTCTCATGTTCAACTATATACAGTTCTCTTACTATGGGAAACCCGTAAGTGCTTTTTTTTTTTCATTATTTTGGTTTTTGTAGGTGCCTGTAAGGAACATTGGTTACACTTACACTTTGTTTTGAAGGCAGTTTGTTAGTTTACAGGATAGCAGGAAATTATGAAAAAACATTACTTGGTAAATATCAAGAATTCCAAGAGATGGTTGCTACATCACCACTGACTATCTGGATTCCATTATTAAAAAAAAAACACAAACTTAATGACGTCACGGTGAAAAACTATATCAAAAGTAATGTGTAGATTGCTATTGGTATAGTTTTTGAGGAGCCCTTAATTTTTTTTTGTTTTGTCTTCCAATTTGACTGCACCTCATTGATCATAAGCGGAGTGAAGTTTAAAAGCTACTGGCCATAATTCCAGATGCTGATTCCGAGAATAGTAGTTTCATCTTGATGCTGTTTCACGTACCGCCTAAGGCACTTCGGGTTATGAAGGGCTTTAATAGTGACCGTGTCTCCCAGAGTGCGTGCGTGGCCGTAGAACTGGCCTAGCGTGTGTCCCGTTGCGCTGAAATGCTCTAAAATAGTCGTCCGTACTTTGACGGCCACGACAGATGCTTCTTTATGAGCTGTCTAAAGAACCTGGGGCTATAGGAGGGTTGTTCTATGTCCTCCAGAGCGCGTGTGTGGCCGTAGAGCTGGCCTGGCGAGTGTCCCGTTGCGGCTGGGCGGCCGTGTGGGCGGCTAGCGTGGCCGTGGCCGCGCAGGCCGCACTACATGCGCGGACCGATGCCGCCGTGCTGCTCGACGCGGACTGCCTGCACCGACATCTACCTGCTGAGCACTCGCAGACGGTCAGTTGAGTAGTCTATTCTGTGGTTATTAGAGTTGAATACAAATCTACTGATTTAGGTATGCTTCAGGAGATTACCGGCAGCGTAAACAGCTTGCTGGCGTTCTTCAATGAGTTGGAGTGGATCGAATGAAATGGTCGCTCTCACGCATAAACCGCGCCATGACGTGGAGTTGCGGATAGCAGTCTGTGATACCATACCAACTAGTAATTTCGTAATTGTTAATTATAGTAGTTAATTTCGACTAAAGGATTAGCCTTTATTAATGTTTAAGCTACTCCGCTACGCAGGAGGCGCGGGTTCGATCCCCGCTCAGTGCAAATATATGTGTGCATTAAATATGGGTATTTGCATTGGTCTGGTCGTGCCTCGGAGGGCACGTTAAGCCGTCGGTCCCGGTTGCCATAATAACATCTATGGCAGTCGTTACGTTTAGCTGCAAAGCTTCGATATCGCCTAATGTTAACATTGGGTTGTGGAGGTCAGATGGCAATCGCTTCACAGAAATATCGAGGTCTAGCCAAATCCGTAGTCAAGACCGGTAAAGCGGACCCCAGACTCCGAGCTGAAAGCTTTGGATGCGACTGGGAATTAACGCTAGGAGGAAGAAGCTAACTATCAAAAATCTAATAGATATGTTAAGTATCTGAAAATCTGTTGATTCTTCTATAAGTTACTAATATTTAGCAAAAAAATACTACGAATAAAGAATATTTGAATGCTGGATGTGGACACAGTAACAATGATGATGAAAAACAACATTTTAAATTTTAGAAAGCCACTTAAATGTGAGCATGAAATATAAAGACTCGCATGATGATGCAACAATCTTCGAGAGTATGTTCAATGTTAGTCCCACCCCCCAGGGCGTCCGCGTGTCGCTGGAGAAGGACTTGCTGCTGCCGCTGTACCGGCGCTGGTCGCTGGAGGCGGCGCTGCGCCACGCGCCCGGCCTGGCGCCGCACCTGCGCCTGCACACGCTCGCGGGGCACGCGCGCCTCAGGCAGCTGCTGGCCGACACGGGGTACGTACCACCACACACCACCACCACCACACACCACCACGCGCCCGGCCTGGCGCCGCACCTGCGCCTGCACACGCTCGCGGGGCACGCGCGCCTCAGGCAGCTGCTGGCCGACACGGGGTACGTACCACCACACACCACCACCACCACACACCACCACGCGCCCGGCCTGGCGCCGCACCTGCGCCTGCACACGCTCGCGGGGCACGCGCGCCTCAGGCAGCTGCTGGCCGACACGGGGTACGTACCACCACACACCACCACCACCACACACCACCACGCGCCCGGCCTGGCGCCGCACCTGCGCCTGCACACGCTCGCGGGGCACGCGCGCCTCAGGCAGCTGCTGGCCGACACGGGGTACGTACCACCACACACCACCACCACCACACACCACCACGCGCCCGGCCTGGCGCCGCACCTGCGCCTGCACACGCTCGCGGGGCACGCGCGCCTCAGGCAGCTGCTGGCCGACACGGGGTACGTACCACCACACACCACCACCACCACACACCACCACGCGCCCGGCCTGGCGCCGCACCTGCGCCTGCACACGCTCGCGGGGCACGCGCGCCTCAGGCAGCTGCTGGCCGACACGGGGTACGTACCACCACACACCACCACCACCACACACCACCACGCGCCCGGCCTGGCGCCGCACCTGCGCCTGCACACGCTCGCGGGGCACGCGCGCCTCAGGCAGCTGCTGGCCGACACGGGGTACGTACCACCACACACCACCACCACCACACACCACCACGCGCCCGGCCTGGCGCCGCACCTGCGCCTGCACACGCTCGCGGGGCACGCGCGCCTCAGGCAGCTGCTGGCCGACACGGGGTACGTACCACCACACACCACCACCACCACACACCACCACGCGCCCGGCCTGGCGCCGCACCTGCGCCTGCACACGCTCGCGGGGCACGCGCGCCTCAGGCAGCTGCTGGCCGACACGGGGTACGTACCACCACACACCACCACCACCACACACCACCACGCGCCCGGCCTGGCGCCGCACCTGCGCCTGCACACGCTCGCGGGGCACGCGCGCCTCAGGCAGCTGCTGGCCGACACGGGGTACGTACCACCACACACCACCACCACCACACACCACCACGCGCCCGGCCTGGCGCCGCACCTGCGCCTGCACACGCTCGCGGGGCACGCGCGCCTCAGGCAGCTGCTGGCCGACACGGGGTACGTACCACCACACACCACCACCACCACACACCACCACGCGCCCGGCCTGGCGCCGCACCTGCGCCTGCACACGCTCGCGGGGCACGCGCGCCTCAGGCAGCTGCTGGCCGACACGGGGTACGTACCACCACACACCACCACCACCACACACCACCACGCGCCCGGCCTGGCGCCGCACCTGCGCCTGCACACGCTCGCGGGGCACGCGCGCCTCAGGCAGCTGCTGGCCGACACGGGGTACGTACCACCACACACCACCACCACCACACACCACCACGCGCCCGGCCTGGCGCCGCACCTGCGCCTGCACACGCTCGCGGGGCACGCGCGCCTCAGGCAGCTGCTGGCCGACACGGGGTACGTACCACCACACACCACCACCACCACACACCACCACGCGCCCGGCCTGGCGCCGCACCTGCGCCTGCACACGCTCGCGGTGCACGCGCGCCTCAGGCAGCTGCTGGCCGACACGGGGTACGTACCACCACACACCACCACCACCACACACCACCACGCGCCCGGCCTGGCGCCGCACCTGCGCCTGCACACGCTCGCGGGGCACGCGCGCCTCAGGCAGCTGCTGGCCGACACGGGGTACGTACCACCACACACCACATTAGTACGTACACACCACAGGGGTACGTACGCACCACACAGGTACGTACGCACCACACAGGTACGTACACACTGTAGGGGTACGTACACGCTACAGAGATACTTACACACCACAGGAGTGCGTACACCACAGGGGTGCGTACACACCACAGGGGTGCGTACACACCACAGGGGTACTTACACACCACAGGGGTACTCACTTGCAACATGCGCCTGCGCACCTCTATCTGTGGTCCTTCGAGCCGGATTTTCAAGTCGAAGCTAGCTTTATTAAATCACTCAATATCTCCATTGACCGTATGAAGTTTTTGTTAATGCATTCACTTACATAGTGTTTCAATCACAGGATCCCCCTCCAGCAAGCCCGTCAGGCATACCGCTCGATGGACGTTGAGCTTCGCCGCTCCTTACTGACGGCGCTGGAGACGGCGGCGCCTAAGCACAAACTGCCGATCCCTACCCACACCACCTTCCTGCTACAGAGGCCGCACTCTCCCACGTTGGCTGCCATGGATGACGTGTACGCGATCATGGGACTTATTGAACATGTGAGTAAACGTAGACTAAAAAAAGAAAATCTAAACTACACTAAATTGGTTTTAAGGAGCACTGACTTGCACCTGCAGTAGTAATTGCTGTACTGCTAGCTAGACCCAAACTGGCTGTGTAGTTTGTTCCAAAGCGTACATTGTAATGTGCGTTTTATAGATTAGCGTTGTGCGTTTTATACGGTGTCCTATCATTTGACAAAAAACGAATGACAAATTTTCATTTGACAAACAACGTTTGAAAAAATTATACTTGATAAAGGAGAACATTCACTCTCCATACATATCTGGGCTAATTTTGAAAGTGCCGGCCAAAGAAAAAAAATACGATATTCTGTTAGAGCTTGTTCTTACTAGCATTTTTTTATATTGCGTCAAAGTTGAGAGATCACTTCCAACGGTTTTATTTGAGTTTAAAAATCTTAAAAATATACACTTTTTAAGATACGAACTATTAAAAATAAATGAAAAATATTGTTCTACATTGGAAGAATAGTTAATAAAAGCAATATAAAATAAACCCTATACTGCATATTGTTGTTTTTCGTCCATTCATTTAGATCCAAAATTGAAAGTGCCGGTCAAAGAAAACAAATATGATATTCCGCTAGAGCTTGTCCTCATCAGCACTTTTTATTACGTCGTCAAAGCTGAGAGACCACTGCCCTCGGTTTTATTGGCGTTCAAAAATCTTAGAAACATATAATTTTTATGATACGATATATTGAAAATGAATGAAAAATATTGTTCTATATTGGAAGAATAGTTATTAAACGCAATAACAAATAAACCCCATACTGCATATCGCTGTTTTTCGTTAGTTTATTTAGGTCTAAAATTGAAAGTGCCGGCCAAAAAAAAATGATATTCCGTTAGCGCTTGTCCTTATTGGCATAAGCATATAAAAATAAAATACACGAGCAATAATACTGTTTCATTGCACTTCACCCTTCTTGTTTTATCTATGATAATGTATGTATAATGTTGTTGACAGCCTCCGTGGCGTAGCGGTAGTGAACGCGGCCGCTACGCAGGAGGCGCGGGTTCGATCCCCGCTCAGTGCAAATATTTGTGTTCATGAAATATGGGTATTTGCATTGGTCTGGTCGTGCCTCGGAGAGCACGTTAAGCCGTCGGTCCCGGTTGCCATAAGAACATCTATGGTAGTCGTTACGGGTAGTTGGAGCCCTCAAAAATCCAAAAATAACAGTCTAGCTGCAAAGCTTCGATATCGCCTAATGTTACCATTGGGATGTGGAGGTCAGATGGCAATCGCTTCACAGAAAATATCGAGGTCTAGCCAAATCCGTAGTTAAGACTGGCAAAAGCGGACCCCAGACTCCGAGCTGAAAGCTTCGGATGCGACTGGGAATTAACGCTAAGAGGAAGAAGAAGAATGTATGTATAATGTTGACGAACCTGGACATGACGTGACTGCTATCGTCCACGAATCATCCATAAGGCATTGCCATTAGTGCCTTGTAACTGTGGAATATGATGAACTCATTTACTAAGTTCAATTGGAAATGCACTTTTAACCAATATAAATCAATATTTCTCATTCATTTTCAATAATTCGTAAAAAAAAATGTATATATCCAAGATTTTTGAACTCAAATAAAACCGAGGGAAGTTATCCTTCAGCTTTGACACCATAATAAAAATGCAAACGCGTACAAGCTCTAGCGGAATATCACATTTGTTTTCTTTGACTGGCACTTTCAATTTTTAACCTAGATAAATGGATGAAAAACAACGATATGTAATATGCGGTTTATTTTTTATTACTTATATGAACTACTCTTCCAATATAGAACAATATTTTTAATTCATTTTCAATAGTTCGTATCATAAAAAATGTACGTTTTCAAGATTTTTGAATATAAATAAAACCGAGGGAAGTGATCCCTCAATTTTGACGCCATAATAAAAAATGCTAATAAGGAAAAATTCTAGCGGATTTTATTTTCTTTAATCGACACTTTTAATTTAAGCCGTAAATAAATGGACGAAAAACAACAATATGCAGTATGGGGTTTATTTTTTATTGCTTTTATTAACTATTCTTCCAATGTATAACAATATTTTTCATTTATTTTCAATAGTTCGTATCATAAAAAGTGTATATTTTTAAGATTTTTGAACTCTAATAAAACCGTTGGAAGTGGTCCCTCAACTTTGACGCACTAATAAAAAATGTTAGTAAGAACAAGCTCTAACCGAATATCGTATTTTTTTTCTTTGGCCGGCAAAATAAAAATTAGCCCAATCTGAATGATGTCCTTTATCATTTGACAAACTATTGTTTAATAAACTACTCATTAGACAAAATATTTATTTGGAAAAAATTCATTATATAAAATATCATTTTAAAAATTGACAACATTTCAAAATTTCAGCATGATTATATTATTAACGCAATTGAAAGTAAATCTAAAATTACGAGACCCGTATTTTTTATTTTTCCTCAATATATTGATTTTCATTCAACTTTTTAACTTTGAATATCATATTATTTCAAAAAGACGTAAGTGCAATGTGACGTCATTCATACGGCTGAATAGGTTAGTTGCCTTTGCTACGTTCAAAAAAATATTATATCAAGTCAAGTCAGCTTAACGTCAGTTTTGACATTTCATTATTTATCATAATCATAACAAAAACAAACAAATACATATTTGCTAATTTTACTCACAGACTTATTCTATCTGTTTATTTTCTGCTTAATTTCTTGAACCATGAAAGTTTCCGACGGTTATCGTATTGCAGACAGCAGAAATCTACCTAAAGTAGATTATTTGATGTTATTGGAGTACATGCACGAAAGCGACTGTTATAATGTTGCGGAAACTCGAAGTGCTAAGGCGTTGTTGGCATCACGTGAAGCTTACGTTGATACCGCGGTAGGTTACGTAGAAGTTCAGCGAGAAGCGACATTGTGTAACGTTAAGTGCCGAGTAACACCCGAACACAAAATTAAGGGGAAGTTGTACATTGTGATGGCTACTATTGACGAAACTTTAAATAAAATCGTCAAAGTGGAGTGCAAAGACTGTGCGTCATCTGCAGGTGGATGCAAACATGCCATCTGTTTCGCTATGTGGCTCATTAAGCGTTCCGATGAACCGTCAGTTACATCCACTATTTGTTACTGGAATAAACCAAAGTTAGCTGGGGCTATAAGTGACAAGAAGCATGTTATGGCTAAGAACATGGGCATACCAAAAAAGACCAGACCTACTAATGTGAATGTCCCTTCGTTGTCCATGTTCTTAGCAGAATGTACGCAGCAAAACATGTGTAAAGGCCTTATTTTAAGACAAAGCCAAGATCTTAATAAGCCTAATTTACAAGATCTCACCATTTTCAATTTAATGTTAAAATATATAGTTGAAACTAAGAATAATTTAACTTGTTCTGGATTTAAGTTATTTGCAAAAAATATTGTGACTACTGCAATAATAAATGAAATTGCCACACAAACGAAGGAACAAGCAAATTCAAAGTTATGGCATGCTATGCGTCAAGGAAGAGTGACTGGTTCCAAAATATATGAAGCTGTTCATTGTAAAACACCTAATGGCGCTTTAGTTCAGAGTATTTTGGGAGGATACAAAGTGCCTGAGACATGTGCGATTAAAAGAGGCAAGCTTTTGGAACAAAGAGTGCTTAAAGAGCTTGAAAGTGAGTTTGGCAGCATAGAGAGAACTGGATTGATTTTAATATCACCCATCATAGGTGTGTCCCCTGACGGTATTACCGATGATTTTGTTGTGGAGGTGAAATGTCCCATAAGTGAAAGATCATTGAAAAACTATATAAAAGATGGACAACTGCAAGAAAAATTTAATGCTCAAATTATGGTCCAAATGCATGGTGCAAATAAGTTAAAAGGCCTCTTTTGTATAGCTGACCCTACTTTTGAGCAGTCAAAGTTGTTACACAAATACTGGGTGCATTATGATGAAGACTACGTCAAGAAATTATTAATTTCTGCTGAAGACTTTTGGGAAAATTATATATATCAAACAATTTTAGATAGTGCGAAATAAAAATACATAAGATTTTATTAAGTTTTTTATTCATTACTTATAATCGAATTTTGTAAATTTATTAAACCACATGCAATAATAACTATCTCATCCGTATGTTGTATTAACTTGTTATTAATAACAGCATGTGGTTTTAACATTTTAAATAACCTTATTCTTCTTATTACTCTTTCCACATGGATACGTAGACTTGCAATCACTTTGCTTTTGATAGCGTCTTGTTTTGTCAATTTAATATCTTTTGCGACACTAGGAGGCCGCAAAAGCTTTATATTTTTTGTACTGAGTATGGATTCAATGTGCTTAAACCCTCTGTCTGCCAATACCGTACAACCAGACTGCAACACATCTAAAAAACCACTAACTTCCACTAGTCTAACGTCTGAAATACGGCCACCAAAGCCAGCTGACACAAAATTAATAAAACCATCAGG
This sequence comes from Eilema depressum, assembly GCA_914767945.1. Classification (NCBI taxonomy): domain Eukaryota; kingdom Metazoa; phylum Arthropoda; class Insecta; order Lepidoptera; family Erebidae; genus Eilema; species Eilema depressum. The sequence continues at coordinate 17,611,732 of OU612032.1, forward strand.
TGTGGTAGCCACTAAATACTTTAATGTATTGGCATTTTTATATTGCGACCATGTTAGAGACTGATTAATAGGATCTGCTGGTTTTTCTATTTCAATCTCGAAACAATCAATGATACAGTAAATATTTGTGTACTCCTTATTTGTTCTAAAACAAGATGGTAAATTCTTTTTAACAGTTAATAATGTAGGACAAAAAATTAATTGATTGAAAAACTTAGCCAGCGCACATAAAGTTTTGTAAAATAATCTCCACAATGTGGTGAGAGATATGCCAAACATATCAGATATTTGGTTAAAAGGAATATTATTTTTTATTTTATATAATGTTATGATTATATCGTTGGCCTTTACTCCTTCCAACTTGGACTCTAAAAAGCTAATTACCCAATAATAGGTTTTTGTCAATCCTATGTAATCTTGTGGCCTGCGTGCTATTAAATCTAACATAAAACTTTTATTTGTGGTCTTGTGTTTCTCTACTTCAAACATTTCAGATGGTTCTGACATATCCGCAGAGGTAACAGTTGTAGTACTTCCTTGTGTTGAAGGTAAAGCTTCTTCATCGGGTATAATTTCATTAATAAATGCATCTTCTACATTAGACTTATCCTTTTTGTAATTAGAAATACAACAATATGTAGTTCTGTCTGCTGTCTTGGGTTTTACTTGAACGGCTTTATTGCATATGTTAGGATTTTCATAATCCGTCCCCTTATCCATTTTCACAGGAAAAGATGAAGATGAAGATGATGATGTACTAGGCTCAGGTCCACTTGTGTGTTGTACTAGAGAAGCTGGTAATGAAGACCTTAGCTTAGGCCTAGCCTTCATAGTGGTCCAATATAAATAATTTTCAACATCTTCTTTCAACTGTAACAAATAATTTACACTTCAAATTATTATTAATAGAGACAGTAGGGTTAAGGTAGTAATGCAATGGATTTATACATCTGGTATGCATATAAAAACTAGAAAACTGTGAATTTATTCATATTTTATAAGCTGCTGTGTACCTACTGTTAATAAAATCGAGTTAAAACTTAGTCAGCTTATAGTTATAGGCATAGTACAATAAAATAGAGATGTTTTTACTTTATGTAGTTTTATCTTTGGTCAGTCTCATTGACGGGGTTGCCTTACACCTTGGGGTTATACTTTCAGCTAAGACTACAATGCCCGTGCTAATAAGGACATGGTAGGTCAAACTATTCCTATTACCTACTAATAATAGAAGTAAGTAACATAACAATATCTACAACCAACTGCATATTGATGCTAAAAGCACAGCCATTCATTAAAAAAAAAGCCCCTCGGTATAGTTGGCATGTCTTGCAATGACTATTTCGTTTTTGTTTTCTAACTGAGAACTAAGTTGGGGTATAATATGTAGGTATTGTATCGTCTTATTATTCGTTTCATCACAACAGAATGAATGTATGAGTAACAACTAACAAAATAACATTGTACCTATGAAGTTATAGTAATACAGGTAATACTCACATTAAGATGTGTTTCACATATATAAAGCGCTCGTTTGGGACATCCAACACCCAGAGATTTACACCACTCGTATTTAGCCGAACTAGGTACTACAAAAAACATCGTGTTTTTATCTTTTTGGGAATTGTTTTTGCATGTTGGAACAAAGCAATATTTTGGTTCCTTCATTGGTACGTACTCTTCGCTGGGATTCATTTTGTGTTACGATTAAATTCAATTACAAATGCAATCTATAATAACAAAATATTAACAAAGGTTGTAAGTGAAATGTTGTTTTTTTTTTTTTTTTTTTTTTATCTCTCTTCTGGCGATTACGCAGTTTCCGCCAACGACTTAGCACATGGATTTGAATTCGAGTTTCGACTTGGGGGTAGGTATGCGACTGTGCTAGATTACTTGATGTACCCACGGATTAAAACTTAGTGAATGTACAAGAGAAGGTGTATATAAAATACAATAAAGGCCGAAAGTGTTGCAGCACGCTGGAGTACCTGAGTCAAAGCAAAAAACACAGGTTAGTGGTTATAGCAGACAAACACAATCCTACAGGTTAATATTATTAGAGTTAATATAGTTACATATCAGATATATAAGGGGAGAATTAGTATAGGTGAGAAGGGAGTTAAAATTTATGGGTCGGGGAATACGGTTGGTGGGTAGGATATCATATAGAGAACTTCTTCTTGGGCACTCAAAGAAGATGTGATCAGTAGTGTGTTCATCCAAGCCACACTCACAGAGAGAGCTGTCCCTGACCCTGATCTTAGCGAGAAAAACATTAGTGCAGACATGTCCTAAACGCAGACGACAGATTACCGATGTAGCTCTCTTACTGGCTTCCCGGAATTGGTAAAACCAGGGTTTAATTGGGATGTCAGGCTGAATGGAGGCATAGTGTCTTCCCTTCACCTTGCTGGAACTCTCCCAAAGGGCGGTCCATTTTGATATTAGACAGGGTCTGGCAAGTAAGAGGAGGTCGTGAGCATAGACTCTATATTGGTCGAGAGTACCATTGTTTACTGCTTCCCTGGCAAGGGAGTCCACAAAAGTGTTGCCTGCTATGCCAGCATGACCTGGGATCCATACCAATGTAACCTCGAGTCCCTTAGACTGACACCTAAACAATGTTTGCTTTATTAAAAGAACTAAAGGGAATTTTGTTTTACTGGTGAATTGATTAGCCAGAATGGCCATTAAGCAGCTCCTGGAATCCGTAAATATTACTGCCTTACTAATACTATGAGCCTCAATATACAGTAATGCCTCGAGTATAGCTATCGATTCACCAGTAAAAATAGAATTGATATTTGGTGATTTATATGAAAGTATAATTTTGTATCTTGGAATCCAAACGGCAGACCCCACACAAGTGGAGTCAGATAATTTAGAAGAATCCGTGTAAATAGCTATCCAGTCCTGCCAATGTCGGCTGATTAAATAATCTAACTCCTTATTAGCATCCACTGAATCCTTACTGATACCACAGTATAAGACAACATTAGGGTTGTAGACAATAGCCTCAAATGGAGTTTCAAACAGGGGGTTAGTTTTACATTGAAAAGAAGGGAAAGGGAGGCGAACATAATTAACAAAACTATTAAATAAACACGGATGGCTTTTATGTGTCCAATATCCACCTGCTGAAATATATTCGGATAATTTATGTAGTTTGGGCACCAGAGGATGAAAGGATAGTTGGGAGGATTTATATAGGTACCTATCAGAGAGGTACTGCCTTCTTAGAAATAGAGGGGGATCTACACATTCCAATTGTAGCGCATTTATTGGGGAAGATTTCATAGCACCCACGACAAGGCGCATGCTTTTGGCCTGGATCCTATCCAACGAGCTTAAGGCTGCCTTGTTGCACGGCTCTAAGAGAAAGCACCCATAGTCTAAATGGCTACGGATAAGCGCATTATACATCAACTTTTGACAATAAGGGTGGGCTCCCCACCAAACTCCAGACACAGCCCTTAAAATATTAATATTTTTTTCACATTTGTGTGTGATGTAATTGATGTGGTCTACTCCAGATAGCTTTGCATCTAAAACCATTCCTAAAAACTTGACTGTGTTTTTTACAGGGAAATTTTGATCATCAAGAGAGATTAGACAATCAGGAATGGATCTACGGCGGCTGAAAACTACTACAGAGCTTTTGGGGACTGAAAGTGATAGACCATGGTCAGTAAGCCAGTTGGAGAGATAAGAGATTGCTGAGTTCAATCTGGACACAGCATCCGTCATATTGTCCGCTGCCACATAAAGAGCAAGATCATCCGCGTATTGAAGTATGTTGCAGAAGGAAGTGACTGAGAGATCTAAATCGGCGGTATAGATGCTATAGAGGAGGGGGCTTAAAACAGAGCCCTGCGGAAGGCCTCTCCAAATTATTCTGGGAGAAAGGATTGAATTTTGAACTCTGAGACTAATGGTTCTCCCAGACAGGGAATTGGAAATGAAATTTACTATCTTCTCTGGAACACTCAGATTAAGCAGTTTTTGCCTGAGCACAGGAAGTAGTACATTGTCATATGCGGATGCTATGTCCAAGAATACACCCACGCAATACTGATTCTTTGATAGAGCTATTCTAACGTCAGTGGTAAATATACTGAGATTATCCATAGTCCCCAATCCCTTGCGGAACCCGAACTGAGTTTTTGAGAGCAAACCCTGGCTTTCCACCAGCCACTCTAAACGATTTTTTATTAAGTGCTCTAAGATTTTGGACATAGTACAAGAGAGCGCAATAGGGCGGTAGCTGGAAGGATCATCGCTACGTTTACCTGGTTTCAGGATTGGAATTATAATTTGTGACTTCCACTCTTCTGGGGGGAAACCAGAGTAAAAAATTAAGTTGAGCAAACTTAAAAAAAATTTTTGGGTTGTTGTGCTGCTCTTGAAAATAAATGAGTAAGGAATGCCATCCACACCAGGAGAAGAATCCTTAAGTGACCCTAAGACATTCGAAAGTTCTTCAAAGGAAAAAGATGAATCCAAAGGGTGTGAAGTCTGAGAGCTAGAGGGAAAGTAGTTTGAGGACTCGGCAGCAGTGGGAGCTGTCGGGGGAGCAAGTTTTTGTTCAAATTTCTGTAGCCATTGAGAGGGGTCATTTGAGGTAATGTTGTTGTTGGTTGTGGAAAATCTAAACCGTCTAACATCTCTCCATACACACGATGCAGGGGTACGCGGGGCCAGAGCTTCACAAAACTTGCGCCATCCATCTTTTTTCTTTTGGGACAAATGTCTAACTGTTTGTGCAGCTACTTTTTGGTAATTTAGATAGTTTGCAGTTGTCATACTATGTTTATACGTTCTTTCCGCATCCCTTCTCATTCGACAGGCATCTGAGCAGGTCTGATCCCACCAAGGAGGAGAGGGGATGTTGTTCCTGGGAGCTCTTTTAACAGGAATTGCCTTGTCGGCGGAGTTTAGAAGAGCCTGTTTAAAAAGGGCATACACAGTATCAATATTACCAGGGTTAGGGACAGGCAAAAGAGAAACCTCCTGGTCAAGAGCATGAGAGTAAAGTTCCCAATCGGCTTTTGATAGATTGAATTTAAGAAGAGGGTTAAACGGAGGTGACTCCCTGTGGCTGGCTAGAGAGGAGACAATTATGGGGTAGTGATCACTCTGGTGTGAGTCACTTTCAATCTGCCAGGTCAGGCATGAGGCGAGAGATGCGGAACAGATGGTTAAGTCCACAGCACTAGGGCCCCTTTGGGTTAAAGAGGATCTGCGTGTGGCAGAGCCATCATTTAAGATGCAAAGATTGAAAGAATCCAGGATATCAATGAATGAGGACGCTAAATCATCACAATCATGTGATCCCCATGAGGTATGATGGATATTGAAGTCACCCAGAATAACAAGAGGAGAAGTTATGGAAACTAAAATGTTGCTTAATTCAGCTAGTATAGAGGAATCTGGATAGGGGATATAAATGGAAAGAAAAGTAATGCTTGATACTGTAATAGCAACAATGTTCCAGCTATCACTGTGAGGAGGTAGAGACAAAGAGTTAAAAATAATTGATCTGGAGACCAAAATGGCAACTCCAGCATATCTGTCACCCCTGTCATCCCGAAGACAGGCATACCCTGGCATCCTGAAATGGGTGCCAGGCTTAAGCCAAGTCTCCTGAATGGCAAGGATGAGAGGCTTGTGTTGATTAATTAAATAAATTAAGTGACTCTTTTTACTTCTAATGCTCCTACAATTCCATTGAAGGAGAGGTGGGAATGTTACTAGTAAAATTTAGCAGCTGAGTAAGTTTTGTTTTATATTTTTCAGGTAGCTCAGCATCATCAAAACGGGTGAGCATACTAATAAGGGTGGAGAGCAACAGATCCAAAAAGTTGTCATTGGAATCAGCATTAACTTGTGCACCAGGGAGAGCAGCACCATTTGGAAGAGAAGACGGCGGAGATTGGGTAATAAAACTATGGGCCTGCCTGTCATAGCCAGGGCCAGAAGCAGGGGAGCTCTGCCTTCGGGGCATGAATGTAGTTTTCCTATATGATACCTGAGGCCCTTGAGACCCCCGGATAGAAGGCGAGGGAGAATGATGAGAATCAGGGTGATAATTTGGTGGTTGAGAAGATGAAGGCGAGGGAGAATGATAATTTGGTGGTTGAGAAGATCTAGCTGTGTCGGCAAAAGACTTTCTCACCTGGGGGAATCTAGCCGATGCCTCCATGTAAGAAATGCTCTCCTGAGACATGGTAATCTTTATAGACTTCTGCCTGGAGTGCTCTGGACAGGAAGGATCTTTGGCTGTGTGGGGACCTAAACAAAACATACATGTGGGAGTTTTTGAGGCACATGAAATACCCTCATGAGCCTGGGAACAAATGAAACACCGTGGGGCAGATCGACATTGTGTGGAAGTGTGACCATAACGGCAACATTTCCAACACTGTATGAGGGGAAGAACATAATTTTCTACAGGGAGGGAATTATAAAAACAGTAGACGTGTGGGGGCAATTTTTGTCCTGAGAAGGTGATCACGATGGTTTGAGTGGGAACATATGTGGCAGTGTTGTTTTCACCCGTGACTCTCCTATTGAGCCTTCTAGCCTTCATTATTGACCCGTATCCTGATGGAACTTCAATGGATAGGACCACTTCTTCTAATGTCCACTCCACTGGTATTTGTCGAACTATACCCATTCGTGAGGTAGCAAACGAGGGAATTGAGCAATTATATTTGGCCCTTGCCAAAGAAGGATGACTAATAAAGTTGTTCGCATCACTAGCATTTTTAAATTCAACCGAAAGTCTGTTACGACCCACCCGCTTAACACTGCCTTCAATAATGTTGGTTATTTTATTCACATGCAAGAAATGGCCAAACTTGATAGAACGGAACACTGTTCCAGCAGAGGCATCGCCTACATCCCTAGTCACGTGGACCAAAAACGGGCCAGAGTCCGACTCTGAGTACCTTGACACCTTATCTTGAAAATCGGGATGTATAAATGTATTTTGAATTGATGGAATAGCTTGGTAGGGGATAGTAACAGTCTTTTTAGCAGGGACAGCGTCTTCCTGTGAGCTGTTGATGACACGCTTCTTGGCTGTAGCGACTGTAGGAGCATCATCTATCACAACTCGAGTAGTACCGGGGAGTGGCGTGCCCGGCCGTCCGCCGGGGACGCTTCCCCCTCCCGGGTCTGGTGGATGGTTATCCATGAGAGGATCTACGTGTTAGACAAAGTAACTTACCCTGAATACGAACACAAAGCACAATTAGACAACACAGAAGCACTTAAATACTCCAGCAACTCAATATTTTCAAGTAAAAAAATTTTTGGAGAGGACGAACACTTGTAGCAAGCACGCGTTCCAGATCCGACCTCAAATGTTGTTTTTGTAGATGAGAATCATGTGAGAATTGACAAGTGACAACTTGTCAATGTCAAACACTGACATCTGACATGCATCTGACCACAGCCCAACATTTTTTTTAATCATGAAACAGACTGGGCAAGGATAACAACCATATCGAGCCGTATGAATGACGTCACAGCCCCATTTTTTGTTTTTATTTATTTTCTCCAAAAATAAGTCCAAAAAAAATATGAAAAAATCAGTTTTGGAATCAGAAAAGAAAACTCAAGAAACGGTAATTTTATTTTCATGACTTTAGAAATTTGAAATGTTGTCAATTGAGTATTTTAAAAACATGTTAGTTGACAAACAGACAGTGATAGATTATTGAGAAAGCTGTTCATTCCGACTTGGATAGATTAGGTTAGAAGGCTAATGCGGGAGCGATGCGGAGCTCAGCTCCCGCATTAGCCTTCGTGGTTATTTTTTTATATAACCAAGAATGACTTTATTTAGTCAAATGAACATTTTTAAAATAAAATAAAATCGAAATGTTTTCTAGGTAATACATTTTGCGAAACGTGTATTATGTCAAATGATTATTATTTTTAAAGTAATATGTTTGCCTGATGATTAGTTTTTCAAACGTTGTTTGTTAAATGGTGTTTTGTCATACGTTTTTGGTCAAACAAGGGTGAACCGTTTTATACATTATCATCCCACGTAATAGGTTCTACCTCAAGTGAGTACTTTGTCATAGGCTGTATGTTAACTGTCGCATGGAGAACAGCCCTATCCCTTCGTCGCCTTCTACGACACCCACAGGAAGAGGCGCTTCAGACCCACGGTACCCCTGGTCATACCCCTGGTGGTACCGTGGGTCTTTTAAAGTTAAACGGTACCACCAACTCATAGTGATGTGATGTTAACATCTACGACTGAAAAAACATGATTTTAACTATGGAGAGGTATGGATGGGGGATTCGATTCCCGGTCAGTGCAAATATTTGTAGGCATAAATATCTTTAAATGCATTGGTTTGGATATAGAGATGGGTTAGCCCTATTCTACTCCTGTATTTTGTTATTATAGGAAACGACTCCGAAAGGCGACGGCTTCCAACATGCACTCTCGGTGTTAGACATCGATAGCGGAGAGAACGAGAGCCGTCGCCTCGGGTGTGTGTCGGCGCAGAGGGCGCTGGAGGCAGTCGCCAGGGTCGTGCACGCCACGCTTAATGGCAAGCTGCTGCACCTCGCCGGACCGTTCAGCTACTTTATTGTGCAAGAGGTATGTTTTGAACATTGTCATCCACCATTTTATTAATGATTTAATTATTTAATTTTGTGACATATAATTTTTAACTGACATTAATATTTAATGCAATGATGTGATGTCGATTGATAATAATAATTTATTGTTTTATGTAATTTATTGACATTATTTATACTAATCATAGATGTAAGTCGAATTGTTAGTAACAAATTGGGCCTCAATAAATAATATTTGAATTTGAATTGGTAAACTGTATTTTGTATTAAATTGTGACTGAAGTTGATCTGGGGTCATCTCAGGGTCTGCCTTTCGGAGGAAAAATCGGAAAGCGGACCCTGAGCTCAGAGGTAAAGGTAATCTTGGTCTCAGAGGCAAGCAGGAAAATACGTCTCCATGAAGATTAGATGATATGATTTAACATACTTGGAATATGTTGTTTATAGTTGCCTTGTGAATCATAAAAATAGGTCCAGGCGTTTGCTCTTTATAGAGCTTCAAAGGAACATACAAACATAAATACAAATACATAGGTTGATAAACACATTATCACTCCTTTTTGTCGCGCAGTCGGGTAAAAAGATCACGAGATTGGGAACAAAAATACGCGAACGGAAACACAATCTTTAACTATTATCACTAGCTGATATGCAGAGATTTGAAGACATTTTTTGCAGCTCAACGAAACATTTAATGATGGAATATTGTTAATTACACAGGGTACCCCAGAAGCGCTAGTGGTAAAAGGCCCGCTATGGCTAGGCGTGGCCGCTAGATGGGCCAGCGCGGCCAGTGGCGGCACTCGCGCGCTCGTGGCCAGCGCGGCCACCGGCGACCACTCGTGTCTACTGTTAGGGGTGCCACCGCGGTACCACCACGAGCCGCGCAAGTTAGTATACGCACCACTGGCGTACGTGCCGACCTATACGTCCTTATACAGGGTGGAACATTTTGACCTTACCTGACCCTCGATTCTGCTAAAGCACACCACAGATAACGGTACTATGGGGTGAATAGGGATAAAATGGTCAGCTGAATTCTGTAGTTATTTTAGTGAAATTATGGATTAATTCAATGTAATAATGAGCAGAGTTATCAATAATATCTGGTTGGATACTTGGAATTCGGGAGAAAAGAGAAAATTATTAAAAAAATCTAACAACAATTTTGTCCCTATTCACCCTTTGATCCCTATTCACCCCATTTTACGGTACTACAAATAATTGCAGTAAATTTTAGACCTTATTTCTATAGACTTACAGTCACAAAATTAAATGAAAATAGTTTCATTACAATCTTCCATTCACTCTACAAAAAGCTATTTAATTTTAAACTTTAACTGCATTACTTTAAAGGCTAAAATCAAATGGAATTTTCTCGCTGTCTCTGTGGTGTGACAGTGGTTGTGCTTTAGCAGATTCGAAGCCCAGGAAGGCAAGTGCTTTAAATACTGGAAATAGCGAATTATTTTTAAGAAATACGAAAGATGCTAGAGAGATTTGATCCTTATGATTGACACTATCGATTATAATGCTATAAAAATACTTTGCCTGTTTTTTATTTATTCTTTCAGTAGTAATTTTTAGTAGTTTTTAGTCGGTTTGATTACCGGGTGCGGCAAGCGAATTTTCAAAAATCTATGAATGCGGTTTTGTATCTTCTTAAAAATGAAGCAATGTTTCCTTTGAGTGAAATTCGCTATCTCCAGTATTTAAAGTACTTTCTCTCCAAGTAAGGATAACACTTTCCAACCTGTATGTACCCACTGGAGTCAGTAGACGCAGTTGTCGAATCGAACCGACTAAAACCGCACGCCGTTTTTGGTAAAGTTTGGTAATAAGTGACCGAGAGTCAGATTGTCTCTGGCATATCCCTAATGCCCCGGCTGACCCAGGGCCATCAAGTTGATGACCCTGCCGTCCTTTGCGCCAAAGTATTCCCTGGTCTCTATGGTCTTATGAAATGCCTAATAATATCCCCAGTTACACTGAAATTCGGCTTGAAGGACCATACTTTCACCTCTCCAGCACGAAAAGGACGTAAAAATTCGCAGCAAAATGCTACTTTAAAAGGTTTTTTTAACCGACTTCAAAAAAGGAGGAGGTTCTCAATTCGGATGTTTCTATGTTTTTTTTTTTTTATGTTTGTTCGCTCATAGCTCCGCCATGCGTAGACGGATTTGCAAAATTCTTTTTTTGTTCGAAAGTAGATTATTCCGAAATGGTCCCATTTAAATTTCGTAAAGATCTGATGATGGGTTTCCGAGATTAGACCAAGGAACTCTTCAAAAAATACCAGGCAATCAGCCGCGATTGCTGCAATCGCATATTATTGCAATGTCTCTGCCATTACACATCATAACATCACGCCTGAATCCTTTGAAAGGGTATGCAGAAGTGTTCAGAATATTCAGCTATAATTCCAGTGTATGCGTATTGCGTTGATTTTTTTAATTAAAAATTCTTAGTCAACGCGAAGCAACACACCTACTCCTGGGGTGCCGTTGGTGATGACCGACGGACAGCTTGCGCAAATAATAAGCGCGTTGCGGACACCCACACCGGTGAACACCGGCAACATGGCATGGCTCGCTGCACGGCCCGCTTCAGCGGACGTGACGGCGTTCATCGATGCTATATCCATTTACAAAGAGTGCGTTGGCGTTAGCGATGAGATAGCAGATTAAGGGTATGCCTATGCTGCTTACAGAACTAGCTGCCACCTGGTGGCAAGGCATCAAGCAGACCATACGCTGCTGGGATGACGACATACAAGTATTGCGTAATACCTACGGGGCACGGTTGCCACCGCACAAAGTATATATGCGTCTATTTGAAACTTACCAGGGGGATGAGTCTACAGAGGTATTCGTGTGCAGAGCGAGGGCTCTATTTAGTCAATTACCACTTAATACTCTGTCTGAGGAGACTCAGTTAGATATGATATACGGACTGTTGCATCGGCGTATTAGAGAGAAGCTAAGCCGAACCGACTATAATACTTTCACCGAAATGTTACATTTGACTCGCCGTATTGAAGAGATGTATAATGAAGGTCGCCACAGCGTACATAACCCAAGTCCTAAGGTACGCGAGCAGTTGAAAACACGGGCTGCGCATGTTACGGTCGCGGCTCCCGCGCCGACCGCTGTACTGTATATACCTACTTCTACGTCTACATCGCTCGCGGTCGCCGAGAGTAGATTATCAAGGCCGCGTTGTACCTACTGCAAACAGTTTGGGCACCTACAGGACGCGTGTAGGAAGTTACTAGCGAGGCCTACAGACGAGAAAGATAAGTGCGATAGTGCGAAAAGTGTGAAACCGAATATTGTGTGCTACGGTTGTGGTGAAAAAGGTTATATTCCCGCGAATTATCCGAAGTGTAAAAATAATGTTAGCAATAATGTAAAACCTGCAACTGATGAATTGTATTCTTTTGACTGTGTGGACTCTGACTACTCGGAGCGAATGAGTTTGAGCTCGTGTAGTATCGAGAGATACGAGACCCAGCGAGGCAGGCCACTGTTGCACATAGGTATTGAAACCTATAGGGGTACCGCGTTGGTAGATAGGTACCGCTGCTCGTAGAAGCTTGGCGGGTAGGTCGCTTTACGCTCTCCTTCAACGTATGGGGAAGGAGTTTCGTGAAGACAACTTCTCTATCAAACTCGCTGATGGTAAAGTTAGTCACGTTAGAGTGTTGCTAACTTACGTAAACATAAATCTCGTCGATTCATATATCGGAGCATTCGCTGCGAGTGATAGAGCCCTATGGCCTCTGTGGCGTAGCGGTAGTGAACGCGGCTGCTACGCAGGAGGCGCGGGTTCGATCCCCGCTCAGTGCCAATATTTGTATGCTTGAATATAAATATTGCCAATATTTGTATGCTTGAGTATAAATATTTGCATTGGTCTGGGTGTTTCTATGTATAATATGTATGTATTTACAAAAAAAAAGTATCTAAGTATGTATATCCGCATTCTAGATTCCATAACACAAGCTAATTAAGCTTACCATGGGTCTAGATAGCGTTGTGTAGAATGTTGTAGAATATTTATATATTATATATATTTATATATTTTCTACCTGTGCATTGTAATATGAGTAATAAACGCGTGTGAGTCTTACAAATGGTGTATTCATTACAATCTCAAATAATAATACATAATTCTAGAACACAAAGGGCACTAAAAAGAAAGAAATAAAAAATTTTTGACAAAAAAAGAAACCGACTTCAAAACCCCTTTAAATAGATAGGAACTAAAAAGAAAAAAATAATATCAAATGTAACAAATCAAATATAGAACAATTAACATAATTTAGCCTAACTTTAACCTTAACTTATAACAAATTACCAATTTTTGGAGCCGGTGCCAATCCCCTACGCGGCCTATTTTACACGACAGATATACAAACTACTAAACACATCAAAAATGAATGTAACGCCACTCTTTTATTAGTCTTATCAATCAATCAATCAAATCAATTAACCTATTGCAGTCCACTGCTGGACATAGGCCTCTCCCAATATGCACCACGTTTACCGATCCTCCGCCTTCTGCATCCAGTCCGTCCCAGCCACCTTTCGAAGGTCGTCGGTCCACCTGATTAGGGGCGTCCCACCCTCCGTTTTCCTTCTTTTCCTTTCTTTCATATTGTAATACATAATGTACCTAATATAATATTTTCTCATATATTATATGTTATAGCTATCGAGTTCTCTTGTACCTATTTTCTTCCATTGATGGTCAAGATTTAAATGCTATTATTACATGTTCGCTAACTTAATAAACTATTTTTTTTATCTAATTCGCTAAGAATTTAATTGATATCTAATATCAAGTCTGTTCTATATTAGATTAATATTCTAAGTAGGTATATACTACTAATATTATATTTAAACGCGAAAGTTTGTAAGTATGGATGGATGGAAGGAGGATGAAGTAAGGAAATAATATAAATCAGATCGGTGATATTTTTCTTGGCACCGACTCCAAAAATTGGTAATTTGTTATAAGTTAAGGTTAAAGTTAGGCTAAATTATGTTAATTGTTCTATATTTGATTTGTTACATTTGATATTATTTTTTTCTTTTTAGTTCCTATCTATTTAAAGGGGTTTTGAAGTCGGTTTCTTTTTTTGTCAAAAATTTTTTAAGTTACAGGTCATAGGTAAACAAAAAGACGAAGATATTCACGATAGTTCTCATATGACTCAGCGCGAAAGTGGTGCTCGATATTGGAATCACTTTTACTCACACTAATTTTGATCAGTTCATTTCCTTGCCTGCAACATTACTAGTCTGGGGATACCTAATTTAACAGGTATTGATAGATATGCTGATGGTCATTTTGCGTAAGTGTCATCTTCAGTATTGGTCATAATGCTGATGTGACAATATGCGAATGCATCATTTTGAGAACCATGATTGATCATTATGCGTCAGAAGGGAGTAAAACGCATTTTGCTACGAATTTTAACCAACAAGGTGACATTTTCGTGCTGAAGAGCACCAATTAATAACCTCCTTCCCATTTTTCAGTCTATTCGGAGCAGCGTTTGAACAAGCGGCGAACAAATGCGGTGCCTCAGTATCCCTAGAATATGTGGACACTTCGATAATCTCCCTGCCCATCGCACAGAGGGCACAGTTCCTGGATGCCCTCACTGCGCTACTGGCGTGAAGATACCTGGCAAGTACAATGGCCGACAGCATCACAGCCCGTACGGGCCTTACTTAAATACATAGATAAAGACGAGGGGTATTATATGATATATATCTTGGGAGACGTATCTTGGACCTAAATCGTAAGACATACGAGGCTCTGGCACCCGCGGATTGCTTTGTTATAGTCTATGCTTGGTGAATTTGAGTTCGTCCACCGCAGTAACACCCCGTGCTATCCTCAAAAGACACCCAAGAAATGTGTACTGCGCGTATAGAGGACTTTTTTGGTCTAAGATATGTGTCTCCAGCAATACTCACGGTTAATGATGACTTTCGATTGATTTGAATGTCACCCAAAGTTGAATCAACATCAATGGGCCTTACTACTATCTCTTAGAAGTAATATCGATTCAATCTTACTTTACTTTCCAAGTGTGAATCGGACTCGGAACATTGATATCTGTCTGTTGATATTTAGTGCTGTATTTTGTAAAATTGGATTTTTAGACCAAACGTACATAGAGAGCTAGAGCAAGTTTCTTAATATTTTGGTGTAAATGAAACCTTATTTTTAGCGTTTACATAAAATAGAACAACAAATTATTGTTCTAATCGATTAACGGCCTTTCCAATAACATATCTACAGATAAAGGTAGAGATAGTTCCTATTGTTATTTTGCTACTATGAATTGCGTTACCATAGAGATTGATGACGGTTTTATCCTTTCTAATGTCAAAACTGGCGATAGATTGGTTATTGGGAACGGCCGTTAGAGAGTCATCATCAATGTTTAAAAATGGTTGTAACATCATTCATTGGTTCCGATATCTTGTATGAGTATCGGTAGATGGCTCCACCGTCGCTCCAAAGACGGTATAGAGGAATTTGGATCGGCTTCGTGCGGGCTCCGGTGGCTTAGTGGTCAGAGCGTTCCCCCTGTAAGGGAAAGATCGCGGGTTCGAGTCCCGCCCGAAGTCGATTGTCTTTCTCTTTCTAAATCCACCACCATCTACCAATCAATCACCATCAGGCGAGGCAAAGTCAAATTGACGTGTCCTATATATAAAAAAAAAAAAAAAAATCGATTTGAATAGTTAGCATAATATTTTGACACGACTGGTTTTGCTCGTTTTCTCTTTTTTAATGGAAGTTTATTTTCTTCTGTGCCAGTCTCGCCATATTTTTCTTTAGTTATTCGTCTAACCGTTCGCTGTCCCATATTAAGTGCACCAAAAAAGAGAAAACGAGCAAAACCAGTCGTGTCAAAACGGCCGCAACTATAGTATCCTGAGTACCCTGACGGATGCTGACGGTCTGATTCACACTATGAAAGTCACAAAATAAGATTAAAATAATACAGCTATAGATAGTAGTGACCCTAATAATGTAACACTAGGCAGTGCCAAAATGTATGACAATATTCTTTTTAATTTTAATGTGTACTATGATTGTTAATTTTTTATTAGGATAATTTTTTGTTATTATATTTTTTTTTTTGTAATAAAAATAATTCAAATAATCAAAAAATACATAATATCGAATTCAATTTTTAAATAGTTGAATTCACCAGTCATTATAACAGGAATAATTTAGTTTTTTTTTTAATTTGGACGTATTTACAAATTGTATACGAGTAGATAGTGGATTTCATTGGGTGTGTGAGACTAGCAAAATGTTTGTAACTGATATTACTTAGATTTGAATAGAATAAAGACTTAATGGAATGTGTAGTAAAGACAGTACCTTAGTAGTACAAGAAAGTTAGCTGAATTAAGGGGCAAACCTATAAAAAATCCCTATTAGTAATTTTCTTTCGGAATTCGTTGAGGGAGGTCACTGTCAGTCTAGATTTCGATTTGCGCTGTATTCGGTTCGTTGCGTTCTCTGCTATCTTGAATTTAAGGGTACATTTTTGTATACTAAATAAGTCGTTTAGTTTTAATTTTACACGACAAATTGTTGTTTAGAATTAAATTTCTTACAAGTCATAAGATCGATTTTCCTAGGATCGATATTTTTCTATTTATATCATAAAAGGTGGTGAATCTTTATTTGATTTACTGTATAGTTTGTAAATACGTCCACGAAACAAATAAATCTACCCGAAATATAAATAAAATAATATTTTTTGTATGAAATCTGTGCCGAATTCATTCATAGCTAAGGTATTATAGTTTTAAATAAGTACACATACATCAAAAATGAAATGTCTATGAGAATGATATAATATCAAAAATGAAAATGTGTGCATGTATTATATTTTCTTATTTGTAATATAAAATAATAAATGGACTACTTCCAATCTATTCCAAATAAATAAAATTGAAGTCTATTTGTATTATATAAACAGCTTTTTAATGATAAATGTATAAGTACTGAGAACAAAAAAATGTACTTATCTGTTTGACTTGATAAATCTCGGAAACGGCTGCGCGCATTTTGATGGGACTTCCACTGGCAGATAAATGACTTTCTAATGAATCTAAATCGTAACTTGGCTAAAAGAAATTTAAAAAGAGTTACAGATCCGCGCAAAGTGAGGCAGGCACAGCTAAAGTATAAAAAAAAATCGATGATATTTTTTTTCTATTGTCGTTAATATTACAGTATACCTTGAGACACGTATCTTGGACGTAAATCGCGAGACAAACGAGACCCTAGCGCCCGCAGATTGTTTTATTATAATCTATGCTTGGTGAATTTGAGCTCGTCCAGCGCAGTAGCACCCCGTGCTATCCTCAAGACACCCAAGAAACGTGTACTTCGCGTGTATAGAGTACATTTTAGGCTATGTCCTGAACAATAATATCATGCAACGAGAAAATATAAGTTTCTATTAAGTCTAGGTTGACCTTTTAGAGGTGACCAATAGACTGAAAATGTTGTATCATCAAAATATTCAAACTACAATACCTTAGTTATTTTATGTTAATTAAACTGACTGTCCGTATAATTATAAGCGTCTAGGTTGTAGTATTTATTTAGAATGTAGAAACTATATCAAATAAAATAATTGATGCATACAAAAATATTTTATTTTCATATAAAACTATCTAACCCTCTAGGGATAAAGCGTGATTATATGTATTATATAAAACTACCTATGTACCAAACTGTACACATTTACATGTTTTAGATCCCTTCTATATGCAAAACATTATACATTTACAACAAAAATACACTTTTCTAGACTTCACCAAAACAACATTTTCATTGACAAAAAAAAAATCATTTGCAGAACATCATTTTCATGAAAAAAAAATCAGCACAGCGTTCATTTAAAAGAAAACATTTTCAGAACATTATTTTCATATAAAAAATTCATTCAACAACTCAATTTTTTAGTTCAGGTTTTCAATTCAGTCTAAAGTCTAAATCAATTTATGATACTAAGTAACCTAATAAATTCATCTATTGAGTATTATGAAGTAACTATCATCTATAGTAATTATACTCCCTCGTATGATTGCGAATCCGACCGCATACGACAACTGCCGACGCATGCAGCACATGCGCGTAATTCATTGCGGCTTCTCAATGGTCCCCTTTATTCGTATCGGAGTTTAACAAGTAATGGGTACGCTGTATCTGCTGCATGCGTCTGTCTTTGTCGTATGCGGTTGGCTTCGGAATAATACCTTTAACAAGTAAATAATAGATTTACAGTGTTGAGCAAACTACACAGTAAATTAGTGCCATCTACTGGTGTGACAAGTCTTTAATCGTCGTAAAAGGCCACTTAGGGATAAGGCTGTTCTTCATCCAACAGTATACATGGAGCCCATGGCAAAGTGCTGAGCTAGCTGTGACCGAAAATCATAATTAGTGAAATTGTGGGTGTTAGTACACCTCTGCCTACCCCTTTCTAGATGTACAGGCGTGAATATATGGATGTAAGGATTGTGATCCTTTGGATCCTAAAAATATTGTGGTGAGATCCCACTTCTGATAACTATGCTATAAACAGAAGTGCAATTGCTTATAAAATGAAGTGCCATTATATGATTTAGATGATCCTTTCTATTACATTGACAAAAAAAAATTAAAACACTGTCTTAGTAATCAGCTGATTGCTACACACTCCTGGTACAATAATGATTCCGGCACAGGCTTATTCCCTATATAAAGTTTAATACACCTGCCCCAGCTAGTTAAACCAATACTTGTATTTAATAAATCTACGGATCATATCAAGTGCCCATACCGGTTGGTCTTTGGGTACCATATGACCTGAATTACGTACTAAAACTTGTGTGAGGTTGCCTGCAAACTTTACATATCCAGCAATATCATCGCCCATATTCCAAACATACCGCTCAGCGTTTTTATAATCTTCAGCCCCAGAGAAGTTCAAATTACGTAGAAAGTTTTCGGTTAACGGGTAAGCAACTACAATGTCTAATTGCCCGTTATAAAACATTATACGGTAATGTGATAGCAGTTCAGAGATAGTTGGTGCAACTGATTTCATTATATCAAATGCTAAATGCAGTTGCACGTTTTCTCCATCATTGAACGGGAGTCCTCCGACGTGAATACCAAATCGTAAAGTCATGTTTCTTAGCAGATGATTTAACACAGTCATATCATCAAGGGCTTTTGGATCTAAAAAATTGTAGTAGTTATCAAATCCTGTATATGTTTTAAAGTAGGATTGGCCATTCAATTGTCCGTTCATTAACCTATCCATTAGAATGTCTGCTTGCTCCCAGTTCTCTGCCTTAATTTGCGCGACAACTTCATTTTGATATTTCAGGAAAATTTTCAACTGAGTATCATCTATTAAACCGTGTTGATATAGATAGTTTCCATAATCTAACTGATTGATCGGATCACAGTAGCCATTGCCGATAGCAAGCCCTTTTAGATTGATTTTCTGAGTTCCAACCATGATAGCATTCTCTTCATGTATCTTCATAGCTAGGCTTGGTATATATTTCCCAGCGTAAGACTCCCCAGTGATATAGAAATCATTTGTCCTCAGTTTGGGGAATAATTGAAAAAACTGTTGTAACCCGGAATACAACCCGTTAGCCACACACGCTTCATTGTTGCAATAACCTTGATTATTTTGAGTGAAGCTGAATCCAGTTCCTACGGGATTGTCAATAAAAATTAAATGGTAGTCCAAAGCCCAGTGATGTTTTCTTAATGTAAAGCCGTCCATATTAACTCCTAATGGTCCTAGTTCTTCGAATAGTCCAAAGAGTGAACTGCCACCTGGCCCACCTTGGAGCCATAGGATAACAGGTGCTGATTCTATTTTAGAAAACGGCGGGAAGTACCAAAAGTATAAATTGGAGTTATATCTTTCACAAACTGTAAAGAATCCGGCGTGACTGCGACATCCCAGTTCGTCTGTGAGTGATACTCGAGAAAGATTCTGAGCAAGAGACACTAATCCTTTCTTCAAATACGGTGTGAGTATGAGAGGTTTGCCGATAACCTCTGAAGGTTTAAGATGCAACTTGATTCTTGGATAAATGTTTGGGAAGTATACGGCACTAGCAAGAGATATTACACTGAGTATTAAGATTGAACATGATAATGCCGGTGTGTAAGGATGGTGGTTCGTCATTTTGAATAGAGCTTACCAAAAGCATTAACACCACCGCAGCGCTTTACACATAAATAATAGAATGGTAATTGAAAATTCTATTCATCATAATAAATTATACTGCCAAGACAAAGTATAAATAATTATAAAATCAAATGAGAGCGTAACAACAAAACAAATTGTTTTGAACTTTTGACAGCTTATCATAATGTCATTGACCTTTTGACTCATTTAGATTCGTTTAGAAACGCAAAATATTGTAGGTACAGGAGCATAAGTATAACATCTGTCTATTACCTCTTGTATTGCATATTTTGTAAAAATTAGACCCAGCAATAATAGTTGAAGCTGAAAAATGCCGTTAACAGCTTATAACCTGAAGAAGAGTATTGTTACATACAAGCGACCGCGATTTCGCTACTAAAGATTAAAGAAGTAAGCCTGCTACGTGAACATATCCAAAATAAAACATGGCTTTTTGCTTGATTGACACTCTCATTGACAGAAATGACAGAATGATAAGACTAAAATATAAATATAAATAAAGAGCAAATGAAATGTTATAGGTTCACGCAGCAAATGAAGCCAAAAGCCAAATAGAGTTTATATTATTATTTGATTAGTTGTTATCAATTCAGATGAAACAAAAAACAAAGCACACATTGATAACCTATAACATTTGCTATGATTGGCTGCAACTGAAGCCGGCGAGACCGGTTAAAATAAGAAGCATAAGTCCATAAGGTTCGTATTCGTTTTGTTGGCCGTCTGGACATGATTATAAGAGGAAACCAAGTAAACTAAATCATTTTCCGAGTCACTATCGCGTCGACATGGCGCTCATACAAGTAGCGTTCGTAATTTTTCAAATAATTTTTGCTGCGGACTGTTTTCTTCATCCATACCCCAAGTTGAACCTCGGTGAGCGTGATGGCGGAGACCCTGGAGAGCCACTATTCCTGACGCCGTACGTGGAGAGTGGTAATATTCAAGAAGCCAGGAAGCTAGCACGTGTCCCCTTCACAGAGGGTTTAGGTGTCAAGAGCTATGCAGGATACTTCACAGTGAACAAGACTTACAACTCCAATCAATTCTTCTGGTATTTCCCTGCTATGGTACCGGACAATAAGTACGCTCCTGTATTAGTGTGGCTACAGGGTGGCCCCGGGGCCAGTTCTTTGTATGGACTATTCACTGAAAATGGGCCCATAAGAGTGCGCCACAATAAATTTGAGAGAAGGAAGTACAACTGGGCCCTGAGTCACCACATCATCTATATAGACAATCCTGTTGGTACTGGTTTCAGCTTCACTAATGATACAAAAGGCTACTGTACAAGTGAGACTCAAGTCGGTGCTCAATTATACACTCTCTTGGTTCAGTTCTTCCAGCTGTTCCCGGAGCTTCAGACGAATAAGTTTTTCGTTACAGGTGAGTCTTACGGTGGGAAGTACGTCCCTGCTCTTGCTTACACCATTCATAAGATGAATCCTACAGCAAAAGTAAAAATTAATCTAACAGGCATTGCAATCGGTAATGGTCTCAGTGATCCGGAACATCAACTTGTGTATGGAAAGTACTTAAACCAGATCGGTCTATTAGATTGGAACCAAGCAAAGGTTTTTGAAGAATATGAAAACAAAACTATTAATTTCATCAAACAAAAGAATTTCACTGAAGCTTTCAAAACGTTTGATACTCTGTTAAATGGTGATCTAACTGACGGACCCAGTATTTTCACAAATATGACAGGCTTTAATTTTTACTTCAACTTTTTACATACTAAAGACTACACTCAGTATGAAGATTTTGGCCCGATGATACAAAAATCTGCTGTCCGTAGAGCGATACACGTTGGAAATCAAACTTTCAATACTGGAAAAGATGTTGAGAATCATTTAATGCAGGATGTGATGAAATCTGTTGCTCCATGGGTAGCGGAACTTCTCGATCATTATTACGTAGTTATATATAACGGTCAGCTAGATATAATTGTTGCATATCCATTAACCGTCAACTATCTCAGGAATTTGAATTTCACTGGTGCAGCTGAGTATAAAACTGCCAAAAGGTATATTTGGAAGGTGGATGGTGAAATTGCAGGATATGTCAAGCAAGCTGGCAAACTTGTTGAAATCTTGGTGAGGAATGCCGGACATATGGTACCTGGAGATCAGCCTAAATGGGCCCTGGATCTGATAACACGGTTCACACATGAGAAGACATTCTATGAACCAAAAAAATCATCTCATTTAGATCATAAGTAGTACATACTATATTGATAAGAGGGATTTGAGACTTAAGTCTACTAAATAGTTTTTAATACATAATATTAAGATTTTGAAGATCTATTTTTATACTTTTTTCATAGTTT
This sequence comes from Eilema depressum, assembly GCA_914767945.1. Lineage (NCBI taxonomy): Eukaryota > Metazoa > Arthropoda > Insecta > Lepidoptera > Erebidae > Eilema > Eilema depressum. The sequence continues at coordinate 17,633,946 of OU612032.1, forward strand.
AAGATTATCTGGTACTGTTTAGTGAATTCAGATGTTAAAAATAAATCATACGAGTTTCCCGTTTCCTCATTTGCTAGTTATATTATTATGTTTATTTTAAGTAATACATATTGTCCTATAGCATTCACATAGTTGTAATCATGTTGTAATTAAAAAATTCTCAGCTACATATTTATTATCACATTGCAGCATTGTACTGAAACAATCATGTGATAAAAACTAAGGACTTTTTTGTCATTTCAATGAATTTATTGTGCAAGACACCTAATACTTGTGAAGTCACAGACCACAGTGCATTTTTACCTATATACTCATGTTACTATTTTGTTGTGAATAATAATACATATAAGTATTATGATTGTCTTGAATTCTCATGCATGACATCAGTGAAATAAAATACTCAGTTTTCTTGTGACTGAACTTGAAACTGGCTCTAAATAGGTATATAAAAAGTTGTGGTTGGTTTGTGTTATTGTATTGGCAATAAAACATTTTATTTTGGAACTAAGTGTTTAATTTCTTTACCGATGTGCCCAGCAGGGCGAGACAGGAAAACCGCAGGGTACTATAACTCCGGACACGTATCTTGGACCTAAATCGCAAGACAAACTAGGCTCTGGCGCCCGCGGATTGCTTCGTAATAATCTATGCTTGGTGAATTTGAGTTCGTCCACCGGAGAGACACCCAAGAAATGTGTACTGCGCGTATAGGGGCACAATTTGAGCACATTTTAGGTCCAAGATACGTGTCTGGAGTTATACACTAGTTACACTACCTACCTTGTCTCAATTACCTGTGTTCTCATTCATAGCAGGTTTGATTCCACAGACAGGTTTTGCCCAATTTTTTAAATATGCTAAGTAGGTAGGTATATACCTCGAGACCTTTATCTTGGACCTAAATCGTGAAACATAGGTACCCCTGGCGCGCGCAGATTGTTTTGTAATAATAATCTAAGCTTGCTGAATTTGAGCCAATCCACCGCAGTAGCACCCCGTGCTATCCTCTAAAGACACCCAAGAAAACGCGGCTGCGCGTATTGGGCACATTTTTATCTCAGACTAACTTTTGGCCGCAGCTCCGCCCGCGTGTATGTCGGTTATCGCGACCACACATCGCCTATGTCCTTGCCCAAGGTCTAATCTATCTCTGTACCAAATTTCATCAAAATCGGTTCAGTGGTTTAGGCGTGAAAGCGTAACAGACAGACAGACAGTTGCTTTCGCAGTTATAATAATAACTAGCTTTCGCGCGCGGCTCCGCCCGCGTAGATATCGGTTATCGCGACCAAACATAGCCTATGTCCTTTCCCAAGGTCTAATCTATCTCTGTACTAAATTTCATCAAAATTGGTTCAGCGGTTTAGGCGTGAAAGCGTGACAGACAGACAGAGTTACTTTCGCATTTATAATACCTATTAGTATGGATTAGTAAGTATAATAATAGTATTAGTATGGATATGGATGTATGCCCCGAGCGATACCCTGGTCCCTGTGTTCAGTTGTGATTTTCTTTCGTAGCAGGTTTGATTCCTGTTCCTGTTACAGTGTTACTTTGGGCATAGGTTTTGTCCAATTTTGTAAATACGCTTTGTTTATGCTATAAGCATACAAAATCGAAATCGAAAACAAAAGTAAGTATGTTTATGTATCCATATTCTCATGACGATCTCTGTGGTGTTGTAATGACTACGTCCTACGTCGGATCGGAAGTAGCGGGTTCGATTCCCGCTCAGTGCAAATATTTGAATCCAGAATGATTACACAGTATAAGATGAATATGTCTATTTACATTGGTCTGACTGTTTCTATGTTTGATATCGTAATATAGTAGGTATGTACCGTACACCCCTTTGTAAAATCGGCTCATTATCGTGTTTTAGTCATAGTAAAGCCATGAAAAATGGAATTTTTATGAGTAGGTACAAGAATTTAGGACGAGTATATTTTTATGACAAACTATACCTAAATACCTACCATAATAAAAATGTCATTAAAAAATAAACATTAACAACCAGTATGCCAAGTTTACGGCATGTAACTGCCTTGGCATACTTTGGCTTTTGAAGGGATTCTGTTGAATATAGAAGATCATTGCTCAGGACATAATATCTTGGACCTAAAATGTGCTCTGTATGGGCAGTACGAGCTTCTTGGGTGTCTCGAGGTGTTACTGCGGTGGACGAGTTCATATTCACCAAGGATAGTACAAACCAATTATAACTTACTGATCCAGGGCTTCGTTTGTATCGCGATTTTGGTCCAAGATACGTGTCGCGAGGTATACACGTTTAAGCTCCTTTTGAGGAGGTGGTTGGACATAACGTACTCGCCTTTTTAGAAGGTTCCGAAACGTGCTCAACAGGGTTATTGTTGGGGCTCCGACATCTTGTAAATAAGCATCTACGTCGCCAGAATGGTGGTTAAACTATACGATTAGCAAATTTTGTTCACCTAGTTATTCAGAACAAATCAATCAATCAATGGGGTTCTTAAAGAAGGGCATTAGGTTTCTTCAGGGTCGGCAGCACGAGTGTGACGCCCCTGGTGTTGCATACGTCCATAGGCCACGGTAACCACTCAGGTGGGCCGTATGCTTGTCTGCTACCTAAGTGGTATAAAAAAAAATAGCCTATCGCAGTCCACTGCTGGACATAGACGTCTCCCAATATGCACCACGTTTGCCGATCCTCCGCCTTCCGCATCCAGTCTGTCCCAGTCACCTTTCCACCACGATAGAACAAAGAACATCTATAAATATACCACATGTTTTTTAAACTTATTTAAGTTTTTGTAGTCTTTGTCAATGTCTCTACATAGGTCAAAATCAAGGAGTAATTCACTATGGAGTAAACAAGTTTTTTGTTGCTTAATTTTTTTGTTTTTAATTACAAAGCATTTTTTATTTTTGTTAGGTCAAGTTTGATGTATTCTATAAAAAAAAAAAACCAAACAGTTCACATAACAGGTACCTGTGTAACTAATATTGACACATGGAGATAAATGAAAAACAAAAGTAACACAATATCAAATGTCGTTTTAATCAATCATTAAACCTAGAGTTAATTTTAAGATGTGCATTTGACAATAGCACACATAAATCTTAGTCATATTCGTACACACGGTGGTGCTTCCAAACCTGATACATTTTGAATGCCCTACTTTACATCAGATTTCAAATCTAATTTTACACTTTATTCTTAATTCAAAAATCAATTCTGGTATGTTAAATCACTAATTTAAAGCTTTGACATTCAAAAGGTGAAATACTAGATACATAAGGAATGGTAAAGATCTTATCGGCCTTCTATGTAAGTAGACAACTCAATTTCTTCAGGCAGCTCAGTGATGTTGACATCAAAGCGATCTTGAACTTCATTCAGAATCTTGGCGTCACCCTCATCCGATACCATGGTTATAGCTAAGCCTTTGGTACCAAAACGTCCCGCACGAGCCACACGGTGAAGGTACGTGTCTGAATCTTCAGGCATATCGTAGTTGAAGACAATGTTCACTCGTTCAATGTCCATTCCTCTTCCGAATAGATTTGTTGCGACTAGAATTCTCTTCTGGAACTCCTTGAATTGCTGGTAACGGGAGAGACGCTCATCTTGGGTCATATTCCGATGAATACCAATGGCAGGGAAGTTCTGGTCGGTGAGCAGTTGTGCTAATGCTATACAGCGTTGTACAGACTTCACAAATATTACCACTTGGTTGAATTCCAACACATCAAGTAGTTCGAATAACTTCTTATTTTTCTCATTCTCCTTCAGTTTGACATAGTGTTGTTGCAATCCGTGCAGTGTCAGCTTGGCTTCATCGTCTACGTACACTTCCATAGGGTCCTGCATAAACTTCTTGCATACCGGCCTGATTTCTTTGCTCAGTGTGGCTGAGAACATCATTACTTGCTTACCGTGAGGAGTATTCCTGAATATCTCTTGCACATCACGTCTCATGTCCAAGGACTCAAGCATCTTGTCACATTCATCCAGAATGAAATGCTTCAAATGTTTAAGATTCAGCTTCTTATTGTTGACTAACGCTAAAATCCTGCCTGGAGTACCAACAACAATGTGAGGGCACGCCGTCTTCAGCGTTTCTTCATCCTTCTGTATGGGCATTCCACCGAAAAACACAGATACTTTGACACCGGCCATGTATTTAGAAAATCGCTCGTACTCTTTGCTGATTTGGAAAGCCAATTCCCTAGTGTGGCACATAACGAGTACATAAACGTGGTTTTCTGATGGTTCCAGCTGCTGTAGAGTCGCCAAAACAAACACCGCTGTCTTACCCATACCGGATTTCGCTTGGCATAGAATATCCATACCAAGGACAGCTTGCGGAATGCATTCATGTTGTACTTCTGATGGATGTTCAAAACCACAATCGACGATGGCTCGCAGTATCTCGGGCTTCAACAAGAAATCCCTAAAGCCGGAACTGTGTATGGATACATAAGATCCCTTAACCTCTTTCTTTGGCACCGCCTCAGTCGCCCCGTCAGCGGTTTGCTGGTCCGCCTGTTCTTCATCTTCGTAGTCGAGAAGGTCGTCGTTGTCAGCCATGATTTGTAGATTTTATACTAATGTATACACCTAATTACAACTGCGCTCCAAACAAGCACGTGAAGCTTATTTATGAAAATTTTATTTCACAATAATGGCGGCTGATTTTGGCGTCAATTTATACTTTTTTTTTACTATTCTTTTTGGTACACGCTCAATCTGAGTATTAGTCTTTTTAGTCACATACTAAAAAAAAACAAAACGAGCTTTTATTCAATTTCTTAAAATGAATATTTCGTATTATAACAGAGCAGATTACATTAATGAGTATATAGTGAGTATAGTACAATTTATTAATTATATTATGCTTATGTATGAGTAATGATTAGAACCCGTTTCCACATGCAGGGGGGAGGGACAAGATAACGGGAAAAAGACTAATAAACTACAAATTTTTTGACTTTATTTTATGTTCTTAAAATATTTAATAAAGAAATTCATAAACCATAATAATTATGCAATAAGTAATGAGCAGTTTTCCAGTAGGTATTTATAGGGTTCCTAAGGACAAGCTAGATGGCGCAGCCGGCACTTTTGGTAAGAAGAGTGTGGTCTCACATCTAGTGTTCCCTAATTTATGGAAAAAATGTTCTTCGGTTTTGTAATAATTTACTTTACATAAATGTTTTGACATTTTTTTTAGATAATATTATTATAAATATAATATTATTTTAAATTACAGACAGTGACGCGAAAAGAATTAAGCGTTTTATCATATTTTATCTATTGTAATATGGGTAAATGAAATTAAACTTTGGCAACATCGCATAAACAAACCACAGAGTACATTAAAATTACCAAAAGCTATGCTAGCGCCATCTCTTTATGATTTAAAAACCAACTGATTATTATACCTACTGGAAAACTGCTCATTCTGAATATTTCTGATAAATTATTTAGGTATATAATCCCAAAGACATTTCATAACATAGACATGTCATATGCTTACAAATCAACGTAGAAAAATGTGCCGAACTCACACACACACATTTTTAATTCATCTACACTTCCCTACATAACCAATGGATTGAAAAGAGAGGACATGAAAAATACAATATAAAAGAAGAAGACAGCTATTGTTTGTCACTTGGACCTTAATGATAACAATGTACCAATCACAGTGCGGTTGCTAGCCGGTGACATAGGCTAACAAAATTATTGAAAAAGAAGGTACAGAGCTCTCTGAATTGAGGTTATTGCCTAATTTTGTTTAGACAAAGATGTTTGTTTAACTTTGTTAATGTATTATGAAAAAGCTAGGTATAATTTTTAAATTTCATTATTTTGTTGCTGTCAGTAGTACAATTTTAACAAGTACCTAAGTAGGTACTTGCCAGTAAAGTGAAGTTTGAGTTAATTGCGTAATTTTGTTTAGACAAAGATGTTTGTTTGTCATTGTTATTGTATCTTCTAATAAGTATATAAAATTCTTCTGTCACGGGGTGCGTAATCGAACTCCTCCGAAACGGCTCGACCGATTTTGATGAAATTTTTTGTGCTTATCCGGTATCTATGAGAATCGGCCAACATCTATTTTTCATCCCCCTAAGTGATAAGGGTGCAGCGGGAACGGGATTTGAATACCACGCGTGCCGAAAATATGGCGGTACGAAGTTCGCCGGGGCAGCTAGTTAAGTATAAAAAAGCTAGGTATGTTTATTCTATTTCATTATTTTGTTGCTGCCAATAGTACCTACAAATTTTAACAAGTAGTACTTACCTAAGTAGATACTTGCCAGTGAAGTGAAGTTCGCACTTATTAACTTACTTGAACCACATAGTATTAGTAGGCAATTATAAAAAACAACAAATTAAAATTGGGAGGTAGTATGTAGTGAGTTTAATGCCTACGATATTCTCATCTGTACTTTAATCTATGTTCGGATCACACACGTCCTTGTCGCTCACGCACCAAATTATATCATACTGTCTCTTTTTAACAATTTTAACTTGAATATTATGAAAGTCAGAAATTTGGTCTTTATCAGTCGAAATATGTATTATTTCCATGTGATATGAACTCCCTTTCGATGTATTAACTTTAGAGTAATAGTTCGTGCAGTGTCTATAAACATACGATGGCATTTTCGTTATTTTTATAAGTCACTGATGCTGCCGCTCTACGTCCGGCCGGCGCGGCGCCGCTCGGCACGCGGTACTAGAGGCAAACGTTCCAATTGACTCGTTTTCGAATCTTCACGATTTTCGCGCAATAACGAATCTACTTCTTTTTATATATAATATCTTTGTATAATCCACAGACTAGTTTGTGATGAGGTAATCTGTGACAACGCCCGAAATATACTCTAAGGAAATAACAGACGAGCGAGCGGCGGCGCGTAATTCAAAAGGTGGCGTTTGGAATTCGAATCATTTTACCTTATGCTTGTATTTCTAGCAAATGCCATGACATCAATCATTGTGTCTTATGCTTGCACCACATTCTCGTCGAAGTTAGGCGAGGTAGCGCGAGCACGAGAGTGTGGTGGGAGCCCTCGCGTCACATCGCTGCGCCTCGCGCGAGGGGACGCGAGGCGACGCGAGGTGCGAGGGTAGACGAGACGAGGCGAGGCACAGCCTCCACATTCTCGCGTTCGTTCAATCAGTATGCCACAGTCTTGTGCTTAATCGGACATTTGCCGGTATGCACCGTACTAGTACAATTCGTACAACGTACTAGTACGTGAAATAACGTGTATAACATGTGTATTTACGTACTAGTACGTGTATGACAATGGTGAGACTGAACCTCGTCTAACTTCGTCAAACCTCGCCTCGCCTAACCTCGACGAGAGTGAAGTGCTAGCAAACCTCGTGTCACCTCGCCGCGCATAACCTCGCCTAACTTCGTCAAACCTCGCCTCGCCTAAAGCCGGCTTTTCACTATGAGATATAATATAATATATATTACATCTTGACATATCGCTCGTCATACATTTTGTACGAGACCGTTCACACTATGCTATAATATATATTACATCCCAAACTATAAATATTTTTTCGAGCGATATTTGAAGGCGTATATTTTACCACACGATTTGTGATTTTGACAGTCGACGATTCGAAATCTACACACGGTTGCGAAGGATCGCGCATGCGAAATCAAGTTGTCATTCTAAACTGAGCAATCAGACAGAAATCAGGGAATTCGGGCATGCATTATACACAGACCAATCAGATTCGCGTACGCAGTTCGATAGGGTAACGAAGTTGTCAAATTTTGGTGTCAACTCATGGTAAAGCTACTGAACTGTCCCAAAATATCTTACAGTGTGAACAGCAATCGCGGGATGTCATAATTATAGCTCAAAATGTAATATATATTACATCCCATAGTGAAAAGCCGGCTTAACTTCGACGAGAATGTAGTGCAAGCATTATGGCAGCTCTAATGCCCTTTTCGTTTTTTGAAAATATATTTGGATGAAATTATAAAGCATTAGTATGGGAACTATTCAAATTGATTAAGATATAGAAAAGAGAATCGACCTCGGGCGGGACTCGAACTCACGATCTTTCACATATAGGAGGGGGAGGGGAGAGGGGAGGGGCTAGCTCTGACCACTAAGCCACCGGGACCCACCCAGGTCCAAACTCCTCTATACATTAGTATAGAGTTAAGTATAGAAGCATTCACACAACGTTAGTATAGAGGCTTTTCTTATCTCTTCTTGATATTTATTTTTGGCTAAGAAGTAGCCACGCGTGACATGCATATGAACACTGCTTCTAACCGTCTTATGTTCCTAATTTGTTTTTTCTTAATTCCAGTAGACCTTCTACTGGGATTTTCTCCTTAGGCCAGGGACCTCCGTCCTCCATAAGTGCAGACCTGGGGTGGCCGCCTAGCTGTCACCCTAACAGTAGCAGGGCGGTGGCACGATGCGCGCCTCCCACTGGTTCGTTTCACACCCTGGCCATTTGCCAGATGGCCCACGGCTAGGTGGCCCACCTTACATACCGGCATTTGAGACCCCGTCACATTATCTGTTAATTGGATGACGGGTTGATCTGTTCAACAGCCATCTATATCATTTGTCGTGTGGGGACCGCCTCCGGTACCACCTCAAAGAGGTTAACGTTGAGTTGTACGGATTCGAGCCGTCCAAAACTACAGGATTCCATCCTAGAGACTGTTACAGGGGTTGCCTCAGGTAGGGAATCGCCAGGAGCCCCAGCGGGGCCTTGTCGTGAATATTGGGGTCTTGCCCAACACCGTCGAGAAAGAACGGGGTAGTTTCTTACCCAGGTTTTTTCTTATTCGAAGAAAATAATTTTATTCAATTCAACCTAGCAAAATAATTAGATAGTATATTTTAGGATAGTTAAATAAAGTAATACAACATTTTAATATCATACATTTAATACTATTTTATGACATCAAAACTTATCGTTTAAGAATTAAGATCCGATTGTTAAGTACCATAGTACCTACGTTAAAATTAGTGTCTCCTTGGCTACATTGGCTTCATTATAAAAATTAAAAAGATTATGTATACATTATGGTAGCGTCCATAGTCACATATACCTCGGGACACGTATCTTGGACCTAAATCACGAGACAAACGAGGCTCTGGCGCGCGCGGATTGGATTGTAATAGTGTATGCTTGGTGAATTTGAGCTCTGCCACCGCATTAGCACCCCTTGATATCCTCAAAAGACACCCAAGCCCAAGACACATGTACTACGTGTATAGAGAACAGAGTCCCGAGCAATAACATTCACAGGATTTAATTTTAAGAAAATGTTGATACATCAATACGATATTTATATGATAATTCGAGCCAACATGGCGTATTTAAATGTAGACGCTTGGAAAGGACTTTTAACCTTTTTTTTTCTGGATGAAGAGGCTAAAGAGACTCTAGATTCTCAAGAGACTCAAGAGTCGCAAGAGACTCAAGAGTCTCAAGATTCTTTAGATCAAGGGTGCCCAACCCCAGGCCCGCGGGCCACAAAGTGGCCCGCGGACGAATTTCGGGTGGCACGCGCAAGCCACTGCGAGAGGAGCAAAAAAAATATAAAGCTTGTACAAAAGCAATTGCATTAGTCGCAGTCGCAAGTGCTATACTATTTTTTCTTTTCACTCAAATCTATCGAGAATTCATCAAAATGATATCTCTTCATAATCTTAACTATAAAGCTTAAAATAAAATTTATTTTAATTTATATTTGTGATTTTGATTGTATTGATAGTTTGGTATTATAATACACCTAATATTGTACTAGTGCACTTTGTTATTATACTAATTTTTGTAGTTATATTCCATTTATCATTGAGTTTTCATTTATACGCGTAAAAATGTAGTAAAATAGGAGCTGTCAATGGCGTGGAACGGATCCGGCGGCTGGGTCTGAGGTGGCTCTGTACAAAACCGAGGCCATGTTCTCTCATAGGCCTCGGCGTGCACCACCGAAGGAATCCAGCCTCACAGTGGGAGACACTCTCATCGGCATCAGGCCCCAGATGACATATCTAGGGCTATCTGGGGCTCGCGTTCGACGGCCCAGATATCGGGGAGCATCTCCGAAGTCTGGCTCCCAAATTAAGAGGCACAGCTAACGCTCTGGTGTGGCTGCTGTCCAACATGAGGGAGCCTGAGCAGAGCAGGAGGCAGATGGCTGGGGGAATCGTACGCTCCATTGCCCTATACGGGTGTCCCGTGTGAGTGTATGCCCTGAAGTCTAGCCACGTGCACCTACCGTGTGCAGCGCAACAGACGATGGCCATGGATATCCTATGACGTGGCGAATCGGAGAGCGAGGTTATGGCCAAACATGGCGAGTCACCGGCAATTAATCTTGACATCGCCAAGCTTTTATAGAGTCTGCCACAAATCGCTTCTTTCCAAGCTACCAGCCTTCGGTCTGCCTCTCAGACTGTGTGACTGGGTGGTTAGCTTCCTGCAGGAGCGCCATATTCGCGTCCTTTGTCATGGACGAACTTCGTAGTTCTTGCAGGTAAATGCTGGCGTGCCGCAGTGGTCTGTGTTATCACCCATTCTCTTTCTTCTACATATGAACGATATTCTGACCACCGGCAGCATTCATTGCTATGCAGACGATAGCATCTTACACGGGACTTATGATGGGCATACTGCGGCCGAGCAGTCTGATATCGCGGGAAAAAAAGCAGCTTCTTGTTACTGAGCTCGACCGGATCCTGAATCATATTTCCCAATAGGGCCTGAGAACCTGGTCGAGTTCAATGCCAACAAGACGCAGGCATGTGCATTTACAGCAAAGGTATCTTTTTTCCTTCGCTCTACCACGCCACTACCACTGCAGGACAATCTCAGTATTCTCGGTATGGATGTTCGCTGCCTACTGAACAACAAAAATTATATTGAGAGTATCATCAAAACAGCCTCGCGTAAAGTCGGAGTCCTGAACAAAGTGAGATGTTCTAATACACCGGAGCAGCGGTGTCTTCCGTCTCCTGCGTGGAATACTGCTCGGATCTCTGGGATGGCTTCGCAAAGTACTTACTTGATACACTCGACAGGTTCCAGTGTCGTGCGGTCCGCATTATTGGGAATCCTGAGATCACGAACACCCTCGAGCCTCTGCAGATGCGTAGAGTTGTGCATCCTTGGCAGTATTTTACTGTCTCTGCTATGGTGAATGTTCTGATGAGTTTTTCCAATTAATCCCACCCTATCCTTTCCTACACCGAACAACGCGTGCAGGACATAAATGTCACCTGCATACGGTGCAATATATTTGGGACTCCTTCCTCTGCCGTACCATTAACTCCTGGAATTCCTTACCAGATTCCCTCTTCCTACAGTCCCGGATCCTTTAAGCGGGGCGCGATAAAGCTTCTGATGAGGCCGACAAGCTGAGTGCCACCATCGTAACATGATACCTACGTGTCTATAATGGTGACCCTCTTTCCCGAGACTGCCTTCAGCTTACCTTCAGGCAAGGTGAAGTCAAATTGACGTGTCCCATATAATATATATAAAAAAAGTTCTTTCGGTCCCATATCGTTACCGAAAGAAGGCGCGGGAACGGGGACACGAACCCGAGCCGTGAAGAGCACACCGTAGTAGCGGCGATAAGACCCATCATAGGGGAAAGTTAGAGGCCGCCATGTAGCCTCTCTAGCCACTCCTCCATCCTGCAGGTTATACTTCAGGGATTTTCTGCGTCGGATCCGGTAAGAGCCAACCTCCGAATGCCATCGTTATGACGCAGGAGACGCCATCACCCTAGGAGTGAGAGTTCTCTCGCTTGCCACCTTGCTCCCGGCTATGGTACGCTGCCAAAGTGCGTGGACTGCCACCCCTCCTTCTGTGAGCAAGTAACACTCCAAGGCTAGATGGGCACACGGTCGTCCCCATACCCGAAGAGAGATCAGCTACTTCATCTTCCGAAACCTAGGGGGGGGGGGGGGGGGTGTATGTAGTAAAAGGGTGAACTGGCCCGCCAAAAATGTCCAAATCGTAAGTTTGGCCCGACAGCTAAAAAGGTTGGGCACCCTTGCTTTAGATTCTCAAGTGACTCAAGAGCCGCAAGAGACTCAAGATTCTCAAGATTCTCAAGATTCTCAAGATTCTCAAGATTCTCAAGAGGCTCAAGGTGCGCAAGAGACTCAAGTCTCCAGACACCCAAGAGTCTCAAGAGACTTAGTCTCTTCAACCAACGAAATCATTCAAAGGATTTGAAAACATTGAGTGCTTTTTAGGGGTAATTAATAGTCTACGAAATGAGCTACCTAATTTCGCCCTGAATAGTTGAAATTTTCATCTACACACATTTTGGGCGATGTTGATCCGGTCAAAAATAAAAAACAGTAGGTACTAAAAATCAGGAATTCCTAGGATGGAATTTATAGCTGCATCACGCAATCCACTGTTGGACAGGACATAGGCCTATACCAATGTGCACCATAGCACCCTAACCTCTACCTCGCGCATCCAGTCCACCCCAGCCACCTTTTTCATGTTGCCTGTCCACTTTACTGAGAGCGTTGTTCCTTCTGTTTATTGATATGAAGGATTTTTGTATGCACTAATTTTTCCAAAGAAAATGTCTGCTTTACAAATCTTGATAATTACTACAATACATTATACAATTCTACGTGTTTCTTTACACTACGGACACTACGGTAACTAACACTTCTCACTATACGGCTTTAGCGGCTTGAAATCAGCATTCCCACTCAGATAAGAGTCCACAAAGTTCTGTACAGAATCTGTAGTGATCTCATCACCAAATTTCATTGTCACCAGTCTCTGTTTAGGGAAATCTATCGAAGTCAGCAGAGGAACTGCATCGTCGAGCCCTATATGTTCTCTGAGCATGTCTGCACTATCAGTTCCGTCGATTCCTATGTAGAACATCACGTGTTTGAAAGGTTTCTTCTTCATTCTGGAGTGTCGTGATGTTGGATAGTCGAAGTCCATGGTTTCGTCGTCTGAGGAATTCTGGTACGGACAGAAGCCTGGGTACTGGATGCTGCATTCTTCATAGTATGATTCTGCTGATGCAGTTAGCACTGATTCGGCGAATTCTATTTCGGAGTCTTCGTCATCTGGGGGAAAGGAAAATAGAGTATTTTAGTTTTTTGGTCAGAAAAGGTCGGAATAATGTTGCATTGCATACAATTACTAAACGATGAGTTTTACGTGAAGATTCTTTTCGTGAGGCCTTTCTGGGGTGGGTCAGACTCGAACCGACTAAAACTGCAGGATGTTTCGTCACGTCTGACTGTTTTGCTAGAGAACCAGTACTTATACCTAAAATACCAGCCGGCCTTGGTCGTCGACATCGGAATTTTGGTGTTCGTTGGGCGCACAACCCGTCTACCCACTGGCTCCGCATATAATGTGCTAGCACATATTATACACTAAAAGCGCGAGCAGGTACATCCCCAATAAGAGTGAATTCGTACTTAGATCTCTCTCCTATAGAAGATATCTCTTTAAAATAACTGTATAAGGTCTTACCGATGAACAGGACCACGGCTGGGTGGCGTGCCATTTTCAATAGAGCTTGCTCAGTCAGCACTGCCACTGGGCGCTGCGCCCACGGGAAGTTCTGCAACATTGAGAGGAAGGAATTCGTGAGCCGATAATTTAAACGCATAGACGCTTTTTTATCTGCTGATATCCTCACAGGTACCCCGAAACCAGCGGAGGTGATTATATCGGACTCGAACCGACCAAAACGTACGGCTGTCTCGGGCCATCAGTTACCGGGGGTGATGTGTACCGTAAACCCACTCACACAGACAGATACCTGCACGCCTCCTCGCATCATCACCCACTTCATTTGAAATCAGTAAGCTCGACGCTCATCAAGCGAGCAAATGACCTGTGTGACCCTGAACACCTGCAGCAGGAGTTAGATCATGTTCAGGAGGTTCTTCAAGTGAACGGGTATGTTACGAGTTCTAGAAAGCCGCGACGTGTACCGAGGAAGATGTTACCGGGTGTTGACCGCCAACCGGCGTACATGCCATATGTGAAAGGTATAACGGACAAGATCGGATCCTGCTTACGGAAGTTTTCCATTAAGACTATCTTCAAACCGTGCGCCAAAGTAGCGAAATATGTGCGAACATCGAAGGACGTCATACCTCTACAAACACCAGGTGTCTACAAAGTGGATTGCAGCTGCGGTAGTTCCTACATAGGCCAAACAAAGCGAACCATTGCAGAAAGGGTCAGAGAACATATCGCGGCTGTGAAAAACCGTCAGCACAATAAATCGGCAGTAGCAGAACATCTTGAGTCGGGGGCCAATCACTGGATTGAGTTTCATCAGCCTAGAGTCCTCTCCACTGATCGCCACTATTATCCACGGATTGTGCGTGAAGCTATTGAAATCAGAAAATATAAAAATTTCAATAGGGAAGATGGATTCAGGCTGTCTGGGACGTGGAATCCAGTGATTAAATTACTCAAACCCAAAAACACAGTGCCATTAAAAACTGACGTAGTGAGTGTTGTGTGTCGCCAGCCTTACCATTCACAAATAAGTAGTGGAGGGTAGGCACACAAATTAATCCCGCGCACCTCTCGACGCTCGCAGACCAGTCAAGTCGTGACCACGGGTGCTGCAACGCACCCGAAACGTCGGCACAAGTAAGTTCCAAATAATAATTAATCGCGATAAGTCCCGAAACATAAAAACTATGAGTTTACACCGCGATAGTTTAAAAATAACGTTAGCAAACCGATACGGGCCGGAAATTGCACAAAAAGTGAAAGACCTAGAATATTATCGGAAAAAGTGTGCGCGTATTTCTACCTCACTTGTGTTTCTCACGAAATGCCGTGATTGGGACATTATTCCTACGTGTGTTCGTATCAAACCGCGGAGTGACATCGCGTATTCCGATAAGATTCTGAGACACGCGAGTGTTCGTTTACTACGACAACTAATTAAAAACAACTATGCGGAGTTAGATAAAGTGCACAGAGTGTTATACGTGTTACATTTGGAGTGCAGTAAAAGGTTGACCGGGAGTGACTTTGATTTAGTGGATCGCATTGCATACCAACAAGCAGAGAGAACCTATGAACTAAGCAGCACCACGCATGATGGGAAATTTCTCAAATTAGCTGCTCGCCAAGGTAAAGGTACATATGTTCAAAATAAGGCTGGTGACACACTGAGCAATACTGTGATCAATTTGTCAAAAGTAGACTTAGACCGGCCAACCTTAAGTATATTACAAAAGGGATTGAATTACGCTCTTACACCGAAAACTGTGCCATATGAAAACATCATCTGTAGTGTAGAGGAGGCAATAGCCCGAAATAAGATACCAGTTTGTGACGCTGACACTTTACGACAAGATGTCGCCCATGTCTTACGGAAGGCCCGCCTTCCGAAAAGTAATGCTACCGCCGAAGAGCGGGAGGCTTTGGTTGAGTTGCGGAACAACAAAGAGGTTCTGGTATTGAAAGCCGACAAGGGGAATGCCACAGTAATAATGCAAACTACGGATTATGAGGCAAAAATAGGCACCTTACTCGAGGACACCCACACATACAAGAGTGTTAAATATGATCCCACGTCAAGAGTAACACGTAAAATACGCAGTTTGATTAAGGAGCACGAAGAGGATTTCACAAAGGACGAGTTCGAAAAATTGCACCGACCTAAAATCACACAACCACCAAAACTGTATGGCTTGCCCAAAGTGCATAAACCCAATGTGCCACTGCGACCAATCGTAAGTCAAATTGACTCGCCTACCTACGATCTAGCGAAACACATTGCTAAAGCACTGCAGCCATTAGTGGGAAAAACACCGTCCTTTGTCAAAGATTCGCGCCATTTTGTGGACATAATCAAAGACATTAAGTTGGAACCAGATGAGCTTTTGGTAAGTTTTGACGTGGAGTCGTTATTTACCAATGTTCCATTGCAAGATTGTCTACGGATTATCGAAACCAAGCTGAAGGATAATGGTCTACCGGATAGTTATGCAAAACTACTGCAGAGTTGCCTCGAAGGGAACTACTTCCTTTACCATGGCCAACACTACCTCCAGATAAACGGCGTCGCCATGGGCAGCCCTTTGGCACCAGTCGTGGCAAATATTTGGATGGAACATATTGAAGAGGAGGTGTGTCAGAACGCCCACACCCAGATCAATGAAAACCTGGAATAGGATGATGATGATACTTGATAGTGTTTCATAACCTAATTACTGTGCGACAATGCTGCTTGTTAGTTCACACGGGTCTAATATGAAGTGTAATAATGAAAATGGATAGTCTGATTAATTAAGTACTTAATACAATATTATGACCCACTTATAGTAATAGCGGTGTTGACTTGACGCGTCCCTCACGCCTGATGACGTACGCTGGCGTTTTGGTCCCAAAGGGCTAAAATAATACGGCTATGACGAGGAATAGGAATATCTATCTACTACCCGGACGGGCCCAGGTTATTCGGGGAATAAATTAAATTCATAGTTTTTATGTTTCGGGACTTATCGCGATTAATTATTATTTGGAACTTACTTGTGCCGACGTTTCGGGTGCGTTGCAGCACCCGTGGTCACGACTTGACTGGTCTGCGAGCGTCGAGAGGTGCGCGGGATTAATTTGTGTGCCTACCCTCCACTACTTATTTGTGAATGGTAAGGCTGGCGACACACAACACTCACTACGTCAGTTTTTAATGGCACTGTGTTTTTGGGTTTGAGTAATTTAATCACTGGATTCCACGTCCCAGACAGCCTGAATCCATCTTCCCTATTGAAATTTCAACACCGCTATTACTATAAGTGGGTCATAATATTGTATTAAGTACTTAATTAATCAGACTATCCATTTTCATTATTACACTTCATATTAGACCCGTGTGAACTAACAAGCAGCATTGTCGCACAGTAATTAGGTTATGAAACACTATCAAGTATCATCATCATCCTATTCCAGGTTTTCATTGTTTGTACTTTGGAGCCCTGGATCCGTTCTTCTTCTGATGTGACTTAGCTTGGCTTTAATGGGATCGACAGAAGTCTGATCTGCAACAAAACCTCATCTTTTAATAGCAAATCTAAATCACGCCTAATCTGCTGAACGAATCTTACTGAAATTTGGATCAGGGATAAATTATAGTCTGGAATAACACGAACACGGCCGGGGGGCGAGGGATATGACTACCATAATCTCACCTCCGGCAACCGACAACCCACAGACGGCGTGCGTTTTAGTCGGTTCGAGTCCGACATAAGCTCCAACCGGCTATCATACAAGAAATCTATCAGAATTATTTCAAATCGTACTTACAAATCCAAGAGGATCAGCAGCGAGGTGGTTTCTTCCGTTCGCCGTGAGCACTTTCCCTGTACCATCGGTGATGACCAGGGCGGGTATGCCGGCGACCCCTAGCGCTGCGGGCATGGCCAGGCGAGCGTCCCCCGCCGACCAGGGAACGGCGAGAGCACCCACGGACGACACAGACTGGACCGTGCGGTTGTAGGATTGTTCGCTTCTGGAAAGAGGGATATTGGAATGGTTTAGACATGTTTATCTACATAGGTTGGTAATTATTGTATAGAGTGACAGCTTTTTTTAATAAAGAATATTAGTAACCGCTAAAGCTAAAGTAAGTAATAGTAAGTAAGTACCTAATAGTAATAAGTTTATTGGCATCAAAGATAAATTTACAATTTAGGCGCTGTCTAAACTGCTTCACGTCGGTAGTGTAATGACCAGGTTTCGAACTTGGGACCTCTGGATCGTAAGGGTGACTTCTTAACCGCTAAGCTACCGACGTTTTTTATAATGTCATTGCTCACGGACGGCAGTCTTCGAAGCCCAGGTTCAGCTTATTTTACTCAGTCAGAATCAGCAGGTGAAGTTGGCTTGAATATCGAAGTTCTTGGTGGTCGGGGCTCCACCAAGAACTTCGACACATACTCATGACGTAGTTTTTTTTAAATTAATAATAGAGTATGAGTCGAATGGATAACTAAAAATAAATAAAAATGACAAAATAAGAAGTTTATTAACATTAATTTAACCGATCTTGTACCATTCTTTATTCAAATAAGTTCTTGAGAAAGAGCCCAATTAGTACGTTCAGCACAGAATTTCAACAGTAATATAATTCCCGTGACGTATTTCCGTAACAGCACGGTAGCGCAGTAATAAATAACTTTGCCCGTTGTCAGCAATGGCCGCCATCAAATACTTTTTACGATACAACTTTGTACGTTATATCGTAGGGGTGGGGCACAATGATCCCGGAGCACCGGTCCCGTGGATTAGGATATTGTAGAACATAATTATAGCATATTAAAGAGGATTAATTAGCTAATCGTTTCAAATTAAAGGTTTAATGAGTAAAATTAATCCCTCGTTGGGCGCCATTATCTGTTGGACATTGTGTGACAGGTAAAATTTAAAGTTTTTAGACTGATCATTTCTGAACGGGAGAGAAAAAAACATGATGTAAATTCGAAAGTGGAATTCATTAAATACTTTACTTAACTATCTGACGCTATGGTTTACTATGGTTATGGTTTACGCTTTACGTTTGTTGTGGTTGTGTTTTGAAAATATTTTGATTTCTATGTTATATTTTTATTTTCCTTAATATTTCGAAAGGCAATAGAATAGTTTGGTTTATTCAGTGAATTCTATGTGTAGGTTGATTCGGACAAAAATTGTGTCGCAGTTTCTGGACGGGCATGAATTTTCAATTTTATTTCAATCACAGAACACTTATATCCTGATTTCAATTTTGGAACAGGACGTTGAAACTAAACCAAAAAATCCCTACTAATATTATAAATGTGAAAGTAACTCTGTCTGTCTGTCTGTCTGTCTGTCTGTCTCGCTTTCACGCCCAAACCACTGAACCGATTTTAATGAAATTTGGTATAGGGGTAGATTAGACCTCGAGAAAGGACATAGGCTATGTTTGGTCGCGATAACCGCCATCCACGCGGGCAGAGCCGCGGGCAAAAGCTAGTGAATTAATAAATATTGATAGTTACTATGTATTCAAAATTCAAACCTATTTTGTATTGTCATAACTGTATGACTTTTGTTAAGTAGTCTATAGGTAGTTAATGACAATGGCCAAGTCCGGGATCGTATAATAAATCCCGTGAAACGATGGCTCTCTGCACCACTTCGTTTCCTTCACATAATACTTGTGAGTACAAAATAAATCATGTTTCTTTCTTCCATATACGTAATGTAATGAAAATGGTCGATTTATTTTCGCAGTGCGTCTAAACATATCACAAGTATTATTGTTTTTTTCAGACTATGTAATTGACTGGGTTCTGCTGTTCGTTTTTGAGTATCATAATCATCATGGAGACGTATTTTCCTGATTGCATCTGAGGCCAAGGTGACCTCAGAGCTCAGGGTTCGCCTTCCGGCTCTTCCACTACAAAAAAAGATGAACCAGGCAGGACAGCCTTAGCACTCCGTACGTGTACGTGCACTAGGTACGTGTCTGCTGCGTTTATATACTCGCGGAAGAGCGAGGGAAGTGGCGAGAGAAGTGGGCAGAGATGTGGTGTGAATGGCATATTCGTCATACCGCGAGTACTGCCGCGTATGTTGCTGCGAATGTCGGCTTGGCGGCGCGAGTCAAAGGAGCGGCAGTACTAGCGCGATGAACTATTCACAATTCACATACCTTCTCGCGATAAACGCACTTTGCATCGAGCGCTCGCGGCTTTAAAAATATAAAACGTATATTTTAATATTATAAATATATTATAGTTTTTATTAATAATCTATTTAATTAATTCGCTATGCTGTAAAAGCATATATACACTACTACAACGTTGTCCTCCATACGTTAACGTCCGTCTTCATTGCAGGGCGAATACTGTAATGCGGACCAACGCGATGATGCGCGTGTGTGAATGCTAGGGCATTAATCGCGTGAATATTTCCGGCAACGCGATGAGCAATGCGAGCGGCATAGTCTAAACGCTGGGTATAATGGTGACCCTCTTTTCCGAGATTTTGCTTTCAGCTCACCATCAGGCGAGGTGAAGCCAAATTGACGTGTCCTATATAAAAAAAAAACCCGTGAATATGAAATTCCTAGCCATGTTATTGAACAATTCAAGGAACTACGTTACGACTTACGAACTAAAACTATCATGCAAATTGAACTCTGTAGCGAAAAAGGTGATAAATCCAACTGTCTAGCTCGGCATATTGCAGTAGCGAACAAATTGCTTCTCACAAAGTTACGTGTTTGTAAGTTACTGCTTTTTTATGCGTGCCTGGTAGACAAAGAATAATTTCTTGGTTATTTTTTTATAAAGGACACGTCAATTAGAGTTCACCTGATGGTAAGTTGAAGGTAAAGTTTTGGAAATGAGGGTCACCACTATAGATTAGTACCATGTGACAATGGTGGTGCCCAACTCGGTGGCTTCATCAGATAACATTTCACACCCCACGTAAAGGACCCGAGACTGTAAGAAGAGGTTCCATGGCGACCATGGCGTGTCAAGAAGGAGTCGCTGAACCGCTTGGTTTATAGTGGAATATTCTGCACCGTATGCGGGTAACATCTAAGTCCTGCACGTGTTGTCTTGTGTAGAAAAGGAGAGGGTGGTACTAATTGGAAGAGCCATCAGAACATTCACCAAGGTAGAGAGAAAGAGATCGGGTTAAGTAATTTTATAGAATTTATTAGACATAAAAATCAGAATTTTCAATGTTATGTTACACAAAGGAACAATCTAAAAAGACCTCGTCACGCTTCACATGACTCCCTCAGGATTCGAGCATGGATTGCGTATACCTATGGCTAACACACGGTTTCTGAAAGGCCTGTGAAATCATTGATCAACTAACACTGCTCTGAATTTAACATGGATGTCAAATCAATAATTTGAGTTTCTGAAACGTTAATCAGGTCAAAATGAACTATTGATTATTTTGATCTGACATGCGCTCTGTTGTGATTTGTAGCCACACTGAGCTCATTTTTATTCATTAGTTCCAAAGAGTATAGTAATATAATAGGATTAGTTCATTCTTATCAGCCAAAACTGCCAATATGCTTGGTTCCAAAACGAATGAAAAAAATGTTACGGACTGTACCATGTACTGTCATGTCATAGTGTCACACTGTTGCCAGATTGGGGGGATTCCCCCCAAATTTGGGGGTTTTTTATAGTTCCGGGGGGATATTTGGGGGGGCAATATCTTTGGGGGGATTTTCGGAGGGAAAATAATGGGTTTGGAGGGAATTGGGTGATTTTAACCAGCAAGTCAGTGATTTGGAATCCGTGACATTTAAAAATATAATCTTAGTAATTAATCTTATTTTTATTTTATTCTTTTAAAATTATACCATATAAACACTATACAAAACATATTATACCTAATTATTTGCCGAATCCATCATAAGATTAAGGTACACTCTACAAGAAGATAGACGGATGAACTTCACACCATGGCCAAAGATGCTTGCCAGATTCAAGTCAGTAAAAATGTATGATACGAATGAATCTGTAGATGGTGACCCAGTGCTAGAAGCAATAGCTGAAATTATATTATAACTTTTTATGTTCATTAATCACGTGGCTTCACTTTGCAAGAACACAATACATACGTTGTTTATGAGACTAGGTGCTCTGGAAACCTTGCAAAATATATTTTTTTCTATTTCTATTTTTCCTAATTTGTACCTAATTTAAACGAAAGTTTGTAAAGATTTTTGAATGATTGTTGCTCAATGCCACATTAATAATTTATCCAATCTGGTTGAAAATTTGTTGATAGATAGACCATTGTCTAAATTACTCTAGATTAAAACATTTGCCGTTCCCTGTGGAGTAGGATTGGGCCACCCCATCTCTTCCAGTGGGT
Organism: Eilema depressum; assembly: GCA_914767945.1. Lineage (NCBI taxonomy): Eukaryota > Metazoa > Arthropoda > Insecta > Lepidoptera > Erebidae > Eilema > Eilema depressum. The sequence continues at coordinate 17,655,857 of OU612032.1, forward strand.
TTTGTAAAATGCGACTAAGGGATAGGGCTGTTCTTCATCCAACAGGAAACATACAGCCCATGACACGTGCCCGCTAGATGGCAATAGGCTCGCCCCCTATTACGTTACCCCCTATTAATACACCTAGGTGTGAGTTAGGTACCTATGTATGTGTGTCTCATGAAAGGGGCGGTGGAGTAGGAGCGAAGGAAAATCACCTACCGCGTGGCCCGTGACTAGCGGAGGCAACTCGGGCGTCGGAGGTCGGAGAATCACCTCTGTCCCCCATGAGCGTGAGCCTGGGGGTGACGGGTGGAGGCGCCCGTCACCCTAGCAGAAGCAGGCCCCGGCGGCGGCGCGCGTTACGCGCCTCCCCATACCCGGGGCCGCGATGGGGACTCCGTAGTCCCCACACCGGAAGAGGGCCAGATCGAGAGTTAGAGCCCTGTGTCGGCCGGCATGTCTACGATAACCTCATCTCCAGCAACCGACGGCCCACAGATGGCGTGCGTTTTAGTCGGTCCGAGTCCGACATAACCTCCTCTACCGGCTCCGGCTCCCGGGGGAAGAGAGGGGGGGGGGGGTATCCGTGGGGATTTTTCGCACGATAACAAAAAAAGTTTGTATCGATATCGAGGATATTTTCTATCGTGTGAGAATCTGGAGCAATAAAACGGTGTGTATCATCTTATTAATACCTAAATAATTGTTCTGTAAATTTTGGGGGGTTTTATAAGAAAATTGCGAGTTTTGGGGGTTTTTCGGAATATTTTTGGGGAGAATTCGAAACAGTCATCTGGCAACACTGTAGTGTCATTTTGGTGTCAATGTCATTCATTGTTTTGTTGACAAAATATTCTAAAAATTTCAATTCAAATCTCAAGAACAGTTACATTTTCAATAAAGTTTTTAAGTTTATACTCTGTTTTCTGTGTTTAAAATGGCCTCACGAGGAAAGAATTTCACCGAAAGGGAAAAGTATAAGCTTTTAGAACTAGTTCAGAGGTAAGTAGGTATATGTTATGTACATACTATAAACACACTGCGTTCTGTTCACAATGTTTATTATTGTTTACATATCACAACCTGCGCTGTAGCTAAGACTGATGTATAATACGTACAATGTTACATTCCAGATACAAAAATGTAATCGAAAACAAGTCTACAAATGCAGTATCTACTGCTACGAAAAATGAAGCTTGGGAAGCCATAACCCAAGGATTTAACATTAATGCAGAAGTGCCTCGGAACAAAAAACAGCTTTTCACAGCATATATGAATTCAAAAAGAATTACAAGACAGAATGTTGCCAGTAAAAATGTAAGTTTTTTCTCAAATTCTTTTTATAGTGCTTAAACTTGGCAGAGGATCTGGGAATTGCATCAAAATATTATGTTCTAACACTTTTGCCTGATATCAGATCAGGATTGATGAATACCTACTTGCCCTGAAGGTAATATATTTAAAGAATAATAATTGCATAGTGCCTAATTCTGATATTAAAGCAATTTTATTTATGGGCATATGATTTTTTTTACAGGTACAGAAATATTTACATAATATAAAGAATGATCATAGTCACAGTGAAGCAGGAACATCACAAGTGGTCACATCAATTGAAGAGGTAGGATTTTAAGTGACTAAAATCTAATAAAGAAAAATGAAACCCCCCAAATGTATGTATGCACATAACTTCCGAATGGCTGCACTAAATCAGATAATTCCTTATGTTTTGTATTTGTTATTGTATGGCCAAGGTTTGTATATAATAGAAGATGCAGACAGAAGCAAAAATGGTTTTACAAAGTTTGCCGGGTCAGCTTTGTCATAATACTGTTTGTTTACAGTACAAAGTATAATCTTGATAAATAACATTTTATATTGTTTCAGTCAAATATGCAAAATGATGTAAAATATGAAATGGTGAATGAGGTATGTAACTTCTCCTTGTGCTTATAAATTCAAAAGTTTACTATAGTTGTGGCACACTATGCTAGCCGTCTTGACAAGACTGGTTTTGCTCGTTTTCTCTTTTTTGGTGTGCGAAGTTTATTTTCTTCTGTACCAGTCTCACCATTTTTCTTTAGTTATTTGTCTAACAATTTGTTGTCCAATAGTAAGCAACTAGTAAAACCAGTCCTGACAAAATGGCTATTATAGCGTGCTGCAACTATAATACCTATACATGAGCTGAAAGTTACACTGAGTAGGTATTTAATGTATAAAAATTTCAGCAGAGCACCATGGCAACTGATGGTGGTGAATATAATCCAGTCTTCAGCACTGTGGGTGAACAAATTTCGTCAGTAATGGGTGATCAGGTCACACCACTCTCCAATAGCTGTGATAGTGCATCAAGTTACTACGAAAATGGTACCTTTCTTACTCATTGGAATACCGTAGAGCGCTTGTATACGTCCGTTTTTTTCACCGGATAACGGACCGTGTGTCTTGTCGGATTCGCGGTGGTGTATGATTTGTGATGGATGTGTGTACATGCACCGGAAATCGGTCCGGCGAACAATTTACGCCGGATGCACCACCGCTTCCCCTCGGCGCGACTGACTCCGGTCCGGTGTAAGAAAGAGCGGTCATCCACGCAAATGTATTGGTGCGTGTTGATGCTGCCGGACGTATTGCCTGTTTTCTGTAAATTGAGTGCCGTCTACGTGAGTTCTTTTAAAAATGGATGCTTTTGACATGGAATTGTTAATAAGTTTAGTTGTATTGTAGGACATCTTCCAACCTCGTAAAAAGAGTATGAAATGCACTATATTCTTCACATTCCAATAATATAGGATGCACCCACGATGACCTTTTACGTTTTTCTAGTTCTTTTTGTTTCTTCTTGTACAAATAGTAGGTACAAGTTTTTTTTCTTATTATTCACACATCCATAAAAAAAATATTGTATACAAGGATAGCCGTTTATTGACGGTCCGTTATCCGGTGAAAAGACGGAGGTCTACAAGCGCTCTTATACTCATTATAAATTAATTTATTTATTTCTTTGCGCGAGATGCGACGCGGGGCGGGTTATTTCTTTGACAAAAGCATTGCTGGCTACCTGACATCTGATCTTGAATAATTGTAATTTGTTAATTGAATAAATGCAAATAAATTTAAAAAAAAAAAATATTTATATTCTAATTAAATCTTTTTTAGATGAAGATGTGAATCCTTATGAAGTGGTTTCAGTTAAATTGGATGTTACTGATGCTCTAAGTAGTTCTGTTACTCAAGATACATCAAATGTACCTCAAGATGAATCGGAGAAAATAGAAATACAGAGGAAGACATCAAAAAAGAAAATAGTTCCCGAAAATAATAACTTTTTAAAGAGAAAGTTTTATGAAACAAAGTTGGAGTGTGTAAATTTAGAGAAACGAAACAGGTTATTAGAATATAGATTAAATTTAAAACGCGATAAGTTATTAGATTTAGAAATTAAAATTAAACAAAAAGAGTATGAAAATATGGTTCAAAAATAAAATAAAGGTATTTTTTCAAATATTTAATTTCATTTTAAGAATTAAACATGTTGATAATAATGGTTATTCCTGTAGGTACATTATGCGTCCAAATGATCTCACTACCATGGACACCCAAGATCGTGCAAATTGGAGGAGGAAGAGCCGGAAGGCGGACCCTGACCTCCGAGATCATCTTGGCCATGGATGCAATCAGGAAAATGCATCTACATGCAGATGATGATTATGATGTACATTTAACTTACAATACTATTAATTTGAATTAACAATTAAAATGAGTCAACAATAGAGATGAACGCACAGAAGTGTTTTCATTATTTTCTAAACTAACACCAGTAACATCTGCAGCATTTGGGTTCAATGATAAACTGGCTGCTTCTTCTATGTGGTCATTATGATTGAGTGCCAAATTATGTAAAACACAACAAGCAACAATAATGTTCATAGTAGTAGGCAACTTAACACGAAGGCCCATGGACAAACATGGGAACCGTCTCTTCAGAACACCAAAGCATCTCTCCACAGTATTCCTCGTCCTTTTATGTGCTTGATTATATGCCTCTTCACTGGGTGTTAAAGGCTGCAGGAAAGGTGTCAATAAATATGATCTGCATGGATAACTGCCATCTCCTAGTAGATAGTCACTACCATACACACCACTTTCAAAATCAGCCTGAATGTGGGAATCATTAATAATTGTAGTTTCATGAACAGATCCAGGCCACCGACAGATCACATCACATATTTTGAGATTTGCATCACATATGACCTGAACATTCAGGGAGAAATATCCTTCCCTGTTCCTGAATAGCTCAGCTTGGGGACCACCAGGAGACTGAATCTTTACATGTGTGCAGCCAACTGCCCCGATTACATTAGGAAAAGAGCTAATTTTGTAGAATTCACTCTTTACCCTATTACGATCTTGATCTGTACTGGGCATAGAAATAAATTGCGGTCTGAGTTCTGCAATAGCTGCAGATACTGTTTTTATTATTCTACAAGCTGTAGATTTGTGCACCCTTATGTGCTCAGCAACAGTAATTTGAAATGCTCCTGTTGCAAAATAACTTATTGTCAGTAACACTTGTTCCAAAGGATTTATAGACTGATTTCTCAAAGTGAGGCGTTTTATTTTCGGCTCTATTAACTTTACCAACAACAGTACAACAGCCTTTGACAGTCGGTACCGATTCTTGAATTCCTCTTCATTATATAAATCAATAGGATTCATTCTCGTCCTAAACGTTCGTGTTCTTTGCTCTTCATCGCTGCTAGACGTGCTGATACTCAAATCAATATCCGAAATTGACATGATTGTAATCTAAAACAAGAATCCGGCGGTGAGTAGGGGTAGCCAGAGCTCCTTGGAGAGGTTTTGTGCTGTCAGTGGGAATGCCAAAGGCTTGTTCTACTTATCTTCTGCGCGGGCGGCACCAGCGGCACAGAATCTCTGTTCTTACAGGGTCGGCAGCACGAGTGTGACTCCCCTGCTGTTGCACAGGTTGCACTCGTCCGGTCACGGTAACCACTTCCATCAGGTGGGCCGTGTGCTTATCTGTGATCTAAGTAGTAAGTAGTAGGTATAAAAAACAATAATATAAGCTTAGCAAGATGAAATAAAACTGCATTATAAAATTATGTTCTGACATACCTTAATACACGAATATTGCGAAATAATCTATGATCACGGGTTGACAAGCGTTTCGGAAACCCAAAATGGCGGTTGACAGTTGACAATGACATACGATTCTCGAGTGAAATTCTGACAGCTAACATAGCTGACCCAATGATCAAATTAAACACTATTTAATTGCTACTTGACATTTGACAAGAGATTTAAATGACGATTAAAGGCCGATTAGGTAGTTAATTTTAGATTTGATCAGTATTTCCGAAACTGAGTGTACCTAAGTATCACGCGAACAACTGGCGGGAATGAGTGACAGGCTACTCACTCTGTTTAGTAACTAGAGTGAGTAGTCTGTATAGTAACCAGTGGTTACTTAAAAACTAACTAAAGTTATAATATAACCGCAGTTAGGTAGATATATTGTAATAATTATGATTTCCACAGATTTCCACTCAGTCAAGGAATAAGGGCTTTTTAAAGTTGCATGGAAAAATGGATTACCTAGTGTTTGGGCTTTACTGGCTCTACTACGGTTGAATATAAGTACCTATGTACCTATTTTAGAAATAGCAAAAGGTTTAATAAGCTTTTATTAACCCCCGACAAAAAAGAGGGGTGTTATAAGTTTGACGTGTGTATGGGTGTGTGTGTCTGTGTGTGTGTCTGTCTGTCTGTGGCATCGTAGCTCCCAAGCCAAACGGTTGAACCGATTTCGATTCTGTTTCCTTTGTTTGAAAGATGGTTTAGTCGAGAGTGTTCTTAGCTATGTTTCATAAAAATCGGTTCAGCCATTTGAAAAATATGAGGAGTGAAAGTGGCAATGCAAAATCTAATGTTTTCAAATATACCCGTGTTGGGTATCAAATGAAAGGTCATAATTTATACATAACGATACAGCAAGTTTTATGGAAATCGGTTAAGCGGTTACCTATAAAAAGCATGAAATAAAAAAATTAAATTGAAAATTTAAAAAACCCCCGACCCAAAAAGAACCCATAAAAAGTAACCCATAAACCCTAAGTATTGACTCTTTTGTCATTTGTCTCGTCGGGGGACCGCCGTCTGACCGTCAGGGGGGTATAGAGTATACCAAGGTACTTAGCGGTCCCCCGACGAGACAAATGACAAAAGGGTCAATACTTTAGGGTAGGTCATAATATAATAGTTATTATTTTACTTTTTATGAGTTCTTTTTTTCCATTCTGTCTGAAAAAAACTATTTAAAGAAAATCTCACTCCAGGGCCGGCCGGCAGTAAAAATGAGTCGCTAAGCGCAAAACTTGAAAACTGCTTCACTGATTTGGATAATTTCTTTTTAGTAGGACAGTAGATAAGAATTTTTTGACAAATACCACGGGAAGTATCGAAAACCGGGCACGGACAGCAAGTTGAAAAAAATATCAGAAAAGAATATCGCAACCGTTTTAAAAAAATGGGTTTCATAAAAAAACTGTTAACTATAAGTTTATAACACAGTTTTTTTTATGAAACCCATTTATTAGAACGGTTGGCTGAATATTTGATGACTTTTGCCTGTGTATCACCGAGTTTAATGTGAAAACTTTGCTGAACCATAGTTGGCGGGAGACAAATGGCTTCCCGCGGTGCGCGATGACAAGGCGACTTATCTATACGATATTTGAGTTAGGAGTTTAGGAGTTGGATTCGTAAAACTTTGAGCGTTATGAATAGGTAACTAGTGTGCCTGCGGATATTGGTTTATAGAAAATATGATGGGGCCGCGGCTGTAGAATGTTAAACTTTATAAAAAGTAAGTGAAACTTGGGTAATAAAATCAATGCTTGTTCGTGTTTTAAACGCTTCACTATTCCGTACATCTGATTGATTGCGATAACTTTTTGGAGCTTATTGATTGAGCTTGATACAAATACCTTCATACACAAAGTAGGTATTAATATGAAGACCGATAGGTGGCGCTGAAATCAGGTTATAAATCTTTTAACGAAATTTTCGTGACGAAGTAGGCTTCGCCGTGATATCCACACTAGTTTGGTCAGTAGGCATAGACAATAGATGTTTCATATAACAATATTATGGTGTCCCAAAGTCTCTGCCAAATTTCAACTCAGTGCGAATTTCTGTTATTTGACTATTGGTACTATTTTTCTGGCTACCTGCCATGCCGTGTTGGTTCCCGGTGGAGTAGAATAGCCACCCCATCACTTCCTGTGGGTGTCGTAGAAGACGACTAAGGGATAGAGCTGTTCTCCAAATACCCGATTGATGGCAACAGGCTCATCCCCAGTTACGTGTGGCCGCAAATCATTGGGTTCTGTGTTCTGCCGACCCGTTCGGGGATTTACAGGCGTGTATGTATGAAACACACTATAGGCAGAGCTGCGAGCACTTCGAGAACAGCCATGTAACTTGACTGGATTTCATTGGCATATTCGTTTTTTCTTGACGTCGTGGAGGGTGACATGCGTGCAAACGGTCTCACTACCATGGACGCCCAAGTCGTGCGAAGTGGAGGAGGAAGAGCCGGAAGACGAATCCTGAGCTTTGAGGTCATCTTGGCCACGGATGCAATCAGGAAATTGCGTCTACATGAAGATGATGATTCTTTTTTCGATAGTCAATGTTCGCTTTCATTGGCATCGTGTATACCCAGCCTTATAACAACAAAATACAACAATATTATATCAGTTTTGATAAACGCTTCGAGCTTACTACGTTTATAAAAAGATTGCTTTCAATTCAATATAGATCAGATGCATAAATTACAGCTTGAAGTAGCACTTACGCGCAGAATGCTCGGGGAAACACAATTGTATGCTATAAACAATGTGTTCTTCAAATTGAATTTGTTTACTTCCTGCGTCAGGCCGAATCTACTGAGTTTAAGGCTACATTTTCACTATACCTACTGGAATTTGTCCGGTTCAAAATTGCCCGGCATCCAGGCGAGAGTCAACTCAGTAAAAATTGCTAGATTAAGTTTTAATATTATTTAGGTTTTTCCCAAAATGATACGTTTTTTCCCAATTTATCAAATAGGATAGATCTACTACATGTACATATTTGTTCAATAACAAAGTATCGATAGTTCCTTCCGTCTTCCTTCGAATTTACCTCGCCTATAAATATTGCGATTGTTGCTATTGGCGGTAATCGGCTTTTGTCATATTTTACCTATCAGTCTATCATAGTCACATAAAAAACATTATTTTGAAACTCCATAAATATTTTGCGAAAATTACGATAAGAACCTCTATCCTTGTGGTGCGTGGTTAGTTTTTAACCGGTTCTTGGTACAACCCCAGGCAATATTGAATCAGTCTCGTGGGTACGCAGCCTAATATTAACTGTACTCCTCCAACATCGCTACGACATCTTCCCGCCATAATTCTCTCGGGCGCCATTACGCGCGTTTCGCCGTGCCAGTCAGGAATAATCCCTACTAATATTATAAATGCGAAAGTAACTCTGTCTGTCTGTCTGTCTGTCTGTCTGTCTGTCTGCCTGTCTGTCTGTCTGTCTGTCTGTCTCGCTTTTACGACTAAACAACTGAACCGATTTTGATGAAATTTGGTATAGGGGTAGATTAGACCTTGAGAAAGGACATAGGCTATGTTTGGTCGCGATAACCGACATCCACGCGGGCGGAGCCGCGGGCAAAAGCTAGTAACGAAATAATGTATTGTGTTTTATTCCACTCCTTCGTTCCTAATAATAGAAGATTAACTTACCTCCTTATCTTTTGATTAAATTGCGGGTAGAACGAAATTTGGTAGATTTTTTTAAAATTTGGAGCGAGTGGGGAGCTCGCGCGTTATTTCCGGTCCGATTTGTGTCCAAGTTTCATTTCACGTCCGTTGTGGCTTGTGTGTGGCTGGCTTGCGGCTAAAGGCAGCTTTTCACAGTGCGTAATTTCGCGGGCAAAATATGCAGATACACTGTGTAAGAGTACGACGCATTGCGGGTAGAATGAAACTTAGCAGATATGTCTCTGAATATGATGCTAGTTATAGGAGTTTTATCTAAGGCGTTAGCCCCTTGTCTACGTAGTTCTGAGTCCACTGAGCTGAGCACGGTTCGTGGCGGTTTTCCACGGTATTTTTGCGGCCGGATGCGGATCGGATCGCACCGACGACGCACTGTGGAAAGAGTGTCGTTTGTGATAGCATAGCAGCATCATAGTCTATGCATAGACAAGACAAGTCCATAACGCTGTATCGATCGCATCGTCGTCGGTTGAAATAATCCAACACGCTGCGCATTACATTGTTGTAGGTACGTAGTTTCTGCCGTGCACAAAAATCTGCAGGATCACGCACCGTGGAAAGCCATCTTAACACACCAAAGAAGTACCTACACTACCTACAACTTAATAATGTACGAAACAAAGTATAAAATTATCTACGCAATTTAGTTGTTATGTTTATGTTACTCGTGGGGAGGAGAAGGCCAGTGCTACACATGGAGCGGCTATAAAGTCGAGCACACAAGTGCGCAGATAACAAAGTTGAGCGTTATGAGCGCGAGCTGCCAAGTTTGCGACGGGTAGACGGCAAGGCGCCGCGTTATATTTACTGCTGTTTTACTGTAATTGAAAATGCATATTAAGTAGATGTCTTGGAATGTTTTTTTAAGCTATTGCATAGCTTCTATCGCGGGCCTTGAGCGTGGAGACCGAATCCAGAAATTCCGTAACGAAAAAAACCTAACACCCCGAAGCTCGCACGAATCGAGCCGAGCTGCTCCGAAGTAGCTCCGCTTAACGTAAGTAATTATAATTGCATAAGTTGATAAAAAATGCTATGCAATAGCTTTACCGCGGCAGTCCCCGAGTGCCACACGTCTTTTTTTTTTTCAATTTTTTTGTCAGTTAGCTTATACAATTTAGATATCTGACGCTGCTGTTAGATATCTAAGGTACTGCTCTGGAGGTCTATCTCACACGCGTTGTTTTTCCTTGGTGCAGTTGGGTAGTACAGTTGACCGGACCACGGTTAAACAAAATTAACAGTTGTAGGTACAGTTAACCGGACTAGGCTTTGTTTTCTATTAACCGTGGTACAGTTGACTGGACCACGGTTAAACAAAATTAACAGTTGTACAGTTAACCGGACTAGGCTTTGTTTTCTATTAACCGTGGTACAGTTGACCGGACCACGGTTAAACAAAATTAACAGTTGTACAGTAAACCGGACTAGGCTTTGTTTTCTATTAACCGTGGTACAGTTGACTGGACCACGGGAAACAGTATTAAGACCCTTTAATGGAATCTATTATCTCACCTTCTTGAAAAGTAATTTCAATTCCTTGTGACTGTGACACTTATAAAACGTTACCTACTTGGGTGTCTCTTGAAGATAGTACGGGGTGCGGTGGACGAGCTCAAATTCACCAAGCATAGATTTATACAAAGCAATCCGCGTGCGTAGGGCCTCGTTTGTCTTGCGATTTAGGTCCAAGATACGTGATTTAGATAAAAAAAGTTATACATACAAAACAATGTTGGTTAAAATACAACGACCTGTCGAAACGTCAAATTACTTACAAATTGCGACTACGAACATACGAATACTTTTTCAAATAAACACCTACAAAAATCGTGTTTTAGAATCATTTGTCAACTGTGAATAATTTCTTTTGTCGTTCATTTGACATTCAATCAAAAATATGAACCCACACCACGCACCATGCAGCCCTCTACTTGGATGGAGCTACTAAATACACAGTACACACCATTCACGTCGCCGTTGCTATGAATATTAAATGCTGTCCCCTGTCCCTCACACGGAACAGATGCGACAAAACGACTATGAGAGCAATTTTTTTTCATGGAAATACATGTAGGTAAAGTCCGACCAATAAAATAAAAAACCCGTACTGGGGGCGCCAAAAACATCTATGATATGACAACACCAAGTATAGTGATACACATGTAAAATGCCAAGTGTACAAATATTTTTTCAACACACTTGCTTATGAACAGGCTTTTATTTCCCCGCAATTAAGCACGGAATGACACCTAATATAAAACTGTGACTTTTTCATTGCTTCTTCTTCCTCCTAGCGTTATTCCCAGTCGCATCCGAAGCTTTCAGCTTGGAGTCTGGGGTCCGCTTTTACCAGTCATAGCTACAGATTTGGCTAGACCTCGATATTTTCCGTGAAGCGATTGCCACCTGACCTCCACGACCCAATGTTAACATTAGGCGATATCGAAGCTTTGCAGCTAGACCGTTGTTTTTGGACTTTTTAGGGCACCAACTACCCGTAACGACTGCCATAGATGTTCTTATGGCAACCGGGACCGACGGCTTAACGTGCTGTCCGAGGCACGACCAGACCAATGCAAATACCCATATTTAATGCACACAAATATTTGCACTGAGCGGGGATCGAACCCGCGCCTCCTGCGTAGCGGCCGCGTTCACTACCGCTACGCCACGGAGGCTGTCATGTTTTTCATTGCTATTATTCACAAAAGTGAGTTATAGACTTCTTTTTTTAAATTTCATTGATTAAGTTGCTTTGTTCTTATATAAGGTTTTATCTAAGGTTTTATTTTTATTTTTTATATACCTACTTGACGCGAGACAAATGTACATACGTTCATATTTAGTCTTAAGAAACCCTTTTATTTTTTGTAAACTGACGTCCTTAAAATGCCGCAGTGGAGTTTGTTGCGCCGTTTCTTCTCCATTAGCGCTTAGGAAGCGGTGGTAAACTTAGTTTTAAGGAGTTTTTGACGTCAAAAAGCTGTAACAGTGTTGCACTATTTTGAGAAATAAAGACTTTGACTTTGATTTAAAAAAGTTTCGATACAAAAAAGATCGTGTCCAATATTACAAACGAATTAATATACCTATTGCTTGCTCATTTCATGCAGCTTCGTATTTTAAAAGATAATTTCAACTTGTAGTACGTGTTTAATATAGAAAACTTTCACTAAAATGTATTTTTTTTTTCTCTGTTAAAAAGTTAAGTTTTTCTCTGTTAAGTTTTCTGGTTAAAATAGAAAAATAGACGCGGCGTGTTATACTGGTTACAAGGACTGGGCACAAATCAAAACACAGTAGTATCCGTATAATAGTTTACTGCTTGGAATGGTAAATACAAGTTAGACATACAGTTACATTACACTATGTATAGAACAGGGACCACGCGATATTGGTTTTCGGACTGCATAAAATTCTTGTATTTTAAGCCTAACAGCACAGAGATCAAAATAATCGAGCATGATTTTCTTTTTTGCGTTAGGCTTATTTTTCTTAGGCGTAGAAAATACATTTGACGTTTGACCTTCTCTTCGTATTTTTATTACAGAAGATCGGGATATACCTAAAAATGTGAATAATAATTAGTCACAGTAAAATCAGTACATAGTTTAGGCCAATTTCATTGCACGTACTCTATGATGTACCTACCTGTCATGTTGACAACAAGGTCTGTGATGTTATTTAGAGGAACAGAGTCCAATCCTTCCTACTTTTTATCCGACAAATACTTTGTTATATTATAAATTACTTTTCTTAACTGGCTTTTAATAGTTTTCGGCATATTACTATAGTTTTGTAGTTTTGTAGCGCTCTCAAACTCAACAACACGCACAATTGACACCACACTGACAGATGACCATAATGACATTGTATAGATTGTTACCATATGAAGAAATTAGTTCCAATAGTTTACCGCAATATGGCGAGGTATTTTATTTTCCTGGTCGGGCTTTAAGTATAAATATAATACAGTATGGGGGTTTTCAAGGAGGGCAGTAGAAGGTTCTTACGTGGTCGGCAGCGCGAGTGTTACTCTCCTGGTGTTGCATACGTCCATATGCCACGATAACCACTTTCTATTAGGTGGGCCGTGTGCTTGTCTGCCACCTTAGTGGCATAAAAAATACTAGACTAAAATATTCGAAAGGTAATGCCAGGATTCGAACCAGGGACCGATCGCAACGGCAACTCCTTAACCACTAAGCTACTGAAGCTTTTAACATGCAAATACACATCCAAATCTGAGCTGCAGTAAAATTTTCAATTCCCAGAATCAGTTCAATAAATCCCTTGCCGGTGTTATACTCGTAGCAATGAAGCGAACATTCACCTCGGGGTACAATTCACCCCAGGGTCATCGCGAGTGTACGCCGAAGGTTTATCGGCACCCCGCAGGCGGCTGTAATCGCCGCTTTACGGCTATCCCGAATCTGCCTACGGGAGTCGGGAAGCGATAGTACGTAATGGGAATCGTAATGCTTAGGGCTTATTCTCACTAGGCAAGTTGTTTGTTGGCCTTAGGAATTGTACAGAAAAGGATTTCAATCCTGTAAATGCGTACGATTTTGATTTGATTATGTCTTATGTCTTGTGCTCGTGTATTTACTTTTTTTTTATTACCCAGTTGGCAGAGAAGCAATTTACGCCTACGTCTACGGCGTAGCAGTCGGCTACGCCGGTGGTCATGTTTTTCAATTATTGCAAACATTGGTCTGCCTGAGTCTCTATATACCTCATTCGATTAGGTACATGACTAAACGTAAATAATCTTGATGTATCTTTTTACCCGACTGCAAAGAAGGGTTATTTAATAATAATAATAATGATAATAAAAACGTCTTTATTGTACACCAAGGATTTCAAAATGTTACATAATGTTACAGGTTCGTGGTAAGTACAGTTGGCGGCCTTATCGCTCGGTGGCAATTTCTTACTCTTATGCAATTTCTTACTTTAATGTGTTATATTTAAAAACTCAGTTTATTAATAAATAGTTTCTATTCAGAAACTCATTTTAAACCATTAGTTAGCCTAGCTTATTTGTTGAAAATGTGTTTTTATAAAAAGTCGGTACTGTGTGTACCTAGTAGTGTTAACTACACTAGTAGTTGAAACCATTGAAACACCGTAATCAACATTTTTATTAGGGTTAGTAAGAAATTACGTAGTCAGTACCGAATCCGTTAGTACCTTAAGCAAGCCCAGTTATAAATAGCCGCCTATGTAAGTAACATACAGCCCATCTTCTTCCTCCTAGCGTTAATTCCCAGTCGCATCCGAAGCTTTCAGCTCGGAGTCTGGGGTCCGCTTTACCAGTCATAGCTACAGATTTGGCTAGACCTCGATATTTTCCGTGAAGCGATTGCCATCTGACCTCCACGACCCAATGTTAACATTAGGCGATATCGAAGCTTTGCAGCTAGACCGTTGTTTTTGGACTTTATAGGGCACCAACTACCCGTAACGACTGCCATAGATGTTCTTATGGCAACCGGGACCGACGGTTTAACGTGCTCTCCGAGGCACGACCAGACCAATTCAAATACCCATATTTAATGCACACAAATATTTGCACTGAGCGGGGATCGAACCCGCGCCTCCTGCGTAGCGGCCGCGTTCACTACCGCTACGCCACGGAGGCTGTCGTAAGTAACATACAGCCCATAACCACCATGAAAGGACCCGCTTGACGGCAATAGGATCATGCCCTAACACGTAGAACTGTACTGAATGAAATTTTGAAGCATTTACTATGCTAACTGTTCAAATCGATTAAACCGTAGAACCGTAGACCATAGTTGGCGAAATGTGTGTGTTAATACACCTCTGCCTACTCCTTCAGTGATTTACAGCCGTGAATATAATATGTATGTATTCCAACTATTAGGTAATCTGTGGTATCGGTAATGGAGCAATATTTGGCAGTATTTAGATCTGTTATCAGTGATTAACTGATTACGCTCGAATAGAGGCAGCTATCGACAGGTGGTCGCGATTAAATTCTGCTTAGCTTTAATAGATTGGTGGTGATCACGTAAAAACCAATGCCTTTTATGTGGGTATACCTACCTACTACTAGACTAGCGATGCGCTATAAAAAATTGGCTCGGATTCTGCGCTAATTAAAAACCAGAAGGCCTATTATCATAATAACAATCTATTCAAAATTCGATATACTTAGTTACTTATCTCAAAAATGCATAATTGTTAAAAACGATCACGATTTCAATGGAAAGATATCTTTCAAAATTAGGCCTCGATTTTAGGTCTTTCTTTAAAATTGTGTTACGAAAGAACCGTTTTTGGCTCATCATTTGATTTTAACATATCGATTGAGAGTACAAAGATCTTAGATAACGCAGACAAAACCGCGATAGGTACTTCTACACTAATATTATAAAGAGGAAAGATTTGTACCTATTTTTGTATGTTTGTATGTTTGTAATGAATAGGCTCCGGAACTACTGTACCGATTTCAATAATTCTTTCGCCTATAGAAAGCTACACTATCTGGGAGTAACATAGGCTATATAACATCACGCTACTACTAAAGGCAGTGAGCATAAATGTCAATAAATCGGGCAGATTTCCATACATTAAAGTTGGACCGGAATCCGAATTCCACGCGGGCGGAGTCGCGGGCAACAGCTATAGTAAATAAATAAAACCAGAAAACTTCTACCAATCGCCTTGATCGCATTTCATCGCGTCACCTGAAACAGCCATTAACTTAGTTGAAATCACCCGCAATAAATACTTCGGGACTGGGATTATCGCGCGACGAGGGTAGCTAGTGTTGTGTCTCCTGGGTACGCTTATAATTTAGATTTAGATGTATTTCCACCCATCTTGTTTTAATCAAGGGGTTGAATTGTTCGCAGTTGTGTTAAAGACGCTCAGAAACAACTTAGGCGTTTGTATGTACCTACGGGTTGTTATTAGATTTTGGGGTAAATTGAGATGGGAATATCAAGACCTATCCGTCCCAAGAGATATAAGCCCGTATTCAAGAATGTTACTCAGTCTGAATCACGATTTAAAAGTAGTAAGTAGGGTAGCCAGAGCTCACTGGAGAGATTTTGTGCTGTCAGTGGGAATACCAAAGGCTTTGTCCTACTTATCTTTTGTGCTGACGGCACAGAATCTCTCTGTTCTTGCAGGGTCGGCAGCACGAGTGTGACTCCCCTGGTGTTGCACTCGCCCATATGCCACGGTATACTCTTATCATCAAGAGGGCCGTGTGCTTGTCTGCGACCTAAGTAGTTTATAAAAAAAGTAGTTTTGCGTGCAGATTATATTCTACGAGTATCCTTGTTGTAGGTAGATGTCGGCCGAAGGGGTCGATATGTCTAAGTCTCTTGTACGCAAGTTTTAAAACATGTTCATTTTAGGCGCAGGTGGGGAGAGGTTTCCGCTAGTACCATCAAGATCTTCGGGTCCAGGCAAACTTAAACTGCCAGCCGGCATTACCAGCGATCGACGGAAATAACTCTGACGTCGGACGCGTGTCAGACAGCAACCGATCCCGCTCATCAAGTATGAGTACTGCCAATTAAAACCAAATTATAGAAAGGCGTTGTAGGAGGGGGGACCCCCCTTATTCTACTAGATTGATGGCTAATAGTACATTATGGTACAAGTGATGCTCACGCGTGCCATACGACGTTTTACAACACACTTGCGAATAAAATAATACTACAAATAAATACTAAATAAACAATACTACAAATTATTCGTTTTCCTATGTGCGCGCATCTAACAATGGCGGTCGGCCATATTTAAAAAAAAAATGAGGTTTGAATTTTACTTTTTTTTTCTGTTTTTTTTTTCTGTACTTATAGAAAAAAAAAGTTAAATTTGAGTGAAAATTTCGTTTTTTAAACAAGTATTACAAGTTGAAATGAACAATACAATAGGCATATTAATTTATTCGTACTATGAAACACGTTCTTTTTTGTATCGAAACTTTTTTAAGAACATAGAAACTTAACCTATAAAATTTAAAAAAGAAGCTATAACTCACTTGTGAATAATAGCAATAAAAAAGTCACAGTTTGATAATAGGTGTCATTACGTGCAAGCTTTTGGATGCAATTTAAACATAGGCGGATGATGCTGATTTGCCTTTCGATTGAGGACGAATTTCTCAATAGACTTTATCACTAAGCGCAAATTGTTGGGGTGTTTAGAACACGTACCCCTAAACAATTAAGTCTACTAGTGTGTGTTGTTTATATTCGGCTCGTTCTGTACGTATTTATTGTGTGGTTGTATGGAGTACAACGTTGCCAAACCGACCGTCATTAAGCCTGACAGCGGGGCTACCTAATGAGTTTTGAGTGACGAGAAAATGGACGTGCCGGTAAAAAGTAGCTAAATATAGGAAGGAAAAAAAAAAAAAGTTAAATTGTTGGAGCCTTTGTTATGCTATCTTTGAAATTTGAATCGAGGGTAGAAGAAGTAGGCAAACGAACCCTGGAAAAGTAAGGCTTGTATACCATCTCAATTTGAATCAAGATGAAGAAAAGAAAAAGTAGGTAGGTAAGCAAGTAGTCTCCAGGCTTGGAGGTAACCGGGATCACCGCTAGCTTGAAATGTTGAAAGAAAGATCTGAATATCCCAGAATAAGCTGAGACAACAGCCCGCCATCCTGCTTCTATCTGGGGGCACGGCAATTTATTACATTTAAAACATAAAAGCTTATTACGTAATAACTTAGGACAGAAGGTATCTGAAGTAGGGACTGAATAAATTAACCGACTTGGTATTACATGGATCTCACAACTTTTTGCGGTAGAAGAACCGAGGGCGGCGAGGCTTGGCATTTTTTTACAAGTATTGTTTTTGATGGGATATATACTTACTTTAATCAATCAATCAATTAGCCTATCGAAGTCCACGGGTTCACCGCTGTACATAGACCTCTCCCAGTCTCCCAAGGTTTGCCATACAGCCCCGGATCTAGAATTTTTTTTAGGCGGGGCAAAAACTGAAAATGCCGCCCCCGTCCACGTTTTTGTAGTGCGTAAATTCCTTTGGATACCGGGGGGGGGGGGGAGGGGGGATGGATCCGAAGGGATTGGACACGTGGTCCGCAGATCGCGCTATGCCGCTTCTCTACCAGTCTGGCATCCTGTGGTGACACCACACGAATTATTCGCATCGGGCTCCGTCCCATCACTGTGAGCAAAGCGTTGAGCGAGAGGACTCCTCTGAGGGCCCGTGTCAGCGTCTTTCAGAACGGACACCCCACCAGCGTATGTGCAGCCCTGAGTCCTCGCTCGCATCACAGTGATGACACAGACATTGACTCTTTCATGATCCACAACAGGGACGTGGACCACCATAAAACTCTCACTCTCACACCTGCATCAGCCAGTACGGCAGGTTCCCGTATCACCTCTCTAGCTAGTCCTCCATGATGGGTCTTACCGCCGAAAACACGGCGTGCCCTGCGCTCGGTTGTCCAAGTCGTTCCTTTCACTTCACCATGATGTCCTGGTGGAGCTCGAACTTTGTGGCCTCGATTTCTCGAGTTCCCGTCCCTGTTCCTGCGTCAACTTTCACGACTAATACAGCAATTTTAAGACCAGACTTCGGTGAATCACCCTAAAGTCCCATCGGCCATCGAGTACTTACGAGCTTCAAATATTTCGTTCAGAGCTTGATGCTGATAGAAGCCTTCCATAATGAGGCTGGATCCCTAAAGTTTTATGCAGATCCACCTCGAGAGTCAACCACCAAATCCGCTCCACGACTTGAGATACCATGGTTCCTGAAGGCCAGCTTCAGGGCCGTTTCGTGGTGGTAGCACCGCATGCCGTCTATAAACTCATTGCGGAACACCCAGTCCTATCCGATGTTCCACAGGAGCGACGACAAGACCGATCCCTGCGGAATACCGCATGACATTTCACGACGACCAAGGCCGGTCACTGTTTGGTAGATGACGGCTCACTCTGTCAGATACGCCCCAAGCATGCGGTGAACACGACGAACGATACCGCTAAAATTCCTCGCCCCGGGCAACCGCATCTTTCACCTCATCATGCGCATGATGATATCTATGGTGGAGTGCCTCAGACTGAAGCCATATTGACCTTCCACCAGCTCCGGCGTCACCCGTACCCGATGAGGCTCTTAGCTATAAATCTTTCAAAGAAGCAACACTATGGGTCGGTAGGTGGACGGTGAGTCCACAGGGCGCCCTTTCGGATGAGGACTAGTTTTCCCGTCTTCCAATTTGCGGAAACTAGCTCCGCTACAAACATACGCTGAGAAGCTGTCAGTCGGGCTCGAGAACTTCTTCGAGTTCGACTAGAGCAATAAGTAGGCACCCACTTCTATCCTGGAATGCCGTCGGATAACGGGGTCGTTTTCTTACTTCTGGGTCTGAGCATTGCACCGCCAGCTCTAGTTCTACCGAAGTCACCTCAGGCACGTCGTCGTCATCCACGCTGGGCGCGGGCGCCATAGGTGACCGAGGCTCAGTCATCTGCGGTGGAACATGTTATGGCGCCCCAAGGGGCGGCCTTTCCAAGTTCAGGGCGGATTTGCCGCCCCCTGATGTTGCCGCCCGGGGCGCGTGCCCCGGCTTGCCCCCCCCTAGATCCGGCCCTGTTGCCATATCACCCGATTTTTTGCCTTTCGCATCCAATCTGCCCCATTATTATACCTTAATATTAAATAAATCAATTTTGACATTCTAAAACGTTCATTTCCACAACATATTTTATAGTAAAGTATTTACAGTAAATTTAATTCCCAACACAAACAAGTGGCAAGTCGAAAGCCGTTCAGAGCGGCACGGGCGCGGGCCACGCAATCAAATTAAGCCGATAACAGACTGGAGGGAGGCTGTGTCACGTTCCTGCGCGAAACTCCCGCACTTTTGGGGAACTTTTATCGAGGTTTCAGTTGTACAAACTTGTATACGTAGTACAGTTTGATAACCCTTTTTTCCGCCCGCGTGGAACTTCGATCGCGTACTTGCAGCCCATAGGAACCTATTCCTGTGATAAAAAATATAATATAATCTATCCCTGTAGGTACCAATTTTCAGCCAGAGCCGTTCAGCCATTATGGTGTGATTGAATAAGAAACATTTAAGCATTCAAACATCTTCACCAACTTTCACAATTTACAATATTAGTAGAAAGTTGGAAGTAGGATAGAAAAGGCGACTAAGGAATCCTAGGGCTGTTCAGTTTTCCTTCGTCAGTTGGAAACACGTGGCGATGTGAGTACGATGATATGTGTAGGTACAGCTTATATAAAGGACACCTCCTAAACCCGAGAGTAAAGAGATCGCAGATTTAAATGGTGCCCAAAAATACCCCAAGTCACCAAACAACCTATCTGAATCTGAATTAAGCAACTGTATCTGCATTTCTTGCCAAAATAGCGGCCATAAGGGAATCTGTAGATATAAGTGCTC
Organism: Eilema depressum; assembly: GCA_914767945.1. Classification (NCBI taxonomy): domain Eukaryota; kingdom Metazoa; phylum Arthropoda; class Insecta; order Lepidoptera; family Erebidae; genus Eilema; species Eilema depressum. Next base: position 17,676,149 of record OU612032.1, read on the forward strand.
ATTACATTATCATAATTATTCTTACAGCGAAAAAGGGAGAGAGGGGCTACCTTCGCGGCCTAATTACACCTCCATAAGGAACTCTTTAGCTGGAGGATTATATACAGTTTATATACTTCCTCGGTTTTTAGGATGTTCTCAGGACCCTACGAAGGTTTTCAGGGTTCAAACCAGCCTCACCTTCAAGCTGGTGCTCCTATGATTTTTTATACCACTTAGGTCGCAGACAAGCATACGGTAAATCTGATGGAAAGTGGTTATCGTGGCCTATGGACGTGTGCAACACCAGAGGAGTCACACTCGTGCTGCCGACCTTGTAAGAACAGGGAGATTCTATGCCGTCAGCGCAGAAGACAAGCAGGACAAGCCTTTGGTCTTCCCACTGACGGCACAAAACCTCTTCAGTCAGCTCTGGCTACCCTACTCACCGCCGGGAACATAACACGAGGTTATTACCCGCGGTATCTGTATTATAAACTGATTATGACCTTGTCTACTGCGTTGTCAGCTTAGGTTCTGACGTCATTGAGAATCACAATACTGAGCATTGTGATTCTCAATAGACTGTCTCTTCTCTGTATTTGCTCTGTGTTCTTGCTACACTAAGGACGTTAATATTTTATACGGGTACCTTTATTATTAAAAATAAAAACATGGTCGGGAGATGAGTAGTCATTTAACGCTCCCACTTGACGGTTTTTTAATGGCTGCCGTTGTGAGCTTTTCATTTTATGTAGCTAATGATGTATGAGCTCTGATAAAAAACGCTGTAAATTTCAAGTGTTTGTGTATGAAAATGAATGAATGAAAGAATGGTGAGGTGTTTCTAAAGAACTGCTCGCAATTTTTTTTACTGTATTATTTTACAACTAGGCTCGGATGCAAGCACTGGGTTCCCTGTTAGGCAATAATTAGGTACTGGTGCCTACAATGAGGTTGCAAGAGAATCAGAAATAATAAGTTAATAATTAAGTACCTTGTAGCTATGCCTTTTTTACTTTGGTTCAATCTGAAACAGCGTTTGTCCCTGGATGGATGTTACAGTTATCTATGAACCTATTGATGTCGATAGATACCTACGTTTCTAAACTTACCTACCTTACAGCCACTTACCTCTTACCTCTACTTACTACATACCTACTTGCATTTCCTGAAAAAGAAAAGTCCATTACGGTTTTCTCGATCTGGAAATCGAACACCAAACCTCATGATCATACACAAAATAATGAGAAAACGAGAAAATATGAAAGAAAAGACAAGTAAAAACTAACAAACTGCGACAAAAACAAATTTCAACTCGCTTACTCGCTTCACTTAACTCTGAGGACCCAAATGGCGGGCTGCTGGCCTGCGGACCTATTTATATTCATAAATAGCTCGAGTTTTAATTAAATTTTTACTTGGAAACATTTGAAACACTCGAAAAGTTACAAAAATGCGGCGTACGCCGGGCCCCTCGAAAACCCTTAAACTTTATTACACGCATTCACTTTTATGCGAAAATTATCTTTTCTGAGGGAATAGGCTGCTGCATGAACTTTTGTGCTCGTCCCGTTGTCGTGTCGTGATAAAACGGCTTTTATGAGGTTCTTTTTACGAATAGACGATGAAGACGGATGAGTTGTAGTGATTTGAATGGGTTATCTGGACAAATTGAGGGTTATTTGGTTGGATATGGGCTTGGGTTAGCTGGAGTGCGAGGGATAATCCTTAGGCAATCTCACATCTACATACGGCTGCTATGCACTGATATGGAAGTTGAATCGAAAGTTGAGAAGTAACTAGTTATCATTATCACAGTGCATACATTATGAGAAAAGGTAAAAGCAATGTTGTCGGAAACCTTTGAAGTAGGTATGAATTTACGAGCAGATGATCACAACGTCAAATATGCAGATGCGATGTCAGGAATTGAAGAGAACGACATAAGTATATTATGTGTCGACCACAACTAATTAGGATGAATGGATGGCTAAAAGGGGAGAAGAATACCTAAAAAGAGATGGATAAACTCTGTGAAAGATGATATCGTTAAGGGAGTGAATGTTGAGATTACTGCAACCAGAAATGAATGAATTATGAAACAGGCACAACATGTAATTCCTTGAATATTAATTGGATACTCCTTGTTAAGTCCTTCTGTCTACTCCTTAAAAGATAAAATATCTCAAATATGGGCAGGAGAATGATGATGCAGACCATTGATGTTTATGAAATGGTTCAGTTTCAATTTTGCATGCTTATTATAACGTAAAACTTGACAAATCACTGTTTACCCCTCGTTAGGTCCTTCTGTTTACTCCTTAGCAGATAAAAAGACGTAAATATATAAAAGCGTATTACATTATGACGTAAACAGCAAAGCTGGCCGACCAATCCATCTCCCCCGTAAGCGTGGGGATTACGGCCATATTTCTCTTGGATTACTTATTGCACGGTCGCTACTGCATCCATTTATGTTTATGTCCTGGTACAAAATTGGATTTAAAAAGACAAAACGCTGTACATTTGTGTCCTTATTCTATTCATATCCCTACAGCTCCATCGGTAGGGATACTTAGAGTTTTCTGACTACCGGTAGGATTTAATGGAATCTTCTGTTCCATAATGTCTTTACTGATCCCGCATTCGTAGGGATAGTTGGAAGTTTTTCCGAAAATCCCTATAAGTAGGGATAAAAAGTTTAATTGCAACTTTACAACATAATTAGTACAAGGAGAAAATAAATATCATTTTCTATCATCCTAGTTTGAAAATAAGTACTAAACTTTGTGAAGTATCAAAAAACCAATTTTGTCTGGTTACAAAATAGGTTTTTGATGGAGAGTGAACAAACATAATACATAAATGATCATTATTTATGTAGGGTTAGGTTCATATCGACTGGGTAGTGTACAGTATGTATGTTTGTGTACTTGGAAACCTTCACCTGAAAAGATTTCATTCCTTATTCGTAGAAAAACTGTGAAAGTTTTATGTTTTCCTTTTACGCAACAAGCTATGAGCCTGTCTGTCTTGTGAACTCTTGTGTCACCGTGGCACAGGGTGGCCAATGTAACTGTTAGTTAAGTTAGGTCCTGGATTCAATTCACGGGACGGGTAACTTATACTGAACTTTGTTGGTACGAAATTTTAGCGTCAACACAGATAATAGAAGTGCTCAGTTAACGGTAGAAATTGGTTATGGATAACCCTATAAGGTTTCGTCCATTTTCGTAACTGATTTCTTCATAACCAGCTACGAACATGGAATTTTTTTCTTGTCTTTATATCCAGTTACAAAAATAGATACGACCTATACATGGGACTGATATCATAGATGGGGAAATATAGATGTTATACACTTCTGCTAACCTCTACAGGAGTAAATGCAAAAGATATAAATATGGTAGGTTATGGGCTCAAGGGGAAAATAAGTTAGCTACATAATAATATTTGGAAATAATGCATGGTCCCCGTGGGATTAGAGAGCCGAATTCCATGCGGGCCGGGCCGCTAGCAAATATACTGTATATTAAATAAAATTATTTATTCGTGAAACATAATTTAATTATTGGACTGGACGGTCCCAAAGAAGGTAAGAACGAAAATTATGTAAGTTTTTAATTATATACTTACTTAATTAATTATTTAATTATGTAAGAAAGGTTTCCTTAATTTGTTTATTATTTTATGAAAGGCTAAAGTGTTCGATAACTTGAATAATATATGCCTAACCGGATCCGGCGTTATAATATGTGCCATTATTGTAACACGATACGTGTCTATAATGGGACCCTCTTTTCTGAGAATTTGCCTTCAGCTTACCATCAGGCGAGACGAAGTCAAATTGACGTGTCCATTATATAAAAAAAAGTCTAACTTTCTGCCGAGGTCAATAATTGCACTTTGACGTGAATTATAAAGAAAAGGCAGTGAGGTTCTCCAGTGAGCTCTGGCTACTCTACTAACCGCCGGGAACACAACACGAGGTTATTATGCCCGCGGTATTCTGTAGGGCGGAAATACCGTCGTGTATCCTCCAAAACCAAAAAATATAAAGTAACCAACACATACAAACCTGGTACATTTTGTTCTCAAAATGTTACTACTGAACAGAAAAGATTTACGCCCGCTGATACGTAAATATTTTACACGTGAATGAGCAACTTCTGCGTCATTGACACTGAATGTTGTGAATATAGTTCCAGTGCATTGGTTAGAATATTGCCCGACAGGTTTACTTCTATCTATCTATCTATCTATCTATCTATCTATCTATCTATCTATCTATCTATCTATCTATCTATCTATCTATCTATAGGTACTATTATATAATTGTAAAGTGGTCGTGTCTGTACATTGGAGATATTTAAAAAAAAATACTTGGGTTATGTTATGTTAACGATACTGAACACGATAATATTTTTTTTTAATTCCTGTCTGTTTGTCTGTTTGTCCGCGATGGATGCAAAAACTACTGGACGGATTTTGATGCGGTTTTTTTTGTTAGAAACGGCTTGTTTAGACTTAAAATCTTACGTTTGTTTGATCGGAATCGGTTGAGTAGAACCGAAGATATGAGCAAAGGTCGCGTTAACCGAGATGCACGCGGGCGGAGCCGCGGGCGGAAGGCTAGTGATAATATATAGCGCCGCGTGGTTCCCGACAGAGTAGATTTTGGGCCACCCCATCTCCTCCCATGCGGTGTCGTACAAGGCGACTAAGGGATAGGGCTGTTTAATATCAGACAGAATATAGCCCAGACTCAGCCTCAAATACATGGCTCGAGTCAACAATAGTGCCCGGAATACGGCAATAGGCTCACCCCCTATTACGTGGGACTTATTACAATGATTGGTGAAATGTGGGTGTTAATTCACCTCTGCTCTGCCTAACCCTCCAAGGATAAAGGCATGATTGTATGTATGTACGTATTTAGTCTACAAAGGTACAGTTAGGTTTTTCGATTTAGACCTTATCTCTATAGACTTACAATCACAAAGTTAAATGAAAAGAGATTCATTACACTCTTTCGTTCACTCTACAAAATGCCATTTAATTTTAAACTTTAACTGCATTACTTCATAGGCTAAATCAAATGGAATTTTCTCGCAGTCTTTGTGGTGTGACGGTGGATTGTGCTTTAGCAGAATCGAGGCCCTGCTTGCTAGTGAGGCTGTCTCTCCTGCAGGACTGCAAAAAATAAACCATCTGGTCGTGCCTCGGAGAGCACGTTAAGCCGTCGGTCCCAGTTGCCATAAGAACATCTATAGCAGTCGTTACGAGTAGTTAGAGCCCTAAAAAGTCCAAAAACAACGGTCTAGCTGCAAAGCTTCGATATCGCCTAATGTTACCATTGAGTTGTGGAGGTCAGAGAGGCAATCCCTTCACGGAAAATATCGAGGTCTAGCCAAATCCGTAGTTATGACTGGTAAAGCGGACCCCAGACTCCAAGCTGAAAAGCTTCGGATGCGACTGGGAATTAACGCTAGGATGAAGAAGAAGAAAATAAACCATGTGGAAAATACGCCCGACCCCGGGCAATGCAACCGGGATTAGTACTCGGATGAATAAAGATAATATTTGATTCGGACGTTGATTGCTAATTGTTTTTTTCTACGTAAAGTATGAAATAGAAGCATGGGTCCCGTCCACCCCAAAAAGGATAATCCGTTAATCTCGAAATCCTGCCAAATGGACACTTTTGTAATTGCAAAGTGCCATGTGGTAATCATTAGGTAGACTACACCTACACCTACACTACCTACTCTTAGGATACGTAGGAACAACAACGTTTTTTATCTGTCTAGATTACTAAAAGATTTTCCTTGTGAAGGCTCATTTAGATGGGGAGAGTTACTCGCACGTTACTCGCACATTATCGTTTCAAAGTGTTTACACACAGACAAACACTAAATTCTCGCCTACGATTATATCATACGAGATTCACAAGTGACATATCGCCATATGAAAATACGATTATTGCTTGAAAATTTGGTTTAGACGGACACTATAACCCGCGCCACGTATCTCGGACCTAAATCGTAAGACATACGAGGCTCTGGCGCCCGCGGATTGCTTTGTTCGTCCGCAGTAGCATCCCGTGCTATCCTCAAAAGACACCCAAGAAATGTGTAGGTACTGCGTGTATATTGCACATTTTGAGCACATTTTAGGTACGTGATGCGGGTTTATACCAATATTCAATTGTAAGGCAATTCTCGCCAGAGTGGACGTGCGAGTGGTAATTTGTCTCTGCCAATGTTTGAAGCAACTTTTTTCTGTCCTTTCGTAATACGAGTAATCGTATCATTCAAATGAGCCTTTTTCTATAAACTTCTTTTATGTCGTTAACTGTACCTATTTATTTGATTTATCAACACGTGTCTCTACAAGTCACTCGCTATTCTTAACCCTACTCAAACTAAACTGCGACAAAACTCACACTTGACTTCCAAAGTTGTAGTTAAATATAAATAATCGACGCGCCTACACAACTTACATTTTTAAACAGAAACGTTAAAATTGAAAAAAAAACTACTTTTTAACGGATTCTTTCGCGATTTATTTGTTAATATTTACTTTTAGCTCGACGTTTCTGCTACTTTTTAGCAGCCATGGTCGTGGGGTGACTATTAACTGACTTCTTCCTCTTAGCGTTAATTCCCAGTCGCATCCGAAGCTTTCAGCTCGGAGTCTGGGGTCCGCTTTTTACCAGTCTTAACTAACTTAACCACGGATTTGGCTAGACCTCGATATTTTCCGTGAAGCGATTGTCATCTGACCTCCACAACCCAATGTTAACATTAGGCGATATCGAAGCTTTGCAGTTAGACCGTTGTTTTTGGATTTTTGAGGGCTCCAACTACCCGTAACGACTGCCATAGATGTTCTCATGGCAACCGGGACCGACGGCGTAACGTCACAGAATAAGTAATAGTACTACGTACAGAAGTTGCACTCCTTTATTATTGACGAAAGCCGCCGTTATATTAACCTACGATATTTTCTTGGAATCGCCCATTGTTCCGAATATCCAACGCCGCCAACTTGAGTGTTAGGGTTGTCACCTTGTCAGAAAATAAAATAAAACAATCCGATAAAATGTTTACAATCACTATTCATTTTGTAACCCCCGACGCATCCCCACGGATACTCCCCCGCCGGAGCCGGAGGAGGAGGTTATGTCGGACTCGAACCGACTATAACGCACGCCGTCTGTGGGCCGTCAGTTGCCGGAGGTGAGATTGTCATAGCCATATCCCTCGCACCCCGGCCGACCTAGGACCATATCTCTCGATCTGGCCCTCTTCCGGTGTGGGGACCACAGAGTCCCCAACTCACCCCCGGGTACGGGGAGGCACACAATGCGTGCCGCCGCCGCGGCCTGCTTCTGCTAGGGTGACAGGCGGCTCCACCCGTCACCCCCAGGCCCGCGCTCATGGGGGTCGGAGGTCATTCTGCGACCTCCGACGCCCGAGTTGCCGCCGCTCGACGCGGGCCGCGCGGTTTGCGAATTTTGCGATTCTCCTCCGCTCTTCGCGGGCCGCAAGGACTGCTATTCTCCTTCGCTCCCGCTCCGCCGCCTCCTTCACGTGCATTAATTGCTCGCAGAAGGAGGCGCCGGCGGCCACGTTCGCTGTGCCTTGACCTTGGTTGAAACGAAACTTTGAATGAAACGATGAAATAAGTACATTTTATGCAAGTTAATAGCTTTTTGCAATAGTAGCATGATCAGTAAATTTTCTACGGCGTTCACCGATATAAATCTTTCGATGATCATCATTCATCATGTAGTAGGTGCGGTACTAATGCAAATTAAATAAACTAGGTAGTCATTAAAATACCAGCACGACATAAATACATACTTATTTCAAAATAAGTACCTACAGAACAATTTTTAGTTCTTACGAACTCATTATTATAGGTAGGCCTATAATAGGTAAGTACCAATGTCGTAGGTTCACGACGATTTAGTTACATATTTAACTACCTACATAAATAATACGAAGGTGTCAACTAGAACGTAATTGCTTTGGCACTAATTCATCAAAAAGTAATCTGTGCATAAAAATAGTAAAAACTTACATTTTACGCTCTTCTAATTAAAAAAAAAGAGAATTTAGAGTTCTTTATTTGTAAATTTCGACATATTTGTATTGCGATCCCAATATGATGCGATCACAATACGCAAATTACGTCACGCGTGTGCTCGCCGTCGCGCGCCGGCCCCCACTGCTATAACAACTCAGGGGTTTGGCGCGTCGTAGGTGCTTATCTCCGCAGCTACGGGCGAGTGACGGAGGCCTGGTAACGTGCTTTTCATTCACACAAATATTTGCACTGAGCGGGGATCGAACCCGCGCCTCCTGCGTAGCGGCCGCGTTCACTACCGCTACGCCACGGAGGCTGTCAAATTAACTAACTATTGACTGCTAAAAAGCGGTTTTATTTCAATGAGTGAGTGAGAAACTTCAGAAAATATCATGTAACGTTAAAAATTAACAATTACGTAGCCAGCACATAATTAAAGGCCCGCCTGAAAAGCATTTCCTTTTGACATACATAATGAATGACGGCGACGGCTTGACGCAGATTGAGTCAGACCTATTAATTTAGCGGTGTACAGCAATGATATATTATAAACTATAGATATGTTATCCACACTCTAAAATGGCGACAAAAAAATGATGACTTTTGGTCATCATTTTATGCGCCAATCAGAATCGCGACAGTGCGCCACCCAAAAAAACGTTTTTAATAATAAATACGTAATAATAAAATATTATTAATATAAATAATAATATAATTCATATAAATTAATAATATTGACGTATTTTTAGAAGTAGCTAATATGTTGTGTTTGCGCCATTTTCGAAAGCCGCCATCTTCGTGTATGACGTATCTATAAAAATAATACATCATTGGTGTACAGTATCTATTTATGTATATCTTTTTTATCATAATATTGAAATTAAAGGTAGCTATGATTCCGAAGAGGTGAATACGATAACTACAGACACACGCAGCAGATACGCGTAATTGGTTTTTTATTAGAAAGGAGTTGGTCAGACTTATTTGATCGAAATTTCGTTGAGCAGAACTGGCGACACGCAAAATTCGCGATAACCGACTTCCACGCGCATATAAACATTCCAAGTTAAAATAAAAGCTTACAAAATAGTAACATTTTAAATAATTAACCTAAAAGGTTCATTTGATATCAGAGCGTCCTGCAAAAATCCTTTGTTACGATATTTATCGATCGCAGCCTATTCTCACCCCTGCATTAGCCAGACGGCTACCTGTCGCGACTGTGACGTCACACCACCCCTTTCAGAGGTACCTACAGAAAATTGGGGTGTTTTAGCGTACGAACTATTCGATTAGATGGGGTATAATAATTATATTGATTGCAGTGCGTAGGGTAAGTAATAATTAATTATGTACTTCGTGAATTTGCTGACTGAATTTTGTTAGTAAAGGGTCAGGGTATTTTTATTTTTAGGTTTGAATTAAGCAATCATCTTTTACGCTGACTGTACCATATTCTATTTATTTTTCTACCCCAAGCAGGGCACATGGATGTACCTAGCATTGAAAACTTTGCTGATGAAAACTAAAAAATATCTTAAATTGTAATTAGCACGCTTTCAGACCCTTTTTACCCACGACAGAACGGAGACGGTATGCGCTTGGGGTGAGACGATGTTTGTTTGCTTATCCGATTTTGATGCAGTTTTTATCAAGTATGGCGGAACACTCTAAAACGTACGCGTAGGTACGTAAAATCATCATAATCACAGCAGGCTGCATAGCGATTTCTGAGCTGCATTCATAGTTTGCATTTCGGAGTCAGGATATATTAATCTATGGAGCCAGGGATCAGCTTATTGTATGTAAGTTTGCCGTCTGACGACCAACACCAAGAACGAAGTCTGCACCAGAGCAAACTTTGCAATATCGCAAAACGTAAAACTTTGACACATTTGCCGCAGCAATTAGTGTTTTACTCCACATCATTTCAAACACATACCGCATTTGAACATCTGCAGGATGAAGTTCACCCCATAAAAATTAAATAGCTATATCTATATTGACGCTACCGACAGATCAAAGCGTCCGTTTTGAAAGCTCAATCTCTCAATGGGCTCAGTGGAGCTCATCTGTTGTCTGACATATGTATATGTAGCCAGAAGTGCCAGGCAAGTGCATATATAAGTGTTTTGCACTTGCCTGGTTTGGCCTACATTGTCGTTAGCTTTTCTGTTATGAAATCTATACTAATTAAATTGATATGTCTTTTTGTATTTTTTTTAAATTACCTGTCTCTCTCTGTTTGTTCGGGGTAATTTCCGAAGTAGATGGAGAGGTTTGTGCGGGATTCGTGCTGCAGATTGCTGATAAAAGGTTTCTTTTATTTCAGAAATAGTTAGGTTTCTGCGCAAAAAAACCAGACCTAAGTTCACGCAGACGATGTCGCGGCCCGCGGGCATAGCTATTTACAAAAAAAAAAAATAATAATCGAACTTTTTGTAAGCTTTTCAATTTTTTGTAATGCTTTTAGGAATTCACCCTTATTTTAAACCTTTAAAAGTAAACTGATAAAAAATTCTACTCCTTCATGAATTAAGGTGCCCGATTCATTATCTTTTATCTTGTGATGTAAATAAGCAATATTTTTTTAAGCAGTCAACTTTTTTCTTTCCATAAAACTTCCATAAATAAGTAGGTACACATATTCTTTTGCATTTTTTTCTTTCACCTCATGATATCATGGCGCGGGTATGCCGTATTCATAGTATAGCATCAAAGCTTTGAAAGCGCTGCAATCAAGATGGGAACGAAGTCCTTTGAAGATATTAATGAGCATGAACTTTCGATAGTTTTACCTTCGTATTTCATACTACGTAACATTTTATCTGACGCAGCTGCCTTCACTCAAAGAACTTTGATTTTAATTTTTGTATTTGTGGGGGGAGAATTTCTAATAACGGTGGCGCTTCATAATTTAACAGGGAAGCTTTGTTTGAGCGCTGAGAATTGCGTGTCGAATCTTTTCGATTATAATTGACGATTGATGATTTGGGGAGAAAATTGTGAAATAAAGTGTACAAAGGTTTCTGAAATTATCGAATTTGGGAAGATGCTTTTGTTTTCACCCTCACACTTCAAAACCAGAAGTTCTTACGCGTTTCTTGAATAATTTTCTATCGCGAGCTTTTGAATTGTGAAAATTAATCTTGATTTTATAAAGGAGGTCAACGTGCTTCAACTTTTTGTGCTTGCTGATTACGCATAGCTCTCATAGAAGAAAATGTATTATGTAAGTACTAATAATGTACTTGAGAAGTCCTGGTGTACTAGGGAGTCTGGGGGCACGAATAACCAAAACAATGTACGTCTGTTCACAGCTGATTTATTGAGAGACTGGCTTAGCCTAAGAGAAAACAATATTACCCTCATACTATAATTAAATAATTATGAACCTACATCACATCTCCTCACTTAAATTAGAACATAATTTTACATAGGGACTTATATCTAAATCTATCGCTATTGACCATAACAGCTTGGCAACTGACTTCATTTTACTTACATACATTAAACTTATTTATCTTAAATCTAATTAATCTAGCCCCTTTGATTAACTAAGTTAATCAAAGTCTAGCCCATATCTCACGGGCTTTTTACGGTCTCGGCTGGGACGGTTCATGGGACTCGATAAGGGTCCCGGCAAGGGTGCGTATGATAACGGCGCGCTCAGATTAGGTGAGCGTTGGGGGATAGTCGCCTGTGTCGACTCCCTAACCCTGACTGGTTCTTTATCTACTTCCTCCTCCCTATTATCTTTGGCCTCTGACACGATAGGAGACTGCGGCTGCTCGACAACATCCTCACTGGTATCGTTAACTGGTGGTGGATTAGGGTATTTCAGACTCGAACGACGGAGTCTAATTTGATCGGCATGCCTAGTTAGAAGTCGACCGTCATCGCTATTTACCAAATATCTACGAGAGCCTTCCTGGTTTACTACCGTACCTTTTAACCATTTGTCCCTACTTCCATAATTACTGGCCCACACCGCGTCGCCGGCTACGTGTTGGTGTGTCGGCTGTGTGCCCGCACTCGTCATTTGCCTACGCTGCGCCTCTTCTACGTGGTCCTGGCGTGCGCGATCGCCGCGCAGTAGGTCTAAACGTGTGCGTAAGGGTCTACGTTGTAATATCATAGACGGACTGTCCCCAGTTGTGCAGTGCACACTGTTTCTGTAAACCAGTAAATATGTTTGCAAAGCTGTGTCTATATCTACGCCCTCCCTAATCGCTTTCTTAATCGTTCGCTTACACAATTTGACGGCATTCTCCGCGGCCCCGTTAGAAGCTGGATGATATGCTGGGGCAAACGATTGCTTAATTCCATTCAGTGTTAAAAAATCTTTAAATTCCGTGCTCGTGAAGGGTGGGCCCTGATCGGAGACTACTTGAATGGGTAGACCAAAACGTGCAAATAGCGATCTTAGTACTCTAGTTACCGCTGCTGCGTTCGTCTTACGCATTTCAAAAATTTCTATCCATTTTGAACTGGCATCGATAATTATGAAAAACATTTTGTCCTTAATCGGTCCTAAAAAGTCTAAGTGTAATCTACTCCACGGCTGGGTGACGTACGGCCAAGACTGAGGGGCGACGCGAGGTGGCGCGGCAGCTTCCATCGCGCACGTCTCGCACGCCTGGCACGTCGTTTCGATGTCTACATCTATCTTGGGCCACCACACGAAACCACGAGCCATTGATTTAGTCTTTACTATACCCATATGACTAACATGCAATTCTGATAAAATTTTATTGCGTAGCGACGATGGTATTACAATTCTGTAGCCCCACATTATGCAACTCCGTTCCACGTACAGTTCGTGCCGCCTATTAAAATAGGGTTTCATGTCATCGTCGGCACAATGTGCTGGCCACCCTGACTGTATGTAAACCATCACCCTACTCAGTAGTTGGTCTCGGGCCGTGGCTACGCGCACCTCTTCATTAGTTACAGGTAAAAAATGTTCTGCAAAATTTAAATATGTATATTCCTCTCTACTCTTACTTTTATCAGACGGTTGCGGTAGGCGTGACAATGCGTCAGCGCAGTTTTTGGCCGATGCTACATATTCGATGTCATACGTGTAGCCTGATAAAATTATAGCCCACCGTTGCAACCTTGATGCCGCCATTACGGGAATACCTACTTTATTACCAAAAATGTAAGTTAACGGCTTGTGATCCGTTCTTAGTATAAATTTCCTACCGTACAAATACTGGTGAAATTTCTTAGTTCCGTAAATAATCGCTAACGCCTCCCTATCTATTTGAGCATACGACCGTTCAGCGACGTTCAGCGTACGCGACGCGTAAGCCACGGGGCGCTCGCCGTCAGGCGTGATGTGTGAGATCACGGCGCCGATCCCCGTGGCGCTGGCGTCTGCCGTCAGCACCAGCGGCATATCTAGCGAATAGTGCACCAGCACTTCGCTCGTGCTCAGCGCTCGCTTCACGCGCTCGAACGCCGCCTCGCAATTCTCGCTCCACACATATTTCTCCCCCGTCCGCAACAAATTATACAGTGGCGCCAGAATCGAACTGACACTTTTAATAAACTTACCATAATACATCACCATCCCAATAAAAGCCCTTAATTCTGTCACGTTGCTCGGTGCTGGAGTCCTGACTATTGCTTGAACTTTCTCTTTACATGTGTGTACTCCTTCCTTACTTATGACATATCCTAAATACTCGAGGGATTCGGCAAAGAATGAACACTTTTCTTTTTTAACTCTCAGCCCACTGGACTTCAGGCGTTCAAAAACCTTATGTAGATTACCTAAATGTTGTGACGTGTTTCTCCCCGTTATTATAATGTCATCCAAGAATACTCCTACGTGGGGCAAATCAGCAAATAACTGCTCTAAGCGTCGTTGGAAAAGCCCTGGGCTCGATGATAGCCCATACACTAAGCGTTTATACATAAATAACCCTTTGTGTGTATTAATTACCGCATATTTCCTCGTATCATCCAGCTCCAGTTGCGCGTAAGCTTGTGACAAATCAATTTTACTAAATCTTTCACCCCCGTGCAAGCGAGCCAGCAAATCTTCTACCTTTGGTAATGGATAACGATCGACTTCTATTACCTTGTTTAACGTAAGTTTAAAATCCGCGCAAATCCTAATGGTGCCGTCTTTCTTCACCACCGGCACAATCGGCGTCGCCCAGTCGGAGTGGTCGACGGGTGTGAGGATGTCGTCGCGCACCAGCTGCTCCAGCGCGCGCTCCACCGGCTCGCGCATCGCATACGCCAGCGGCCGCGCGCGCATGTACACCGGCCGCGCGCCCGAGCGCACGGTAATGCTCACCGCGCCACCCGTGAACCGCCCCAGGCCGTCCGCAAACACCTCACAGTATCTGGAACTGAATTCAGTCAAATTAAATTCTACTTCCTCCTTTTTATTATAATTAAGTGAGCTACAGTGTGAAGTTGACACCGATATTTTTAGCTCGGCCATCCATTGTCTACCTAACAAAACGGTGTTTCCGTTTTCGATAATGTACAAATCTAATATCTTTTCTGTGTTATGATATTTTACGACTGGCCTTATCACACCTACGGGATTTACTAGTTCACCCGTGTAATACTTTAGAACTAACTTAGTCGGTTTAATTTGTAAACTAGAAAACATATTCATATACAATTGGTAATTAATGCACGAGATAGCACTACCCGTGTCACATTCCATTTCAATATCCTGCCCTTGCACCTTCACAGAAATCATAATTGGCGTACACTGTCTAATTGATAAGCGGTTCATTGGTACCATTACCTCGTCGCTGTCCGCCGAGCCCGTGTCCCCGCCGGCGACGCTGCCCTGCCTCCTCTCCTGCATATGATGTAGCGAATTATCCTTTGCTAGCCTCGGACACATCCTCTTCAAGTGCCCCTCCTGGGTGCACACTCGACATACGTATCGCTTGAATTTGCAGACTGCCGGATTATGTCTGCCACCGCAAACTTGACACTCCCCGGCGCCACCGCTTTGCCTATACGAGCCGTTGCCCGCTCCGCTTGTGGTACTTGCACCGCCGCCACTGGAGTGCTTCGAGCCGCTGCCGCCGCCGCGATTGCGGGTCTCCCGCCTGACCGGTCGGTAGCCGCTGTCGCCGGACTCGCCACCGCTCGCCCCGCGCCCGGCGCTGCGTCCGCCGGTAAGCGCGACCCGATGCACTGTCGCCTCGCTGGCCGATGTACTAGTGCCGCCTCTGCCTCTAGTACCGTCCTCGATCAATGCTGCATTCGCCTCTGCCGCCTCCATCGACACAGCCAGCTTATACGCCCTGTCGATCGTGATATTGTCGTCTTCGGTAAACAATTTCTGTCGTATGTCATCGTTTACTAAGCCGCACACAAATTGATCTCTCAAATTCTCCTTCAAGCTGTCCGCCGTAAATCCGCAATCCCTACTTAATCTTTTGAGTTCCGAGATGTACGTGGCTATACTTTCCCCCGATTTTTGTATGCGTTGCCTAAATTTAAATCTTTCCGCCAGCACACTAGGCTTGGGATCCAAATGTACTTTCATTAACGTAACAAGCTCCGTATAAGTCTTAGTTGCCGGTTTAGCTGGGGTACAAAGGTTAACCATTAATTCATACGCACTATTGCCCATGACGGTTATCAAAATTGCCACTTTCACTTCACTTTGCACATTGTTTGCAATAAAATATTGTTCTAGGCGATCCACGTAAACGTCCCACTTGTCTTTAGTAATGTCGAATGTTCCGATCTTACCTACCGCCATCTTAGGTTGCGCTGCCACCGTTCGCACTAACTAAACCCGGTAAGTATTTCCCACGCCACAGTCAAAACACAGGTAAATAGATATTCGTAATCGCACGCGTGAAATGTTCTACTCGTCGCCACTGAGAAGTCCTGGTGTACTAGGGAGTCTGGGGGCACGAATAACCAAAACAATGTACGTCTGTTCACAGCTGATTTATTGAGAGACTGGCTTAGCCTAAGAGAAAACAATATTACCCTCATACTATAATTAAATAATTATGAACCTACATCACAGTACTCATAGTAAATACTCTGGGAAATGGAAGTGACAACACAGTAGCAAAGTGAACCCATATCCTAAAAAGTAAAGTAGCTTATTTGGTGAGAACGGGAATAATTAGTACCCGGTACCGGGGGTGTTTACAATCTTTACTAAAGTAAATTTAAACCATATTAAGCCCATAGTAAACAAAATAAAGGCACGATTAGTTACTAACACTTAACTAACTACTACCCTGAGGAGAATGTCTGCAAGTGAAGGCAGTGACGTGTGAAAACTAAGGTGTTAGTTTAAAAGATTTCCAGTTGTTTTGTTAAAAGTTAAGTTTGTTTGTGCTAAGTTTAGTAGTCACTAGCGACACTTTGTGTTTGGAGTGGGGAGATAGCTGGAGTCTGTCTGGTTTAGAATCTTTCAGTTGAATAGTATTTGAGAGAAAATAAGAAAAGATAGTTAGGATATAAAAATATCAGATATAGGGGCGGTTGAGGCTTATAGGTTTGGCACGGGAAAGTCCTTTTCTAGTGGAGATTTACAATATGAAAGGCAGATTAGGTTCGGTGATGATGTATCAGTCAGTAAAAAGGGTAAAAGAAGTAACAGTAAATACATGAGATGAGTGATATCAGTGCCAGGACATCGCTATCTATAGATGTCATTTGATAGCATTAGTCGCATTAATTTGAGGTAATTAACAATAATTTTACCCTAATTTATTCTTTTAACAACATTGGATATTTCTTCCTCGAGATATTTAAGATTGGACGTGAATTGTAACAATTGGAATTGCTTCTATTTTAATGTAATAATAATAATTATAGTCAGGTGGGGTACTGTATGATTCTCTAACTAATTGGAGCCTCTCGACAAGGGAAGTACCTGTCTCTATAGAAAATCCGAACCAACGTTGCATTGAGATGTTTCTGTGGTGACTAGATCCTTCACAAATTCTTCAGAGGGCATTGTTGAGTATTTAAGAGTGATTCAAGCGATGCAAATATTATAGGAGACAGGAGTAATAGATTTCTACTACAATCATTGCAATGCTACTATTCAGATGTATTTTAACGTATAAGATATACGTTGACGACTGGCATATACGTCAAATCACATACATTCATCATTCTATTCTACAATACGCCGGACAACGAATTGCCACTTGTCTAGGGGGTAGATTAATTAGGTATATTCCACTTTGTTCACCTGGGTGACAAAACCCAGGTGATTTATTTCCGAGGTGATCAAAGTAGACTAACCAATTCCACTTTGTTCACCTGGGTGACAAAACCCAGGTGATTTATTTCCGAGGTGATCAAAGTAGACTAACCAATTCCACTTTGTTCACCTGGGTGATATCACCCAGGTGATTTATTTCCGAGGTGATCAAAGTAGACTAATCAATTCAATTTTGTTCACCTGGGTGATATCACCCAGGTGAACAAAGTGGAATATACCGTAGAGTATAACGTAAGTGCACGACTCTCGAATACTTCCGAATAGATAATAATCTACTTAACAAAACTTGGCAAGGGTTAGGAATGTTTACAATCCAAAACTGGCAATACAAATCCTGAATATTAATAACGCAAATCCTTTCGCCTTCAAACAAAACCAATTTAACCGGCCCCATTTTACTTTGTACAGTCGACAAGGGATGTAAGTATACACCTTATTTGACCTTATCATACAACTGTATTTATAAAATAATAGATTGGAAGTAGTAGATTGGAAAAAGCGAATGCTGAGACGGGACTTGAATTTGCGATCAGTCCCTTACGGGGGAAATTCTCTGACCACTGAGCTACGAAGTCACGTATTCGAATTTCTCCTATACAACCATCTTATATAAGAGATACATATTTATTTACACGTACATTTTTAGAAGTAAATTTTTGTGCCCCGAACCACTTACTATGCATGAAAACACTCTCGATACATGCTATTTATACAATTAAATTGTATTAGTTCATCCATAAAATATTACTAACTACCAACTATTTTCCATTTGTAAGTTTGATTATTGTAATATTTCAACTTTCATATCCCACACAAGCCGACTAGAAAGAATTTTCATATTCTTATGTAAATTTCTTCTAGCGGCTTACCATGAATATTAAAATATACACATACAATATCTAAAGTAGGCGCCGTTTGATGTGCCGGTAAAAAAGTAACAAGTCTCAAAACATCGTCTTAACTTATCCCGTTAATCAATTGGCGACGTACAAACTTTGTACCAAACGTACCAAGTTTGTACAAAAAATATTTTGCATCGATCGCCATTCACGAAGCTCGAGCGCTCAAACGTTCGAGGAAATGAATTCAATTTGTTTATAACGACACTGTCTTGACTATGAATACTGTAAGAACTGTGCAGGGTAGTCCAAATTTTTAATTTAATATTTACAATACTGTTAGTAATTTTTCATTTAGGTGAACATTTATTTGATTACGAAATTAATGTGCTCTTAATTTGAATGGGTTATGATGGTGTATTGGAACCCTACCATTATCTTCTAGCAAGGCCAAAGTCAACTGCTAGCCAGCTTACCAACTGATTAACGGACAAGGTTCTAGGCACGCCTTCCTTTCGGGGTGATGGTCAGACAGGAATCACTCTTACAAGCAGGCGCGGTCGCAGCTTGAAGTTTTGGGCTTCTAATTTAGATACGTGTACCGGTAAAGCATTCCAGAAGATGCATTCTGCTAATTTAAAGATTCGATTTCGATTAGATTGGCTGTCAAAATCAAAATATATGTCAAAAACGAACACGATATCAATGAAAAGAGAGCCAATTCTCGTATTAAAAATTTATTCATTTGTTTTCCACGATTTAATGTTCGTATATTTGTATTTGACACTTGAGATTAGTACATGGAATCGAAACCGAAAAATCATCATAAAAATTAGCAGAATTAGGCTCCAGTTCTTTATCGCTCAGCAAAGGAAGGAAGTACTGAACCGTCAGCATCTCTTGTTGTGTCAAGAGCATAATCTCAGTTCGCTCGACTCGACATTTCAAGTTATATTATTGTGTGTACCGAGAAGCTGACAGCCCTGGCTGCTTCTAGTAGAGAGTATTTGAGACAAGTCTTTATTATTCAACATGTAAATGGACTTATTTGTTTGAAAATGTGGAAGTTTATTTCGAGCACAATGTTGCACTGGAACTGGTGTATCATGTAATAACATTTTATTTGGCGGTGGATTAATAACAACGAAATGTATTTTACAAAATATTTACGAAACATTTATGAAATTTTGTACACATTTTGTTTTCAAAATGTATGGCTAATATTCACATTACTAACCAGTTTTATTTAGTATAGAGAATTACAAAGGAACAATTCAGCAGCGTTACCCATTAATTTAATAACTCTTCTTAATAGTCGAGTAATAAAGCGTTGTGTAGAATATTGTAGAATATTTATATATTAAACAATATTGAAAATATAGACTACAATTTTTACCAATGAATGAGAAAAATGTAGAGATCGAAATATGAAGCGACTGTAGAGACATGTTATTACAGTATAACGAACTCTTACAATATATATTATGGATTCGTTTGGTATACACAGGTATAGGCTATAGATACGAACATACCGTACGTATTTGAAATATATTATTGAGTTTGTCTAGACGCATTTCACAGACGGACCCCATTGCCCCATCGTCGTTTCATTCAGTGAAAGGGTTCTAATTAGTTATATTGATTGGGGCTCAACAGGGTATTATCGCCAGCGCACTCCATATACAATATGAAGTTCATTTATATTTTGAAAAGCAATTAAATTCAAATACCTTTTTGTGACACGTTCTGAATTTTGTTCAATATGTTTGCCAGTACCTACACTGGTGAAATTCAGCCTAGGTAGCAGATACTTAGGAATAATTATTGTTGCAGGCGTCTGCTGCTGCGGTCGGCGGTCGGCTACGACTTCGTAACTTAGACTTGTATTGCGAAAGTAATTATTTTTCATGTCGTGTACAATAATATATTATTATAGAGGAGTCTGGGCTGTATATAATTATATGTCTATCTGATGTTAAACAGCTCAATCCCTTAGTCGCCTTCTACAACACCGCATGAGAGGAGATAAGGAGTCCCAAAATCTACTCTGCGGGAACCACGCAGAACATCTCTGAAGAAAATGAAAAACCGTGTAGCTATGAATGATGAGCTCATGATATTTTAACGAGTTCTAAAACATATAGACGACTAGGCCTTTGGTGAGAGTAGGGAGTTATCTCAGATCTCAATTGGATTGATGAACCGACGCGACTCCGTTGTTGTACAACAAATTCCTGACATGAGATTAATGAATAAACTGCCAATAACCGCAGACGGTTACCGCAGTCGCAGATTGTAAACGTCTGTGTAGATGTAGATCTATAGTTCCGTTCCGTTCTCCTCGGTGTAGGTAGATGGATTTAATCGACAACAAAACAAAAATGTTTTATCAAAACAAGGCAACATCATATTATCTGTTCTGTGGCAACGTGCTAAAAATGATTAAGATGATTAAAACCAGCTAAAAAAATCATATATGGTGAAGTGGGTACCTCTGCCTACCCCTTCAGGGATTTACAGGCGTGAGTACATGTTTATTGAGATATAAATAAACCTTTAAGTATCTAACATTAGTCGTCTTGAGCATTCTGAAATATCGTAATATAGGTACACAAAATCATTAGGTTTGTACCTTATGATTTTGTGTAAGAACAAAAAAGGTTCACGCGAGCGCCACGTGGCGCTGCAGTCGGTTTCGCTACAGAGCGTGAAAAATGTTTACAACCCCTAGGTAACCGGTCGCAAGGTCAACTCGGTCAACGAACTTTATTCTCAATCCACTTGGCACTAACTTTAGAAGTAGATGCGCGCTAGAGGTGTGCAAGATACATGCTATCGCAATAAAGTCAGCATGTAACTCTATACTCCCCCTCGAACTTACTCCGAAACGAGCGTACAGTACAGGCATCTTTCAATCAGAATCTAATGGCCGACTTACCTGTCACTGGAGACTAGTATGAGCTGCGTATTGGAGTATTTAGCGCGTCGTTTGCGCACAGCCGCCAGCGCAGAGCAGAGGCTCGGCGAGAATGACCGGCACGGCGGACACTGCGGCAAATATTGGCACTGGTTAAAAGTATGCACCACAGAGAGAAGGGACATAGGGCCCTGTATCTACGACCCCTGGGTCGTAGATACAGGGTTGTCTTCTTCATCCTAGCGTTAATTCCAGTCGCATCCGAAACACTCACCTCGGGTACACTTTTCCAGTCTAACCGTGGATTTGGCTGATCTTCGATATTTTCTGTGAAGCGACTGCCATCAGACCTCCACAACGCATTGGCGATATCGAAGTATTACAGTTAGACCAGTTGTTGGACTTGTTAAGGCTCCAATTATCGTAACTACTGTCATAGATAGATGTGTGTATGGCAATTGAGACCGATATAGTTTAACGTGTTCTCCGAGGCACAACCAGGCCAATGCAAACACCCATATTCATGCATACAAATATTTGCCCTGAGCGGGGATCGAACTCGCCTCCTGCGTAGCGGTCGCGTTTACTACCACCACGCCACAGAGGCATTCCTTTTTTTTACTTAACTATTTTAGTACCTACCTATTTCCCCCTATAAAGGAAAGGTCGCGAGTTCGAGTCCCGCTTGAGCTAGATTAGCTTTTTTCTATCTTAAGGTATGATTACGTAGCCGACCGCATACGACAATTGCCGACGCACGCAGCACATGCACGTAATTCATTGCGGCTTCTCAATGGTCCCCTTTATCCGTATCGGAGTTTGACAAGTAATGGGTACGCTGTATCTGCTTAGATATTGACTGATACTCACCCAATGAGCCGCAAAATAAAACACTCTAACAGCATCTGCCGGCAGTTCCTCATAGACCCTGCTCTCTCCATCTCCTTGGAGCTGCACACCTCTCAGCACTTCGTGTAGCGGAGGAGCAGGCCAGGGGAATCTCTCTCCCAGTGGATCATCAAGCAGCTGGTCCCGGACGTGTCGGCTGCGGATGACCAGGGTAGGGACTCCGACTGCGATGCTGTACTTCTGGGTGAGACGACGCTGTGGAGAGAAAAGACTGTTAATAACTAATAAGTCTTGTCATCTGTATAATATTTTGTGTATTTAAAATAAAGTATATTTAACCGCATTTTTAAACCACTTGGTGGTAAACAAGCACACGGCCCACCTGATGGAAAGTGGTTACCCTGGCCTATGGGTGTTCGCAACACCAGGGGCGTTACAATTGTACTGCCGACTCTGGAGAAACCTTCTAATGCCCTTCTTGAAGAATCCCAAATTGTAGCCGCTTCGGAAAAACAGCAGGGAGGAAAAACATAGAGGAGAACTAATTATAGGTATGCTGCTTAGTTAGGGTCTAGATAGCAGTCTGTAATACAGTCTAGCTAGAATACTTAAAAAAATACTCCAAATGGGGATCGAACCCATAGCTTTCACTGCGCCATCTAGACAGGCGACTTTGTCACGATGTGGTTGTGAAACCAATGCAATAAACATCCTGAAATCTTCCCAGAAGACTTAAAACGTTCTAATAAAGCCTACTATACATTTTTTTTTAATAATTTCCCAGCCGCCAAAGTGACTAAGTACAAACATAATATACAAATATGTACGCGTGAGAGGCACTCAGTATTCTGTTTCCGTCTCACACGTTGGTTCCTACGTGACAGAAATGACATAAATACGTCGGTTCCTATCGAAGTAATAGATAACTTAAATGGCAAATTAATTATTTAATATTATTATATTTTAATTATTTTATTCCTTACAATCTAGTGACATTTTGGTAAAGTTTATTTTTCCCGAAACGGCAACACTGACTTTTTTATTTTTCCCGAAACGGCAACACTTGTCGGCTAGCGGAAGTTGTCGGATGGTTGGACCCGACCGAATTGGAGCGTCTGTAGCGGGCTTTACTGAGCACATATTCGGCTTGACCCTCTTCCTACAATCCCGGCTTCAAGCGGGGCGTGAAAAAGCATCTATTAAGGCCACCATTAGGGACCACAAGTTTGGGACCACCATTTTATGGCCAATAGCATCAGAAATGGCGATCTGTATCTTCTGGACTGCACCTCAGCTTTTTACCATCTATCGGGGTGCAGTCAATTGACGGACCATATATGTCATTGTATAAAAAAAAGACCAACCGTAACGTTACTACGCGCGATCGAATTACCCGGCACATTTAATTAGGCTTAGTTTTACGCCAGTTCTATCCTCTATCTCTTCTATTAAACAATTGCAATGTACATACGATCTAATCACGATATGGCTGCGATTAAAATTTATTGTCAAGCAGAATAATGTTCGAGTAATAGAATTTGTGGCTGCCTTCGCAAACATTTTGCGGAAGATAAATAAATCTATTGGGAAAGAAAAGCGAAAGAAAATTAGATTCAATCGACACGATTTTGTTCCTTGGAATTGAATGAGGAAGGTTCTTTCAATTCTAAATGACAAAGTAGTGTCAGTAACCCTTTTATAATTGCACGTGGAAGCTTTTCACTTGGCTGGGAACCTGATAAAACGGTAATTCAATGCAAGACCCATATCGTGACTGTAGCTGGAGTTAGCTTCAGTCTCATTTACAGTACAAAAACGTGTTTGACTGTTACTCTGCCCTACCTCTCTATACTCTACGCGGCATGTATCTTGACCTTGACCCAAGTCAATCTATGATTGGTAGATTTGAGCTCCTCTGCCGCCGTAGCAATCCCGTGCTATCCTCTAAAGTAGTCTAAAGATTAATCGTGGTGATTTCCGCACGTAGAAACAGGTACCTACTGTAGTACATATTATTACACATACATATACTCACGCCCTTTAAATCCTCGAAGGGGTAGGCAGAGGTGAATTAACACCCACATTTCACCAATCAACGTATTAGGTCCCACGTAATAGATGGTGAGCCTATTGCCGTATTCCAGGCACAATTATTAGTATTTATTACTTCATTGAAATTTACAAACTACTCCAGTAAACTGACAGAGATGAGTCGCCCAACCTATATAAACATTACACCTCATAAGCTAAATAGTTTCATGTTGACATAATCGTTAGCAACCGGACACCAGTCCAGCATGGCGACCACACGCTATCAGAGAATCTGATCGATTGCGTCATATTACAAACGTTGAATGCGAAAATTAACATTATGTAGGTACGTGGGACACGCGACGGTTTTTAGAATTCATGTACCTGTTCTTCGTCCGATTAAAAATCCTGGTTGCATCGAAAGTTACACTATGGGATCCGGAATCCGGTCTAATAGGGTTTTCCCTCCTGATGTGCCTTTCCAGGAGCGACTGGCATCTGAACCTCCAATTGGAGAGGAAAGACTGCGCCCATCATCTGGTAATTAGCAGGTGTGCCAGCAAAAATTGGCTTGGGTCTAGAATTTCTGGCATATGAAAAGAAGCTTAAGCGCCGTCTCAGACTATCAATCTCTGCGTCTTTCTACCAGATCCGTTCACCCGTTTTAGCGAGTTACAAATATCCGTCCTAACTTTTGAATTTATGATATACTTAGTAGTAAGTGAGTAGTAAGAAACACGATTACCTAAAATATCTGAACTCGGATAAAGAAGAGAAGTACCAACAATTCTTTAATATCCGAGTACAAATTCCGTTTGCTTCCAAAGTAACTACCTATTTAGTATTTGAAGCTTGGAGCTGGCTCTCGGCATCGTACAGCGTACAGGTGTAACTCTCCTCACCTTTCAGTCTTTCTTACAAATGCTAAAACTACTATATTTATAAAATTCTTAAACGCACCAAGAGTGTAAATTTACCTTATAATTTAGTTCTATATTTAGAGGCACAGGAAACCGTCCGTTACTCCTGGCTGACGCGAGCACGACACTGACCTGCCTTACCGATGTTTATTTATTTTGGTTACCGTCGAGGTGATCTGATTAATGTCGCTCAGTAAGCTTCTGGGTAATCTTGATTTATGTTTCATAGTTTTAAATGTCTCTGGCACTTATGGATTCGTATTTTGATAGCTTAGTTAGATTAATGAAGTGTTAGTAGTGTATGTTGGTTTTTGTTTTATTCGCAAATAGGTAATGTAGGATAGGGAATAATAGGGATATGCTAAAAGTGCGGAACTTTCCACATTTTTAGCACATGTCTGCTTTATTTATTTTTGACTGATTATAGGATGTACTAACTAGGACGTTTTAAAGCAAGGTTAAGTATAGTTACCGGCATATACCAATCTGTACCCCAGGCACGTCACAAAATGTGCACTAAGTAGGTATATGCGAAGTAAGCGTTTTTTGGGTGTCTTTTGGGGATAGCACAGGGGAGCTCAAAGCCACCTATCAAGATTACCTAGATTATTATCAAACCTTCGGGGATCAGGAATCGGGAACAGAAGAAGATTATGAATTGGTGAGGACTTGTGACACCACAAAATATAAAACTACAAGTCTTACCTACTAATAGAACTACAAAATCATAGGATATTAAATCATTTCTTATCTTATCATATCATAACAGTCTACCTTTATGATAACTCTCAACAGATGCACAATTTAGCATGTAATGAATGCCCCGACTCGACTGGCTGCGAGTCGAACCACACAAGAGCCACACACATCGCTTGAGCACAATTTCTCGCCACATCTAAAACCATTGGCGTGAAAATGCACACGACCATTATTGCAAATATACTTTGTAATTTCAAATCCAGCTTTATAATTTACCGGTTTTACAACTACATAGAGCTGGGGTATAATAAAATTGTAGGCGTAAATTGTTTGTATGTTAGAGAAATTCATCTTCTGAGTGCCAATTCCGATTCCATTTAAAGCTTATTATTTGGCAGTTCGAGTCTGAATACTCCTATTTTAGCTTTTAACATTCTGACACCCAACTACGTAAGGAAAATCTAATCAACAAGTGTATCGGATCCAACAAAGCAAGCCGTTGAATCCTACAATGTTCTAGCAAATAAATATATATTCTATGTTCTATATTCTAATATATTCTAGATACATACGTCTATATGATAAAAATGTTTATATACATTAAAAGCCGCCAGCTTCTTACCTACACCATCTTTCTGATGATGAAAATTATAAAATATGCAAAGCACGCCTGAGACATGAAGTTCTTTTTGCATAATTTATGAATAATAGTCCACCTATAGCGCGGTGTAGGAGTAATTATATAGATATTTATCTCAAGCATGCAATTTATAATGAACAATTTTACATCTCGACCTAATAGACGTGCATATCCCTTAAAGCCTCCGTGGCGTAGCGGTAGTGAACGCGGCCGCTACGCAGGAGGCGCGGGTTCGATCCCCGCTCAGTGCAAATATTTGTGTACATGGAATATGGGTATTTGCATTGGTCTGGTCGTGCCTCGGAGAGCACGTTAAGCCGTCGGTCCCGGTTGCCATAAGAACATCTATGGCAGTCGTTACGGGTAGTTGGAGCCCTAAAAAAATCCTAAAAACAACGGTCTAGCTGCAAAGCTTCGATATCGCCTAATGATAACATTGGGTTGTGGAGGTCAGATGACAATCGCTTCACGGAAAATATCGAGGTCTACCCAAATCCGTAGTTAAGACTGGTAAAGCGGACCTCAGACTCCGAGCTGAAAAAGCTTCGGATGCGACTGGGAATTAACGCTAAGAGGAAGTAGATCCCTTAAAGCCTGCAGTTTGAATTCTTTTAATGCTGGCATTAATCCCAATCCCAATCTGGATTAGGAGTAGGTAATTATTCTTTGTGTTATCATTCTTGTTTTTTTTAATACTACTTGGGTAGCAGACAAGCACACTGCCCCCCTGATGATAAGTGGTTACCGGGGCCTATGGGCGAGTGCAACACCAGGGGAGTCACACTCGTGCTGCCGACCCTGTAAGAACAGAGAGATTCTGTGCCGTCAGTGCAAAAGATAAGTAGGACAAAGCCTTTGGTTTTCCCACTGACAGCACAAAACCTCTCCAGTGAGCTCTGGCTACCCTACTCACCGTCGGCTGTGTAAACTACGAGTATGAACGGACGCACAAATGAGCACTGAATACATACTCGTCAAATTCCCTTCGGCCGCGGTTGCGAAACTCGTTTCGATAGAAGAAGAATGTTTCTTCTTTCGAAACTCTAAATAAAATCTCTAACTGTCCTCATCTATCAACGCACAGCCCGAACTGTTGGACTTAGAGACTCCAAATTCAACACGGTGGTTCTTTCGAAACTGGTTTCGAAACGTGGTTACGTACGCGGCCGAAAGGATTCGATTCTATTCTATCGCGCCACGTCGCGGTATTTTTCTTATATTATATTAATTGCTGGATTCCGATAGATACAAGATTGATTGCTTG
Organism: Eilema depressum; assembly: GCA_914767945.1. NCBI lineage: Eukaryota > Metazoa > Arthropoda > Insecta > Lepidoptera > Erebidae > Eilema > Eilema depressum. The sequence continues at coordinate 17,703,631 of OU612032.1, forward strand.
CTCAAGAACAAGACAATTGAATGCGAAAATAATTTTCCAAATCGCACATAGAGTTTCAGAGGTAACCACGTTCAAACAAACACACTTCAATCTGCTTATCAGTATAGAAACATAGGCATAGTTAAAAATTAAAACCAATAATATGGATGGAACATTATTCCATGCCGGAAACTTCATCATTTCGTATTGACAAAAACCTATGACATATTATAGCCGCAAATAGCAATGCAAACGGCCATACATTCACTGTTGACACGGACCCATATGAAGCATCCACACAGTGCGATGGAGTAGCGGCCGGGCTTTTAGCGTGATTGCCTCGTCCTGTAGACATTGTCCTGTGTCCTGTACAATGAGAGGCGTGACGCGTCACGGCTGCACAAATACTGGGGCGTGATGGAGTGAGAATGTGCTGGAAATTATTGAGCATGTGTTTTTCTGTGGAAGTTTTTTAGTGTAGCTCTCGTTGATATAGTTTGGTTGTTATGCTGATTTGTTCACGATGATGACAATTTTATCTCGATTTATTTTGACTCTTGACTCAAAGAATCTGAGGTTTCGTTTCGTTGAATCCTAATCCTGTCTCATTTTACAATCACAAGCTAAGTAGTTCAGTTGTGCTTAATTTAGCTATATTTATGTTTAAAATATTTATATTTGATTAATTGTAAAACGTAAAACTTGGAAAAAAGTATGGTTTATGCATTGATTTATATTGTTACTAATGGGTTTAAGCCGCCGGTAGAATAAAGGCGAGCCTATTTCTGTAAGCTGTGTACTTTCTGGACGACTGAATTTTCTTTTATTCGTAGAGCATTCAGAGGCGGACGCAGAACTTCTATAAGTATTATCTAGGATCTAGGTACCGCGGGCGAGTCCGCGGGCAAAGGCTAGTAATACATAAGTATCTACTTAAACTGCTAAATTTCAAGGAGAAGTAGATAAAATATACTTTTGTTTCTGATTAAACGATAAACAAGAAACATCTTATCAATACGTCCTACTCCCAACGATTCACTTGCTCTCGTGACCCTTTCGTCCTAAACTTGCCCTTAGTTTTCACATCACGTAACCGAAAGAACGAGTTTTCCCAGAGATTTCATTGTTGGTAGTTTGCAGCCAAAGTTAGCCGCGGGGGGCGATTGGGATCCTTGCGATGCGATGTTATGGAACTTATTTCTATTCCGATTCGGCAACGCAATAAGGAAACACGAAAATATAAAGCAGTATTTTGTTGTTCGGATTAATTAAATATAGGTACTATGTCGTGTAGCGGTAGTGCTCGTAGACGTAGGGGTGTCATGGCTGCTGCTGTGCAATTCTGGAATGGAGTCGATCTTCAGTGACGTCACCCTGTCTGACCAATGACAGTCTCGATCAAGGTTGTCGTAAAGTTGTGCTCGACGCTGAGAGAATTGCATAGCTGAAAAGTAGCTGAAACGTCGGGTTAAAAGTAAATAATCCCTACTAATATTATAAATGCGAAAGTAACTCTGTCTGTCTGTCTGTCTCGCTTTTACGACTAAACCGCTGAACCGATTTTGATGAAATTTGGTATAGGGGTAGATCAGCAGGTCTAAAATAGCCGCTTTGGATGTTTCATTAAATGATCATCTTAATTGTCAGATTTCACTAATCGTAAAATGGTTACTTTTGATGAATCATATAATGAAGCTCATAATGTTCATCATCTTATTTGACAGTTTTGTATGAAGATGCGTAAAATGGTCTAAATATATGAGTCATTCATAATGTCAAATTCGGTGAAATTCGTGACGTATTGAACAGCCCCGGATCTTCAATTTTTTTTAGGCGGGGCAAAAACTCAAAATGCCACCCCCGCCCACTTTTTTGCCGTGGATAAATTACCTTGTATACCAGCGTATATCATATCCGATAGAATTTTATTTTGAATCATAAGTATAACCCATCTTTTCCTCGGTCGCCCAAGTCCTGGTGATGTCCTGGTGGAGCTGGATTTCTCGAGGCTCGTGTTCCCGTCCCTGCTCCCACGTCAACTTTCACTACTAATATAGCAATTCGGAGACCAGACTTCGGAGATGCACCCTGAAGCCTTACACCTTATTGCGAACCGAACTTATTGCGAAGCACCCGGTCGTATTCGATGTTCCACAGGAGTTGACAGGAGCGACCCCAAGACCGATCTCTGCGGAGTACCGCATGACATTTGATGACGACCAAGGCCGGTCACTGTTAAGTAGATGATGGCTCTCTCCGTCAGATACGCCCCCGACTAGGCGGCGAAGATAGAGATGCACTTCGTGATACACGAGTGTCTCAATGAGGTAAGTCTAGGGCAAGGTGTTGAATGCATTGGCGATGTCACACCGCTAACATTACCTCGCCCCGGGCAACCGCATCCTTCACCAGAGCCCTCATGCGCATGATGGCATCTACGGTAGAGCGCTTCTGGCTGAAGCGATATTGGCCATTCGCCATCTCCGGCCACAACCTGGAGAGGTGTCCGGTGAGGCAGTTCCCTATAACTCTTTCGAAGAGTTTGCGCACCTCGTCAAGTACCACTATGGGTCGGTAGGCGAATGGTGAGTCCACCGGGCGCCCTTTCGGACGGGGACCATTTACCTCGTCTTCCACGATTGCGGAAATTGGCTCCGCTACAAACATGCCTTAAGAAGCTCTGTCAGTTGGGGACTTGGAGATCTTCGACTCCTGGAGTGCCGTCGGGTCCCGGGGCGGTTTTGTTACTTCTTGGCTCTGAGCATTGCACCGCCAGCTCTAGTTCTACCCAAGTAACTTCGAGTCGTCGTCGTCATTCAAACTGGGCGCCATGGGCGACCGAGGCTCAGTAGTCTGCGGTGGAACGTGTTTCGTCGGCTGCGCTGGGAACAGGGAGCTATCAACTCCTCTAAATAGCACTGGTGGAGACACCGAGTCAACGTCAGGGTCCAGGGGCGCAGCTTGCCGCTTACCATAAGGCAAGGCCGCCTCCAAGGGGGCGGCCTTTCATCTACAAAGTTTGATTTTGCCGCCCCCTGATGCTGCCGCCCGGGGCGCGTGCCCCGGCTTGCCCCCCCCTAGATCCGGCCCTGGAGTTTGTTAGTTACTTCCCACAGGATCCAAACAAAAGGACAGTATTTTGCTTTTGTTTATACGCCACCGTCGTTCCCCCATTACGTTGCCCGTCTATTCTAACATCATTAGTTTCGTGTCTGCACCTTCACAGAAACACAAACACATTCAATGTTTTTTGTCGAAGTAACTTGATAAGAATAAGAAACATAAATAAACATTGAAACCAAGTTTTGACAACAGACAGTTTTGAAATGTCACGTCAGGCAAAAATTACCACACCAAAAATAAAAATAAAAATTGGAAACAAATTGTAGTTTTAGCGTTATTTTTCTTTCAATGAGCAGTTTTCTAGTAAGGTAACTGTACCAATGCTCGACACAGTACCAATGCTAGACACTTTCGAACAAAACCCAGTATTTTGAGAAAATTATCCATTTGTTTTATAAGACTATTGACTTAAAAGATGCCTAATGGTGTCTATAAGATATGTTCAAATATTCGCAACACCATCCGAAGTAAATTTAGAAAGACGACAGTTGACAGCAAATAATGTGACTCCGTGAACACGGTCGTGTTATTTCTTAAGATTTTTGCCAAGGGTACTGATTTTTATAGGTGTGATTTTTTTGTTTATAAGTTATGATTATTACTAATTTTAGTATAAACGTTATAAATATTGAAGTTATTGACATACTTGGACCATTGCCCGCATATTTTGATTAGGTTTTGTAACATTTATATGCTATGTCTAGTATTGGTACAAAAAATCTTAGATGTTCCAATGATAGACACTTTGGAATAATGCCTTTATTTCATGAAAATAAGATGTTATACCTACGCTAAATGTGATATTATATACATTGAGATTCATCACATGTACCGGAAATTACTAATAATGCCCGCGCTAGCCCGCTCTAACCACGTGGATGTCGCTTATCGCATATTGTTGTAAATTTTAGCGCTGAGAGTCAAGCATTGAGCTCTGAGTCGACACTATTGAAACACTTGACTCTCTATTCGACTATCTACTCACCTTTCTCCCCTTTCCAAAAAAAATCAATACGATTATTGTTTTCGAAGGTTTCGGGTCGGGGTATGTAATTACCTACAGTACATAATAGGTATTATCAAAGATGGCAGACTCGAAATTTCCAATAAAATCAATATGGGTATCGTTTTCGAGGTTAACAAGGCTGCTAATTACGAATATATCATCCATTTAGCAATCAAAGATGGCGGACTCGAAATTTTCAATAAAATCAATATGGGTATCGTTTTCGAGGTTATCAGGGCTGCTAATTACGAATACATCATCCATTTAGCAATCAAAGATGGCGGACTCGAAATTTTCAATAAAATCAATATGGGTATCGTTTTCGAGGTTATCAGGACTGCTAATTACGAATATACTATCCATTTAGCGATCAAAGATGGCGGACTCGAAATTTTCAATAAAATCGATATGGGTATCGTTTTCGAAGTTATTAGGGCTGCTAATTACGAATATACTATCCATTTAGCGATCAAAGATGGCGGACTCGAAATTTTCAATAAATTCGATATGGGTATCGTTTTTGAAGTTATCAGGGCTGCTAATTACGAATATACTATCCATTTAGCGATCAAAGATGGCGGACTCAAAATTTTCAATAAAATCGATATGGGTATGGTTTTCGAGGTTATCAGGGCTGCTAATTACGAATACGAATATCAAAGATCAAAAACGATACCCATATTGATTTTATTGAAAATTTTGAGTCCGCCGTCTTTGATTGCTAAATGGATGATATATTTGTAATTAGCAGCCCTGATAACCTCGAAAACAATACCCACATTGATTTTTTGTGAAAATTTTGATTCCGCCATCTTTGATTGATAAATCGATGATATATTCGTAATTAGCAGCCCTGATAACCTCGAAAACGATACCCATATTGATTTTATTGAAAATTTCTGGTCCGCCATCTTTGATTGCTAAATGGATGATATATTCTTAATTAGCAGCCCTGATAACCTCGAAAACGATACCCATATTGATTTTATTGAAAATTTCGAGTCCGCCATCTTTGATTCCTAAATCGATGATATATTCGTAATTAGCAACCCTGATAACCTCGAAAACGATACCCATATTGATTCTATTGAAAATTATGAGTCCGCCATCTTTAATTGCTAAATGGATGATATATTCGTAATTAGCAGCCCTGATAACCTCGAAAACGATACCCATATTGATTTTATTGAAAATTTCGAGTCCGCCATCTTTGATTGCTAAATGGATGATAAATATATTCGTAGTTGGCAGCCCTGATAAACTCGAAAATGATACCTATCCGCACGATTGGTCTGTCTAGACGTCTCCATCGATCGACTGTATTAGACTATGCTTAGATCACCTATTCCCCCCTTACCACTTTTTTCGCGATAAAAGGTAGCTTATGTCCGTTCCCAAGCTCTAATTCCTCTATGTACCAAATTTCAACAAGATCGGTTCAGTAGTTTAGGCGTGGCGCCTAACAGACAAACAGACAGACGGATATATATTCAAACAGACAGACAGACACGGTCATTTATAATATTAGTATGGAGTACCGAGTAACTATGTATTTATCCCTACCTACATAATAAAAATGTAATTTTTTTTTTTTTTATACCACTTAGGTGGCAGACAAGCACACGGCCCACCTGATGGAAAGTGGTTACCGTGGCCTATGGACGTATGCAACACCAGGGGCGTCACACTCGCGCTGCCGACCCTGAAGAAACCTTCTAATGCCCTTCTTGAAGAACCCCATATTGTAGTCGCTTGGGAAAACCATCGCGGGGAGTTCATTCCACAGCTTGAGTGTGCGAGGGATGAAGTTCCTTTCATACCGCACAGTGCGCACCGTTTCCGGTCGCAATGTGTGAGGATGAATTCCCCGCCTATGACGAGAAGTGCGATGATAGAATGTAGCTGTGGGCATCATGTCAAACAATTCATCTGAGCACAAACCATTGTATAGGCGGTAAAACACACACAGTGAAGCAAAGTCTCTCCTGAGACTGACTGACTGACTGACTCCTGAGACTGACAGAAATAAAAAATAGCTTTGTGTTGTGAGAATAAGAACCGGTGAAAAAACCGGTTTTTCTCCGGTTCATCGGTTAGGTTTTTTTCACCGGAGCTTCACCGGTTTTTCTCCGGTTTCGCCGCACCGGTGCAAACCTCTAATTCTGTTTCTTTTGTTTGAAAGATGGTTTAGTCGAGAGTGTTCTTAGCTATGTTTCATAAAAATCGGTTCAGCCATTTGAATAATATGAGGAGTGAAAGTGGCAATGTAAAATCTAATATTTTCAAATATGGTGTGTTGGGTATCAAGTGACAGGTCATAATTTATACATCACGATACAGCAAGTCTTATGGAAATCGGTTGAGTGGTTATACCTGTAAAAATGTATGAAATAAAAAAAAAATTAAAAATTTAAAAAACCCCCGATCCAAAATGAACCTTTAAAAAGTAAAACCCACCTTTTGTCATTTGTCTCGTCGGGGGACCGCCGTCTGACCGTCGCTCGGAGGGAATAGGGCATACCAAGGCACTTAGCGGTCTGATATTCAATTTTGTGGAGAGAAATCAAAGTGTCCACTATTGGTACAAATAGGTGTCTAGCATTGGGACAATGATGTCTAGCATTGGTGTTTTCGACCAAGTGCATAATAATTTAATTTAAAGTAAAAGTATGATAGATTTTAAAGATTTTATGGGCAAAAGTTAATGTCTAATTGTTGCTGTAACAGTTAAAAAAGAATGTAACGACCATGCTGTAATTAATTTGTTAATTTTTTTAGATTGAAATTTTATTTTTCCTTAAAGTGTCTAGCATTGGTACAGTTACCTTAGGTATTTTTAGGGTTCCTAAAGCCGAGCTAGATGGCGCAGCCGGCACTTTTGGTAAGAACAGTGTGGTGTCACATCTAGTGTTCCCTAATTTATGGAAAAAATGTTCTTCGGTTTTGTAATGATTCACTTCACATAAATAATTTGTAATTTTTTCTGATACAATTATTTGAAATATAATATTATTATTTTAAATTACAGACAGTGACGCGAAAAGAATTAAGCGTTTTATAATATTTTATCTATTATAATATGGGTAAATGAAATAAAACTTTGGCAATATCGCAAATGTCATGAAAAAATACTACAAACAAACCACAGAGTACATTAAAATTACCAAAAGCTATGCTAGCGCCATCTCCTGATGATATAAAAACCAACTGATTATTATACCTACTGGAAAACTGCTCATTCATTTTTATTAGATGGAAATCATGAACTATTGATATATATAGAACATAATAACTACCATTTTACGCTGTATTATTGACAAAATCATAATGTAGTAAATACCGTAAAAGCACGATTCGGCGAGTCCTTATATTTTTTTCGTCATAGCAACACCAATAACAAATATGAAACATATTGCAGATGAAATATGAATGACATATTAAAAAATGTGGTCATTTTACAATCTATAAAATATGTCACCAACTAATCTGCAAATGAATGTCATTTTTAGATGAAACATCCTAGCTTGCCACACCAAAAATTGAATTGAATTGAACGGCCATTTTAGACCTGCAGACCTTGAGAAAGGACATAGGCTATGTTTGGTCGCGATAACCGACATCTACGCGGGCGGAGCCGCGGGCAAAAGCTAGTGACAAATAAAGTGCGATAGAATGTGTGATATTCGCGTAAACTTCAGATAGTATCAAGTAGATAGGGATCGTGTATTCAATTCTGGTCCAAACGGCTAAATCAATTTTGAAGAAAAATTTTCCGTTACTAACTGCTTAAGTAGATGTTTTAGTTTCAAAATACAGAGATAGATTTATTTACATTACATTAAAATACAATTTAAATAATAATATGTACAATATTAACAATAACACTAAAAATATATAACTATATGAAAGTACAAATTAAAAACTAAAACCGAAATAATTGGAACATTTTAGGTGGAGTTTTGCGGTTTGCTTGAATAGACCTCTCTAAATCTATTTGGAACGAAATCCGATTGGAAACAGAATACACAACATCTTATAATGTTTGCCTGCATAGGTACAATTACACTTGAGCAGACGTCCATCATTCGCTGCCCACGTTTATTAAAAGCATTCACAGAGCTGCAGTTGTAATAATATTTCATAACAGAGCGCTGCTGTTTCGTCGGCAGATGGGTATCAAACTTGAGTACCTACAGACTACAGAGTAGGTACCTTGCATTCGCTGTGTTCATATTTTGTTTGGCAAACATCTTTTATTGTTTAAGAGGACTAAGAGGAGGTACGATGGATACACGATATTTATTCTGTGGTATTACGATTTGTCCTCTCTGGCGCCGCAGAGAGCACGTTATGCCCTCGGTCCCGGTTGCAATACGAACATCTAAGACAGTCGTTACGAGTATTTGGAGCCCTAAAAACCCAGCCCCGAGCCCCAGACTCCGAGCTGAAAGCTTCGGATGCGACTGGGAATTAACGCTAGGATGAAGAACGATTTATCCTGGTTGGTTTTTACCTTACTTTAAGAGACTTTAAGAGACAGGGGATAATTTCGTAATTGTCATTTTCATACATGCTCGCCGTCTCCAAACCACAATGCACCCCTAATGCTTATTTGGTAGCTATTCATGTTATCCTAATAAGTTTGTAATGTCCGTACCGCACTAAAATCTAAGTATCCTATTGTTATTTGTAATTAAACGGAGCAATCTTTTGATCCCGTCTGCCCGGGGCAAAATTTCTGAGGTTTCTAAACTCTAATTAACTTGTAGTAGTGAATACCAAAGATTAGGGAGTCCCCGCTCCACTGCCTCAGATAGAAGGGCTCGGAGGGCCGTTGTTACGGTTAGGTGGACTCCTGGAAAATTACTTTAGATGGTTACAATAATGTGGAGTAGGTAGGGTAGATGCTTATTTGTGTTTTGTATTTTATCTGGTATTGTTTTATTTTGTTTGGCTTTCAGAAGATGAAATACAAGTGTATTGGATTGCTATTTAGCATGTAATTTGTTTTTGATTGTGAAATGTTTTTGTTTTATTGTTTATTCAATTCGTTTAAAGATTTTTGCTACCAACAAATTGCCTATATATATTATTTTTATCTATATAAAGGATGCTGTAGATATCATATATGATGGATATAAAAATATCAAGTTACTAGCCAACTGCGCTTGTGCGCTTCAAAAACTCAAAAAGTTCTACATCGATTTAGCTCTATTTCGGTACCTAGTTTAGCAGGTTCGATTCTTGGTCATTACACTACTGACGTGAACCCACTCCTAACACAAGTAATTTACCTTAGTTTGAGGAATTAAGAGAAGTAATAGTAACTTCCAATAATAGGATTATTTGAAAAAAAAAAAAAAATGTAGGAATAGAAACTTTTGAAAACCGGACGATCAAATTAACCCATGCGAAGCCAGAGTGATTGCTTATAAATCAGTACTATAATCAGTGGACTATGTAAAAACAACATAAAAAAAACTTCTAAACAATTTGTCTCAAAGTAACTCCACCACATTTTCCAAAAGCGTTTTCCAAGATGGTTGAATCCAAGATGGCTGCCTTTCTTCGAGCATGCCGGATAAAAAGTGTGTTTTAAACCGGGTGTAGCAGTTGAATGCAGTGTAAATGTCTGTGGAAAGGGCTCGAGGGCTGCATTGAAGGGCTTGGAGGGCCCTCTGCGAGACGACAACCTACGACGCCTTGTACAAGTGTTGCGTTCGTTTTTAAATATGTATTTCTGTGGTTGTTTAGGGAAATATGACGACATGTTTATTTAATACAGGTGAATGCTTAAAATATGAATGTTGAGGTAGGGCTGATTTGAAAACTATTTTTTTTGCATGCAGAAGTCGCCTCGTTTAACTTCGTGGGAGGTACCGATGGTATAATAGTCTCGACCCGACTAAATCCGCACGGTGTTTCGTCGCTTTGCTAACTTACAGGAATGGAACATTAATAAAATAATAATAATAAATATTCCACAACATTCTACACAACGCTTTCTAGACCCATGGTAAGCTTAATTAGCTTGTGTTATGGAATCTAGAATGCGGATATAGGTACATACTTAGATACTATTAGATATATATTTTTTTGTAAATACATACATATTATACATAGAAACACCCAACCCAATGCAAATATTTATATTCATGCATACAAATACATATTGGCACTGAGCAGGGATTGAACCCGCGCCTCCTGCGTAGCAGCCGCGTTCACTACCGCTACGCCACAGAGGCAGTCAATTATAAGGTTATGTAATTTCCTCATAAACATTTTTGGACAAAATCACAGAAAATTCGCCAATTTTCTTTCGAAAGTCATCTTTCCTTGTCTTTGAATGTCATCATCGGTTTCTTATCAAAGTCAACACGAGGCCCCATCGCTAACCAGTGGTCTAGTCCAGTATATGTAATTAGTAAGTATTCACAAATTAATCTGTTCTTTTTATTTTTTTATTTGACAACTTGAACGCATTTATTTTCATTCGTGGAATCTGACCATAGGTTTCGGTCTGTGTAGACACAGAGTACGAATCATATGATTCGAATACGAAAAAGCTTTTGATAATAAAATATAACCAGGTTCGGATGATCAAAGGACGCTTCTATATTCCCGAAGGGACAGATAGAGTCGTAATAACATCAATACTAGATTTGATTACTACAATCTCTTTATTTTTCAGTCACGTTACTATTCCCATAGCGTTTTATAGCCTCAGTACACGTATCTTGGACCTAAATGGTGAGCTATACGAGGCCCTGGCGCGCGCGGATTGTATTGTGGGTACCTAATCAGGCGCGGTTCGAGGGGGGGGGGGAGGGTCACAGGGGAATAGACCCCCCCCCCCAAAACCATGCACGTCATATTGAAAAATCTCAGTACGAGGGGAGGGGGGGTTAAATTTCTTAAGGAATTTCCGAAGTGACCCCCCCCCAAAACTTCAAGCTGCGACCGCGCCTGTACCTAATAAACTATGCTTGGTGAATTTGAGCTCGTCCACCGCAGTATCACCCCGTGCTATACTTAAAAGACACCCAAGAAACGTAGAGCACTATACGCACAGTACAGCACAGCACATTTTGAGCCCATTTATTTATTTTTCCGCAAAAGTGGTGTTATGTCCCGAGGGATACTAGTTGCGTTCTTGCACTTTAGAACCCAGTTGGTGTGCATTTATAGGAGCGACTGCCGTCTGACCTCCCGTGCGTTGTGTTGTTCAAATTAATTTCATTCAAACATCACTGCATTACAACGTCTGTCACGGATAATGTCTCTTGGACAAGCTTCCCTCCTCTTATAACGCTTCGGGTAATTTAGCAATCGTTCGCGCCAAAATTCACTCACATTATCAGGCTCCCTGCTCCCTGCTGCCTGTGCCCTCACAGCTGATATAAAAAAATGCGATATCGTAGAACAATGAGCCGTGGATGTGTTTTACGAGGGGAGTGAACTCACTGCAGCGACGATTGTTCAAAAATGCATCGTTTGGTATGTACTTGCTAGTGTTGTCTGTGGACGTTTTGTGCATGCAGTTTTGTTTGATTCAGATATCATTGGATGGACATCAGTAAGATATTTATACGTAGTTCGATCTAAAAGGATTTCAATATTGTCGCTGTACCTATTTGGGTTAAACAACGTTTCTGAAGATAATAACCGCACGAAAACGTAACGTGGATTTTGTTGGTGCAGATCATGTGGAATAGGTACCTACCTATTAAAAGTTACCTATATTCAACTTTTTTTTAAAGAACGTTTTGGTGTTACTATAACAGTTGAGGACCTGCCCGTACCAACCCGTTTCACAAATAAGTACACATATTGAGTAAAACGTCTGTGTTTAGCGTAAACCATAGCGTAAACACGTTAGAACAAAATGTATAGCCAGGAACCAATAGTAATAGCAATCACCATAATGCGTGTTGTACATTACGTCATTGTTGACAAACTCTTCCCAGATTTCCCGCGGGCATCGTAGGGCTTGAGTAATGGAGCATATCAATTGGTAGAATAATAACGCTCATCAGGGCCCTTATTCACTATTGTCAGCCGTAACGCGAGGGCTTAATCACGAACTTTCGTGCTAGCCCTTGGTTAAGTCGCTATACGGTTGTTCCATTTTGAACGTCATTCAATTTACAGTTACTAGGTAGGTATACCTCGGGACCGGGACACAAGCCCCCCTAAACAAGTGGCAATTCGTTGCTTGGCGTATGATGGAATAGAATGACAAATGTATAGGATTTGACGTTTTTGACATTAGTTGACGCCTGTCATAAACGTCAAATCCCATACATTTGGCATTCTATTCCATCATACCCCGAGCAACGAATTGCCACTTGTCTAGAGGGGCAGGACCTAAATCGCGAGACAAATGAAGCCCTGGCGTGCGCGGATTGTTTTGTAATGCTTATGAATCTATGCTTGGTGAATTGGAGCTCGTCACTACTGCTACAGTAGCGCCCCAGACAGCCTCCGTGGCGTAGCGGTAGTGAACGCGGCCGCTACGCGGGAGGCGCGGGTTCGATCCCCGCTCAGTGCAAATATTTGTGTGAATGAAATATGAGTATTTGCATTGGTCTGGTCGTGCCTCGGAGAGCACGTTAAGCCGTCGGTCCCGGTTGCCATAAGAAAATCTATGGCAGTCGTTACGGGTAGATGGAGCCCTAAAAAATCCTTAAACTAACGGTCTAGCTGCATAGCTTCGACATCGCCTAATGTTAACATTGGGTTGTGGAGGTCAGATGACAATCGCTTTACGGAAAATATCGAGGTCTAGCCAAATCCGTAGTTAAGACTGGTAAAGCGGACCCCAGACTCCCTTGCTATACTCAAAAGACACTCAAAAAACGCGTGCTGCGTACATAGAGTACGTACATTTTGTGTCGTGGCCGTGGCTATACAATATACCTACATATGTACCTATATGCCGGTATCTATACCAGGGGGTGAACCACTTATGGCAGTATTATTTTAGGACCGTATCTTCAGAGAAAGGGACCAAACTAAACAATCTGTACGACGTTATCGTTATGCGACACTTTATTTAAGAGTCATGTTATGATAAATGACCTGTGTAATGTCAATATATGTCATTATCACACTTTTGTAATTGATGATACAAAATACATTATGATAATGACGACACAAAGTTAAAAATATGTACAGTCAGCGTCAGATTGAAGTCACAAAATGGTTTTAACTGTTTTATTGATTTAAATTGCATTATCGTCCGAACTAAAGGTGTGTAATACAGGAGACAGGCCTCTCCCTATGTTAGGAGGCTTTGGCAGGCGCGGTCCGAGGGGGGGGGGGTCACAGGGGACATAACCCCCCCCCCCCCCCCAAACCATGCACGTCATATTGAAAAGGCCCAGTACGAGGGGAGGGGGGGTTAAATTTCTTAAGGAATTTCCGAAGTGACCCCCCCAAAATTTCAAGCTGCGACCGGTCCTGGGCTTTGGCCTACCATTTCCACGCTGGCCAGACGGGTTGGTACAGGGTTTTATTCAAGGTATGATTACGAAGCCGAACGCATACGACAACTGCCGGCGCATGCAGCAGATACAGCGTATCCATTACTTGTCAAACTCCAATACGGATAAAGGTGACCATTGAGAAGTATCAATGAATTGCGCGCATCTGCTGCGTGCGTCGGCCGTTGTCATATGCGATCGGCTACAGAATCATACCTTTGAGTTTTCCTTCCCTCGCAGTGATATCGCCTGCGTATTTTTCCGTCACCTCTTAGGACACCCTTCGGATGAGATGGGGTGGTGATACTTGTGTTCTTTCTCCGTCACCACATGGATAAGAGATAAGATACAGAGGGAACCCTCGAAAAAGCAAGATTTGCTAAGAAAGAAGCAATACTATGAGGTTCTTGTGACATGAAACGGGGGTATAAATTCTTGACTGCTGTAGCGTATAAAAAAAAGAGAAAAAAAAAGCTCTGTTCATGGGGTTGGGAGGTCAGATGGCATCCGTGCCCACGAACAGAGTTTGAAGGGGAATGAAACTGGTGTGAATAAGGATACGTTACAATGATTTAGGATATAAGATAGATAAGGTTACCTGGATATACTCTCGTAGATACATTGAACTATTATTTCAAGGACCTCTTGGTAAGTAATAAAAAGATCGATGGTTTGCTTGGGAAGTTAACAATGAAAATTAGATCGTTCCATGCATAAGTTATTTATTTCAACAAAACAATATTTCGTCTTATAAGTAAATTTAGACTAGGTACTCCGATTAAAAGTTAAAGGTTAAACCGCACTTGAGACACTCGCGACGCGATTACGCACGACACATGTATAGATATAAAATAAGTAGCTCACGTGGACGCAAAACAATACCCTGGCAATGAATCCCTCAGGGTATGTGATCCTCAGGCTGCGCAGACGCGCGACATGACATGCGCCGGCACATCAACGAACGCCACGTGCTCGAAGAAGAAGAAGAGAGGCTTTGCCTTACATTGCAGATAGGGGAAGGGCGAAGGTTCCTCGGCATCGCCAGATCCAGCCACATGAATCTGACATGAGCAGCCCCCAACTGCTCAGCCTGCGGAAGGTGGGTGGTCCTAGACCAACAGCATCGGCGAAATACCCATGCCGATCGGACCATAGAAAAATGTCAGTGTACCATAGACTGAACGAATGTTATAAAAATTTTAGTACAAAACAATTTGTTATTCCTTTTCAAATTTAATTTATATAATATTAAAAGGAATAACATAAAAATACTATGTTTATTATTTATTAAAAAGAATTTCACTAACAGAACTTAAGTTTTGTAACTGTGAACGAAATGTAAGTGAAATATAAAAGCAGTCACTACACTGCCTCTGTGGCGTAGCGGTAGTAAACGCGGCTAATACGCAGGAGGCGCGGGTTCGATCCCCGCTCAGTGCCAATATTTGTATGCATGAATATAAATATTTGCATTGGTCTGGGTGTTTCTATGTATAATATGTATGTATTTAAAAAAAAAAAGTATCTAAGTATGTATATTCTAGATTCCATAACACAAGCTAATTAAGCTTACCATGGGTCTAGATAGCGTTGTGTAGAATGTTGTAGAATATTTATTTATTATTTATATAAAATAAAAGCTCCATATTGTAACTTATGGTGCTTATCGAGGCTATACTGTCTGTTTCCCCTTATCGCGTGCGACGAATGAGTAGCAGGGAGCCGATGATAAGTTCTCGCATCTTAATCACGGTCTACCCACGTCATTTATTGTGAAATGGACCGTACTGAGTCCTTCGAGGAGTCGCCTTCCATACTGATTGGTACAATTCTGTATAAATTTGTCTTAGGGACAAATTTTCTTCAATGTAAGTGTGTTATAGTAAGAGTTCCTTTTACCTTTAATTTGTGTACCTAGTTCTTATTTTTCCACCTTGAGTTATGTTTTCTCCAAAATTCTAAAACGATTAGGTACCTATGGTCGAATTTTGGCCAATGGCTGAAAATTAGATGTGAATTAAAGTGCTGTATACTGTACATACCTATTTAGTTATCTATACTAATATTATAAAGAGGAAAGATTTGTTTGTTTGTTTGTTTTTTTGTTTGTAACGAATAGGCTCCGGAACTACTGGACCGATTTCAATAAATCTTTCACCTATAGAAAGCTACACTATCTGGGAGTAACATAGGCTATATAACATCACGCTACTACTAAAGGGAGCGGAGCAGTGAGCATAAATGTCAATAAATCGGGCAGATTTCCATATATTCTTTACTAATATTAGATTTGTATTTTTGTATTCGAGTAAACTCAAGAACTACTGAACCGATTTCAAAAATTCTTTTACCATTAGAAAGCTGCACTCCAGCAACTGAAGACCCGCGACGGCATGCTGTTTAGTGGGTCCGAATTCCACATGGCACTCCTGATGGCTGACGGGGATGGTATCCGAGGCAATTTTAGCACGAAAGAAAAGTTTGTACGGAATCCGAATTCCACGCGGGCGGAGCCGCGGGCAACAGCTAGTTACATATAAGTCAAATCAGTAAATGCGAAAATATTTTTTTTATTATAATAGGACACGTCAATTTGACTTCGCCTCGCCCGATGGTAAGCTGAATTAACTGTCTATTACCTTTTCACTCCAGACTGCTGAACCGATTTCGGTAAAATTTGGCATAGAAATATCTTTCAGAAAGTAATTTCACCCAATAATAGGTTTCTGTGTCAGAATTTAGGACAAAACCAGTGTGTCAGGCTTTAAGGGTAAAATGTCCGAATGCTTCTCTATTTTTGAAGCTGGCAGCCCTATCCGCGGGTCGTTATGGTACTCCCACACAAAAGGTTCGAGAACAATGCTGCAACACGGCTACATTAATACGCATTGTAGTCAAAGTTGACGGGAAAATAACACTAACGGACATAAAATTAAGTGATACTTTGACGTGACAGTTTTGGGCACCCATCCGCATTGTGTGATATTCTGTTTTACTAATTTTGCGGTTTGCGTGAAAAGACTTATAATAAACAGTATTTTAACTTATTAAAGGGAATATTTTGATTCGGTAGCCTCTGTTGCTTGGTGGTAGTGAGCGCGACTGCTACGCAGGGGGCACGGGTTCGATTCCCGCTCAGTGCAAACATTATGTGTGCATGAATGAATATGTCTATTTGCATCGGTCTGAATGTGAAAAAGCATCTGATGAGGCCGTCAAGCTAAGTGCCACTATTGTAATATTATGGGAATATTATTGGTGTCGGTAATTGTGATCGTCTTTTCTGAAACTTTATCTTAAGCCTACTAGTTACCTATTAGACGAGGTGAAGTCATATTGACATGCCCTATATAAGCAGTGGTGAAGGGTGAAAATTTTGAAAAGGGAAGCTGCCAGCAAAAATCTTCCCTCTAAAGCAATTTTCTATGAGATTCTACCACGACTTCTCTTTGTAGAGCAAGCCAGCAGGTCGGTTTCCTGAGGTCTACTATACGCACACCTTCTAATATTATATTACATGATATATTGGTATCTAAATCCGGCCAAACTTCTAAGGCTTTCGTACGAATAGAACCATTTTATCCGGTTTCATTTTCAGCGGATTATGCCCTAATTTATGGATATAATCCGGGCTTAGGCAACGTTATTGAAAGAAAGGTCAATCCTCGTTAAAAACAAAAAACGTTACCTACCTATATTACTAGCTTTTTCCCCTGACTACGCTCGTTTAAAGTTCGGAATAAATTATATTCTTAATATTGTCTTTCAGCATATACCTACTTATGTTCAAGAATGAAGGTTAATATGAATTCGCAATGAGGTCATCCGATAAAGAACTGAAGTTACCGATATAGCTCGCAGAATAAACAAGCTGAAGTGGCAGTGAGCTGGCCACATCTGTCGAAGGACCGATGCCCGTTGAGGCAAATGAGTCCTAGAGTGGAGACCACAAGAAGGCAAACGGAAGGTGAGATGCCTCCTAGCCAGATGGACTGACCTGAAAAAGGTGGCTGGGATGGACGGAAGGCGGAGGATTGTGAGCAATGGGGTACATTGTGAGAGGCCTATGTCCAGTGTTGGACTGCGATAGGCTAATTGATGATAAGCCCCGGGACACGTATCTTGGACCTAAATCGTCAGACAAACAAGGCCCAGCCCCCCTAGACAAGTGGCAATTCGTTGCTCGGCGTATGATGGGATAGAATGACAAATGTATAGGATTTGACGTTTTTGACATTCGTTGACGCCTGTCATATACCGTCATATACGTGAAATCCCATACATTTGGCATTCTATTCCATCATACGTCGAGCAACGAATTGCCACTTGTCTAGAGGGGCAGGCGCGCACGCGGATTAGGGATGCACGTTACGATGCGATTTTTGTGAAGATCGATTCAAGGGAATACGATCTAGCGATTTTTTGAATCGATTCACTTCAATACGATCTTCATTCGAATCGATTCAAAAGTATAGTGAATCGAATCCTTTGGATCGTATTACCGACAATGTATTATTGTGAAGATTTATTATTTTTAATAAACAAAGTTCGATTATAAAGTAATGCCGACACCTTAAATTTATTTATGTTTCGCCATTCGTTTGTAATCTATCTTATTCATCATAGTCTGCAATGTTTATTTTATGACGGTACGAAGCAAATCGATAGGCAAAATAATGAAATATGATGAAGGTAGTTCAGAAAAGTCATCGTTGATTCCACCTATCAAATCCAGTGTGTGGTCTAATTTTGTCAAGACTGATAATGGTGGAAAATGCAAAATATTTTTTGCCTTCTTATTCTTTGCCTTTCCTCTCTCGCTAATATTACCTTAGATGAGAGTCGCAACAGACTGCTGCCGAAAAGGCTTTCTCAATTACTATTTTTAAAAAGTTTGGACGTGGAAGATTGGCATTTATAAGACCTGATGGTTTTCATGTATTAGTTTATATTTCATGTGTTTTTAATTGTGTAATAAGTTTTTAATTGTGGTCACAATTCCAACCTAACCTAACCCAGCACTGTTATCATTGTCAAAAAAAAATTAAAGATTTAGTTGTAAAATTGTACAAATTGGGTGTGCCAGTAGTATTTCTGATAAGAAATTCATATTTTTGTTTTATAAATCATAAATACGGCGTATGAATCGCATTATTGGCTTGAATTCGATAAAAAAAGGTCTTCTCATTTTGTGTGATTTTATAGTTTTTTTTGGGATGGGACATGTTTAGTTAATCAGTTGGTTTTTTTGCACAACATTTATTTTTCTGTTATGCATTCAGTTAATTTAGAGGAATTGCCTAGCGCGCTGAAAAAATATTCATATTAAGTGCATTTAAATAGGTATATACCTTATTCTATGTTTAAAAAAGTAAAATTTTTGATTTTTTTTTTTTTTAGACTTCATTAAAGTTTAACTTTGTGTAAAATAATGTTTTATTTGTTAAAATTAATGCAAATTTTGATTCGATTTTTGAATCGATTTTCGTGAAATCGATTCAAGACAATACGATCCGATCCACGAATCGATTCAAGGGCTTACGATCCATTACGATCCAAAAAATCGATTCAAAGAGAAAAATCGTGCATCCCTAACGCGGATTCATTTGCAATAATCTATGCGGGTGATTCTTTGTAAACCAGATTAGACATGTTTTTGACTGAAGAACACATCAATTTATTCTCCAATTATCACAAAAATTTCAGGTTACATAGTAGATAAAAATGTCTATCGACGCATATATTAATTAATTGGGATTATTTAATACAAGCAATAATTTTACTTTCAGAAAACAGTAAAAACTAATTAATCTGGTGTGTCCCCATGCCGCTTTTTGTTGAATTATTAGATTTTTTGCGATCTTAAGAAGCAATTATATTAAAATAATAATGTTGCATCGATATTTGAATATATGTTTTTTGATATGTTATAACTGAAATTCAAAATAATTGGATATCTTCGTAATTACATTACTTTAAAAAATGTCCCCGACGAAAATGATAATTCAACTGGCGCATCTTGTTCAAGCATAATTTCAATGTAAACACAAAATATTTGCTTAATGAATACCGACTCGTGATTGGTCGCGTCAATCAGTAGCGAGCTATCGAAGACTTGCACGTTCAAATGTTATATTTTGTTAAAAAATACGACTGAAAGTTGTTATTTGGGAGTTTGTCACGCATGTCGCATAATTAATCTGTATTCTTTCATGGATTGCGGGTTTTTAGTTATGTTTTGAAACTTAACCAAGGTCTGTCATAATGTTATCTATTCATGTTAATTACATCTTTAATTCTATCTGTTCATAAATAAAGGTGCAAGGTTCGATTAACTATAACTTTCTAATTTGTCTGGCTCCCATTAGTCTGGTTTTATCTGGCTCTAATGCCCAGATGAATTTGACCGGGCCAGATAAATTAGGATTAATTAAAAATAACAACCATAATCTCAACTTATGACCAGTTTTTTTACGTTTTTATGAGCTTTAATGAAAAAGAATTTTTAGGTGCAAGGTGGTCCACCAAGATCTTGGGCCCCAGGCCAACCTCACCTGCAAGTCGGTGCACCTGCTGAAGAACGGACGAGGCTCTGGCGCTGGCTTTCCCTTCGGGGTTGGAGGTTGGCAATTGCCCCCGGAAAGGCCAAAAAATGCCAAATCACAACATAAATGGCAATAAGAATAAGGGAATACGATGAGGGTAGGGCACCGCCGCAAAACGGTGCGCACGAGGGCCGCCCGCCTTGTGTCGCAAGTCGGCTAGGGCCACCGTGCCTGAGCCGGGCACGGCTAAAGATGTTAGGCCAACATTGTAGTTCCCAAAAACTCTGCTTCGCAACGTGAAACATTGGCACGTTGACCGGTCGCACGAGGGAGTTGGCTGACGTACTCTGCAGGCAGAGAGTGGCCGTGGCATTCCTGCAGGAGACTCGTTGGGGTGGCAGTAGCTCCATGCACAGTCATTGGGGACGGCTGCACCTGATTTGTGGTGCTCTCTCGGACGTTGCGACTTATGGTCGTGAGGGTGCTTATCAATGGAATTGTAACCCACCTGATAAGTGCCTACGCGCTACAGGCTAGGCGTAGCGAAGCCGAAAAGATCTCATTCTGGGACCAATTCGGGGAAGTGCGTCGTGACATCCCACTGTCGCAGGGTGTCCTGGGTGGTGACCTGAACGGTCATGTGGGTGGTGGGTGTGAGGAGTTTCAGCGTGTTTACGGTGGCTTTGGATACAGTAGTCGCAAGTTGCAACCCACAGGGTGAGCACATCTTCAGAACATGGGCGACTGCCGTTCATGCCATCGTGAACACGTACTTCAAAAAGAAATCCAAACATCTTAACACCTACAAGAGCGGGGGGCGCTCTACCCAGGTCGATTTCCTACTCACTAGGAGGCACAGCATCAGCTAGGTGGCTAACTGCAAGGTTATACCCGGGGCGAGTCTCACTAGCCAACACCGTCTCCTTGTCATGGACCTCCGCGTGAAACCCAAACGCAAACGTGCTGAGCGTGCCCAACGCAGAATCAAGTGGTGGCTGCTTGATGAAGTCAAGTCCCAAAGTCTCGTCTCAGCCATCAGTGACAAGTGCGCTGATGCTGTAGACAGTGTAGACGAACCAGTACAGGTTTGCTGGGACAGGATTCAGGCAGCTATTCTTGAAGCGGGGAGGGCGGCACTTGGTATGTCTAAGGGTGGACGCAAGTGTGACAGGGACACTTGTTGGTGGAACGACACAGTCCAGAAAGAGATCAGGGCGAAGAAAGCCCTCTATAAAAAGTAGCAAGCGTCCAAATCTTCCGAAGACCGCGATGCGTACAAAGATGCCAATTCGCCGCCTGGAGAGCCGGCCCTGGCTACGGCTCTCCACTTGCAACGGCTATATACCAAAGTTTAAAGTTAAAAGTTAAAGTTCAAAGTTCAAAGTTCAAAGTTCAAAGTTCAAAGTTCAAAGTTCAAAGTTCAAAGTTCAAAGTTCAATGTCCTTTATTTGTTGAATATGGAACAAAAATGATGTTTACAAGTGGAATCGTCTGAGGGGCAAAAGTTGGCGCGGTCCAGGGCCAAAGCGGCACAGGGTCTATCCAAGTGCCGCTGCATTCAAGACCCTGGGGGCAATCTGTTGTACGAGAAAGTCGCGGTGAAGGAGAGATGGCGCCCATCTACCACCAGCTGCTGAATAAGCAGCATAAAGAGGTGCCACCAGACCTCCCTCCGAATCAAGGACTAGTGCCACCGATTACGCCTGCTGAAGTCGAGACTGCCATTCGCCGCATGAAGAACCAGAAAGCTGTAGGACCCGACGAAGTCCCTATCGAGGCTTGGAAGGCAATGGGTGCCCATGGTGTGAGCATTCTAGCAAATCTCTATAACCGCATACCCGGTGAGATCCCGAGCCAGTGGAGGCTAAGCATCATCACACCAATCTTCAAAGGCAAGGAATCGGTGCAGGAGAGTGGCAGTTACCGCGGATAACCGACTCCCAGATCCGACAGGAAAGTACACTCTCGGGTTGTCAGTACGGGTTTCGTCCCGGGCACGGAACTATGGACCCGGTGTTCGCCCTAAGGATTGTGGCGGGGAAACACAGGGCGAAGAACACGCCTCTGCACTGCCTATTCTTAGACATGCAGAAGGCCTTCGACCGTGTTCCTCGCGCGGTGATCTGATGGGCATTGCGGGCCAAGGGAGTCCCAGAAACTTACATTGACACCATCCGAGACTTGTACTACGATTCCGGTTCTGTGGTTCGGACTGCTGTTGGTGACTCGAAAGCCTTCCCCATCACCGTTGGGGTACACCAAGGATCCGTCCTTAGTCCTTACCTGTTCAGCGTAGTATTAGACATTTTGTCGGACAGCATCAGAAACTCGCATGAGCAGCCCCCGTGGTTGCTCATGTATGCTGATGATATTGCGTTGATGGACGTGGACAGGAGCAGATTGGTGCGACGCGTGAAAGGGTGGAAGGAAGTGCTTGAGAACGGCGGCGGTCTGAAGCTAAATGTAGCGAAGACTAGCGTTAAACTCCACAGATCCCATACCCATTCGCATAGGCGATGACTTGGTCGAGCGCACGGACCAGGTTAAGTACCTGGGATCTGTACTTCATGTGACTGGTGAAATCAACTACGACGTCAGGGCATGGATTGCTACCGCGTGGGCCAAGTGGCGAAAAATGACTGAAAATGCCAGTTAGGTTGAAGAGGCAGGTCTATAAGACGATCATTAGACCTGTTCTCTTACATGGTTGTGAGGTGTGGCCGCTGCTGGAGCGACACAAGCAAGAACTACGTGTCACGGTGATGAAAATGCTGCGATGGATGTGTGGCGTCACGCGTAAAGATCGCGTGAGGAACTCTCGCATCCGCAACCTTCGCGTCCGTGACATCGCGAATAAAATGCAAGAGAGCCGCCTTTGATGGTGCGGCCACGTCTTGCGGCAACCGCCAGGCTACGTGGGTGCCTCCACCGGGTCCAGGTAAAAGGGGTAGGCCCAAGAAGTCCTGGCTTGACGCCATGGAGGGTGATATGCGTGCAAATGGTCTCACTGCCATTGACGCCCAAGATCGTGCGAAGTGGAGGAGGAAGAGCCGGAAGGCGGACCCTGAGCTCCGAGGTCATCTTGGCCACGGATGCAATCAGGAAAATGCGTCTTTATGCAGATGGTGATGATGATTGCCAGATATTTTATAATAAAGTCGATTGAATATAATATGTTATTCTCATTTATCTGCATGCTTCTAATTAATATGGTGCAAAAGTCCATTCATCTGCCTTGGTCATCATTAATCTGGTTGACCAATTTATCAGCACTGTCTATTTCCTAAACTACTGGGTACAAATCAGTGCCTTCGAAATATGATATAACATATAATGTACTGGTCACGATTTTATGTGAGTTAAAGTCTAAAAGTTAAAAAAAAATTGAGCCATATCAATGAGGCAAATACACTCGGTTTCAAAGAAACACCCATGCTTGGTGAATTTGGGCTCATCCACCGCAGTAGCGCCGCCTGCTATCCTCAAAAAACACCCAAGAAACGTGTACTGCGCGTACAGAGCCCATTTTAGGTCCAAGATAACATGTCCTGAGCAATATATAGAGACGTTCAGACCGATGCAAATAATATTCGAACGCAACAGTCGAAAGCTCTACCGCTACGCCATAGAGGTCGTTAGATAGACATAAATATTCCGCATATTAGACTCAATTTCTACTTCCGAGTATAAAACACAATAGTGTGTCTCACAGACACGGGTGCCGACCTCAACCCTTCGGATAACCTCAGCCAACAATGCATAGTGACATCGCTCCTCTTTGTGACCCTGTGTCAACAACGGGTTAGGGGCTTAGGTTTGTTTGAATCTGTGGGATTGTTTTGGTTTTGTTGGGGATATAATGTCGCATTTTATTAATATATGAGCTGATGCCCGCGGCTTTGAACGCGTGGATGTCGTTCAGTCTAATGTCTCTTGTAAAAAACAAGAAAATATCAAGGGTTGCCGTGGTCGTAGGCCACTTTTCCCTAGAATGTATTGTTTTGCTAGAATAAGTGACAAGTGATTGTTTTAAAATCGGAAAAAGCGAAATCAAGCTCAGGCGGGACTCCAACCCGCGATCTTTTTTTTCCTAACGATTTAGGTGAGCATACTAAATGCTTTAAAATTTATTTTATATCGTGCGAAAAATCCCCACGGATACACCCAAGCCCAAGTCGGTGCCGGTGAAATTAACTATCCTTGATAATTTCTATTTAATAGTAGTTGAGAAGCTAGACAGCCTCCGTGGCGTAGCGGTAGTGAACGCGGCCGCTACGCAGGAGGCGCGGGTTCGATCCCCGCTCAGTGCAAATATTTGTGTGAAGGAAATATGAGTATTTGCATTGGTCTGATCGTGCCTCGGAGAGCACGTTAAGCCGTCGGTCCCGGTTGCCATAAGAACATCTATGGCAGTCGTTACGGGTAGTTGGAGCCCTCAAAAATCCAAAAACAACGGTCTAACTGCAAAAACTTCGATATCGCCTAATGTTAACATTGGGTTGTGGATGTCAGATGACAATCGCTTCACGGAAAATATCGAGGTCTAGTCAAATCCGTGGTTAAGACTGGTAAAAGCGGACCCCAGACTTCGAGCTGAAAGCTTCGGATGCGACTGGGAAATAAAGCTAAGAGGAAGAAGAAGTAGTTGAGAAGCTATGGAACATATGAACGTGATGAACCTACATACATACATAAATAGCCTGTCAAAATCATAACCCTCCGCCTTAGTCGGGTAAAAAATATGCTGAAGCATAGACGCAAAAATATTTATGGGTAAAACTCGCCACTATTTCGTTGCTTGAAGAGTCATCGACTATCTACTACTAATTACAATTTAACGAGAAATTTCCCAATAAAAATCCCCGTTTGGCCGCACCCAGAGCAACAATGAGAGTGTTTGTAGCAACAAAGGATACACCTGACATTGTTATTCCTTGCTGGAATTTCATTAAGAATGCACGAACGCAGACATGAAACAACATTGACCTGTTGGGAACGGCGGGTCGCGGCGTCGATTCTGGCTAGCTGCAAATATTTATAATGTATGAACAAGTTATCTATGTATTTGTACAATCAATGTATTTTTGTATCATTTAAGCATGTATATATTCTTGAAGGGATTGAGAAGCTGGCAGGGTTCAGGTTATTAGAGACTCCTGGCTGCGGTGTGTAATATAACCCCTATTCAGCCAAATATCTATTTCACAGCCTTATTCCTTAATAAGACGACACAAGGCCTTCCTTGTGTCGTCTATTGCTTAATAGAAGAGCTACCAATAGTACCAATAACAGTATTAAATCCCACTAAGAATTACCTCCTTACACACCATGACTAATTCATGAGCTATCTCTACTTCTTTACTCGAGTGAGTTTGAGGGCGACTCGGATACAAAATATTTTATCCATGGCCGAATTTACTACCTCCATAAGTTTATGTAGGCTTTTCGACTGAATTTGCACGTTTTTATCAACTCCAATTATTTTGGACTCCCTAAACCCCGGGTTACTGGGACAGACTGGCTGCGGAAGGATTGAGAGCTATGGCGCACATTGGGAGAGGCCTATGTCCAGCAGTGTCTACAATATGCTAATTTCTGAATCTCGTACATCATCATGTAGGTATGCCTACCAGCTTGTAGATAAGGTCAACTTGAACCCCAAGCTCTTGGTGAGCCCTACACACCTCACCTCACAAACTTCCAAAGTAGGTATACCTGTTTAGAAGGTCTTTGACTGGCTCTTTCATCATATGTCAACTCGCTGGCCGTCAGCACTTCTACTTTTCACGAGACATTGTACAAAATACATAGTAATATAACTCCGGACACGTATCTTGGAACTAAAATATGCTCAAAATGTGCCCTATACGCGCAGTACACATTTCTTGGGTGTCTTTTGAGGATAGCACGGGGTGCTACTGCGGTGGACGAGCTCAAATTCACCGAGCATAGAATTATTACAAAGCAATCCGCGGGCGCCAGAGCCTCGTTTGTCTTGCGACTTAGGTCCAAGATACGTGTCCGGAGTTTATATCAGTACAGCATTGTTTAAATCAGAAATCAGAATACCATGCAATACCAGGGAGTATTTACTCGTATCATTCGTTATTATATGAAGAAAGTAGGCGTATATGACCCAACGAACTCGGCGTAGGACGTTTGTAATAGATAAGATAGTGAAAGATGTTTGCTTTGGTATAAATAAATAGGGAATGAAGTACTTTTGGACTTTCATTACGATAGCGAGGACAATCAACGTACATTCGCCCTTTAGACGTGGTTCAACACATTCCTAAAAACTTCTATCTATATTATTTATCAATACTATTATTTTAATTGTACATGGATAATGTTTGTTCGCGATGGACGCAAAAAGTACTGAACGGATTTTGATGCGATTTTAAAACTGACATAAGAGATCCACGCGGGTGAAGCCGTGGGTGGAAGGCTAGTTCATTATTTGACACTACAAACATACATTACAAACATACTTACTTACGCAGGTATGTACAATAAAACTTAATGAAAAACAACCAGTTCTGAGCAGAACGTCCTTGAAGCTGAATGTCTTTTGAATGAGTTAGTCCACTAGTCAAAACGTCTATCGGATAATATGACCTCAACGTGAAAACGGCCAAGGAGCAAGTCGTCTTCAATTCATGTAGTCCTTAGTGCAAACGGTCTTTAACGGAAAATGACATAAAATCATATAGAGGTTAACGCATAATGAGCTCTTTCATGCAAATACAGCGTACTATATATTCAAAACTAGAAAACTGTTACTAAAGTTGTTTATGAAGGATGACCCTTCATAAACAACTGGTAAAATGCAGTATCATATCATCAACACAAAATTCTACACTAAGCACGTCCAAGTTATATCTTTTCGCGATGAAATTCAAACCAATCCACAACCCTCACAATTGCACATCCCTATAAAAATCGAGTGCTATCAAATTTCGCCATAAATTCGTTAGGCTTCCTGCACCGGGTATGCAATACGTCTATATCCCTGCGGCGAAAAAACACAATCCTTGAGTCTTCGAGCTCGAAATGCTCGAATCATTATGGTCTGTAAGTGTGTGTGTCTCAATGACCGGTCTTGGAGGCAAGTTTCGGTGCTATAGCAGATTTTAAAGTGTTCGGTGGTGTGGGCGTGAGTTAATTCAGTTCGCTCTGGGGTAGGAGAAGTATTGGCAATTTAGATATTTAAAAGGTTTGAGATTCTTGTTACGAGGTTTTAGAGGCTATTCTTTTAAACGGGACACACATCACATAGTAGGTAGTACAGTACATATTATACCTACCTACCTCGTCTACCTACTTAGTTCGTGCGAAATCTTGAAGATGTAAAAGTTATTGTTTGTCCTTCTGGAAGTAAACACTACTGTACCTATGCTTAGTTAAATAAAGTTAGGTGTTTAGCTTTTTAAACCATTTAGACGACGGCGGCGACGACCACGTCGTCGCCGCCGTCTGAATTGTTTGCGATGATACCAATCATAAGTACCCGAAAGTATTAAGTATTTCTTTAAAGTGCCAAATAAAATAAAAAATGTCGTTAAAAATCATAGAGATGTAAATCTCTATATTTTGTGTTGCGTGTTTTGTGTGAAAATTGTGCGAAAAACTATGCTGTAACGCCTGTAACCGCACCTTTAGACTAAAATTTTACCCAGAAATGTATTTCTAGCAGCGAAAAGGCCCTTGTTTATTTTACTTTGACTGTACCACTTTTAAAATTTCTAAAATATTCTTGCAAAACATACCCTATGATTCCAGAAGTCAATGAATATTCAATTCATGTAAGTATATTTTATTCCGTATTGCTTTAGCTACGGACTCAATTTACGAATCTATTAATGTACCTACATTACTGTTAACAAAGTGAACAGCGTTTTTCATCCATTGCCACTTTAAACCCTTCAAATATTCCGAAATTCATTCTCTCTTGTACAAATGCCATCTGTAACTTAAAATGAAGCCAGTAACAGTTGGGTCAGCATCATTTGCACCCTCTTTCACCCTCTTCCACTAACGGATTCAGCAAAATTCGTTCCTGCATTCCTTCCCTAATGGATGCCCGCGGCAGAATTGACGGTCGAACGCCCCGAAATCTTCAGATCTAAATACATGAGCTTTTATTATACAGGGTCTAAGTTACTGGACCGAATGAAAGTAATTTCGTAAAACAACAAAACCCGCTTCGCAATCGTAGGTAATAAGAATTGCTTTTATGGTTAGACGATTTTGTACTCCGAGTGTTTTGGTTAATGAAATGTGAGGTTTGAGATGTTTTCAGAGTATTCAGTAATTGAAATACTAATGCTCAAGATCGGAATCAGAACTTGATACTGCCTACAGGCACATTTCTATTCTAGATATCGCTTATGTTGATTTTGAGAATTGATAGGAGTGAAAACGGGTTCTTTGATATACGACGAATACCATTTTAGTCTCTCCATGAATACGGCAGCTGCTTCTAGGCAAGCGTGCTCCAGTATAGTCTAATGCGAACCTTTAAAATTCCTCAGATTAACGCATAATGAATCGCAATAGAATCAGTTGACATTCGTTTTATTTTGCATAAACTTTCTCATAATCTTTTTGTCCTGAGAAATAAATGAATGTTCGGTCATAAGTCTTGGTCGTAAAGGTAAACGAGATATTATATCAGGGGGTAATAGGGCAGTAGGTAGTACTGATTTAAGATGAAATAAAGCCTGCTATAAATCTGCAATACTTAATTTCACTGAAGAAGTAAATAGAAATAATAGTATTCCTGGCATTGACTCGCAGATTCTATTCAGATGCCTTTCTTTTTATTCCCATTATTATGCTGATTCAGCATTCGCACTTAAAGAAATTTCATCCTGAATAAAATATGAATGTCTAAGGATTTAATCTCGTTATGATCTGAATACCCAGTCTGTTATAAACGCCTCTATTTCTATAGCCATAAATACTATTTTATCACAAAGAAGACACCACTCCAATATGTCTTAATTTACCAACAAGTAGGGGCCAGCGTAAACAAATGAGCAAAACAGGACATTAATGTATCAAAACGCACCTGTGTTCAGTATAAAAAAGCCCCTCTGCGTGAAACTGTAGGGAGGAAAGCAATTTAGGGTGATACATAGTAGGTATTGACGCAACCCTCGCTTTTACACGTAATTACTAAGGGTCGACCTACACGGGCATCCGGCCTCAGCCACAAATCGCCGCCACTGGCAACCGGCATATTTCTTGTAGTAGACTCACCGTACACGGTGGCCGCCACACGTTGCAAATCGTCTCTGCACGCTTTTTGTCACTAAACGTCGACACAGAACGCCGCCGCCACACGCCACTTGCGCGATTGTTCAAAGGTTACTATAACATAATATCACACATAGAAGGCTTAGGTACACTCAGGATCAGGAATAGACTCTGACCAGGAGGTCATTATGATACTTACTGCGCACATGGGTTTAAAGTAGCAGCCACCGATGGAATTGTCGACCACACGGCCTTGATTCTGCTAAAGCAAAACCACCGTCATACCACGGACACTGTAAAAAATCGATTTAAATCGATTATTTAAAGTATCGATTTAAAATCTAAAAATAATAGCTTTTTCTAGAGTGAATGAAAAAGTGTAATGAAACTCTTTTCATTTAATTTCGGACTTTAAGTCTATAGCAATTAGCAATAAAGTCTATTTAATGCCATTTTTGCAGTGTCTGTGGTATGGAAGTGGTTTTACTTTAGCAGCATCGAGAGCTACTAATGGCTGTCGCACGCTTCAACCACTTTTGTGGTTGCTCCGAGCTTTTCGTGGCGACGTTTGTGGCTTTTGTCGCGTGTGACCCGTGTGCTGCGACCCTAAGAGTAGGGCCGTTGAATGAACCTAGCAACTTTCTTAGGTAGGAAACTAACTACAGCGGTCGGGTTGCGAGACATGCAAATTTTAATGTTAGGTCCTCGCATTACTTGGCTACAATGGCTACCCTTCCCTCGTTTAGAATTCCTTGAAAGCGAACGTTTGTGGCTGTTAGAAATTGTTTTGTATTTTATCGTAGGGTTGGTTAGTGGAGTGGGTGGGTTTTATTTGCATAGCTT
This sequence comes from Eilema depressum, assembly GCA_914767945.1. Lineage (NCBI taxonomy): Eukaryota > Metazoa > Arthropoda > Insecta > Lepidoptera > Erebidae > Eilema > Eilema depressum. Next base: position 17,733,873 of record OU612032.1, read on the forward strand.
TCAATGTTTTCGGTTTAGTTTTTAAATTATTTTAATGACTCGGTCAAACTTATGTCTCTAGTCTACAATTTTTTGTTCAACATATATGGACACACCTGTAAATCCCTGAAGGAGTAGGCAGAGGTGTATTAACACCCACATTTCGCTAAATAATAAAAATACCAATAAAATAAACTTATCAATTAGCATACGTCACACACATTCGCATGCATACCTAATGTTCGCGAAAACTTCCGACTATGTCATACATAAATCGTATAACTGTTCGCAAGTCACAACTCAGTTCTAACAATTATGATGGATTCTGCGTTAGAGTCCTAGTTTTGAATGACCCCATACATCACAAGTTAAATAATAAATGAGACACATAGCTAGTGATGGATAGTTTATAGTTTCCTGCTTAGTGTAGTAAAGACATGGGAGGTTGATAGTACTTTTGAGTCTTAAGTCCGAAGTTCGAAGAGTTCCGAAGTCGACCACAGTTTGTTAAACTTCGATACGAATAACGGAACCAGTGACAGGGGCGGATCCAGCTTTCAATTCAGGGGGGGGTCATGGTGTAGCCGAGACATAGTTTCGGGGAGGGGGGGGGTTGTCTAGTCTCCCAATAAAATGTCATTGAACAATACAATGAAAATAAATGTGTATGAAATTCATGACGAAATAATGGAGGAGGAATGAGGTGAAAGGAGAAAAGTAAGATACCTTGAACGACTGTTGTTAAATACGATCCAGAACCCGGTTAAGCTGCTGGCCCTCAAGTTGAAGGACGCAGCTGGCACTCTGGCTTGAGGGGGCTGGAAGACTCCTGCAGGCGACTCAATGGCGAAAAAAGATGTCAGAGCACCTTCGGTACTAAATCCGTATCAAAAGGCGGGAAATCGAGGCTTCGAAGTCCCAGCTTTATCGGGACATGGTGGAGTTGAAACTACGACTTGGACAACCAAGCGCAGGGCACGCCGTGATAGTGATGGTATTTCTTACCACCACTATCACGGTGAACTAGCTAGCCGCAGCTAACTATCACCCATCATGGAGAACTGGCTAGAAAGGCTTCAATGGGGAACTCTCGTAGCGGTTGACGCAGATGATCACCGGATATGGATGTTTCGGAAGTTAGCTGCGGCGAATTCAGAAGAAGCCAACGCCCGGTGTCATCACTGTGATGCAAGCGAGGACACGGGCTGCATACGCGGACCGAATACCCGGCATGGGAAACGCCGAAGCGGGTCCTTGTGGCGGCCCTCGGGATGGGAGTTCTCTCGCTCAGCACTCTCTCTCGCTTGCTTACAGTGATGGCGTAAAACCGTAAGCTCGCGGCTGCCACCGCCTCCATCTAAGAGCAAGTAATGCTCGAGAAGGAGGCGGGGGAACGGGTCTGGAGAAGATTCAGTTATTTCCCATTCCGCATAATACACAATGCGCGAAGGACTCGGGCGACGTAGGTCACTCAACATCCCCATTAGTACGGGCCTGGAAATGACAGGGGGAACCGCCTGACACTCTAAAAGAAGCAAGCCGCGTTGGCGGAGCGATGCGCACCTCCCCCTTTCATGATTATCGTACATATTTTCCTGATTGCTTCCGAATCCGAGGTGACCTCGGAGATCAGGGGCCGCCTTCCTTCACTTCCTCCTCCACTTCGCACGACGTTGGGCGTCCATGGTGATGAGATGAGACCATTTGCACGCATGTCACCCTTCACGACTTCAAGCCAAGACTTCTTGGGCCTATCCTTTCCACCTGGTCCTGCCAGCCATTTGTTACCCACGTAGCCTGGCGGTTGCTGCAAGACGTGGCCACACCAGCGAAGGCGGCTCTCTTGCATTTTATGTGTGATGTCGCGGACATGAAGGCTGCCGCGGATCTGAGAGTTCCTCATGCGATCTTAACGTGTGACGCCGCACATCCACCGCAGCATTTTCATCTCCGTGACACGTAGCTTCTGCTTATGTCGCTCCAGCAGCGGCCACGCCTTACAGCCGTGTAAAAAGACAGGCCTAATGATCGTTTTATAGACCTACCCCGTCAACCAGACTGCCATTTTAGGTTCAAATGTGACGCCAATCATTTCCCGCCCCTTGGCCCACATGGCGGCAATTCGTGCCTTGACGTCGCGGTTGATGTGACCAGTCACGTGAAGTACAGATCCCAGGTACTTTTTTTTATTTTTTTTTATCGTGCGAAAAATCCCCACGGGGGAGGTCCCCGCCGGAGCCAGAGGAGGAGGTTATGTCGGACTCGAACCGACTAAAACGCACGCCGTCTGTGGGCCGTCAGTTGCCGGAGGTGAGATTGTCGTAGCCATATCCCTAGCACCCCGGCCGACCCAGAGCCATATCTCTCGATCTGGCCCTCTTCCGGTGTGGGGACCATAGAGTCCCCAACTCGCCCCCGGGTATGGGGAGGCACGCAATGCGCGTTGCCGCCGCGGCCTGCTTCTGCTAGGGTGACAGGCGGCTCCACCCGTCACCCCCAGGCCCGCGCTCATAGGGGACGGAGGTCATTCTGCGACCTCCGACGCCCGAGTTGCCGATGCTCGTTGCGGGCCGCGCGGTTAGCGATTCTCCTGCGCTCCTCGCGGGCCGCAAGGTCTGCGATTCTTCTGCGAGCAAAGTGACGAGCGTGAGAACTCTCACTCCCAAGGTCGCCACCAGCTCCCGTCTCGGCGTCTCCCACGCCAGACACTCGGTGAGCGTGTGCAGCGCCGAGTCCTCGCTCGCGTCGCAGTGATGGCATTCAGACGTTGGCTCTTTCTTCGCGGTCCGATGCAGATACCGCCCGAAGCACCCATGGTCGGTGTCACCCACTCCGGCTCCGGCGGGGGAGGTATCTGCGGGGATTTTTCGCACGATAAAAAAAAAGGCCAGCTGCGTCATCCGCAGCAGAAGATGGCCACTGGCCACAACCGCTGGGCCCGCGGTAATAGCGGTAGTAAGGCCCATCCAATCCTATGGGGAGTGGCTAGAGAGGCCACATGGCTGCCTCTGGTACCGGCTGACGCAGGTTATTACCGGGCACGGGTGCTTTGGTGACTACCTACGTCGGATCGAGAAAGGAAGGCTTCTTCCAAGTTCACAAAAAGTTTTTGTAAGCAAACAGTAACATAAATACGGGGCCTTTGAAGCTGAGCCCAAGTCAAATTGTTGCCCGAATCGAAAAAGGACCTCATGACTGTCAGCTCCAGACCTTCGAATGCCGGCATGGTTAGTCATTCGCGCTTATTTCTTTAACATAGCGGACAGGGTGTCAGGTCCGAAAACTATTCGAGTCCATCGGTTGATCGGCTGCGCTGCACGATACATTGAAATTTTCAATCGTGCGAATAATATTCATACTGATGTTTGGTGCCTCATAAAATTATAATACCATTATTACATTTATTACTACAAAGAGACAGTCTTCTTATGCGTGGTATTTTTTAAAATTGATCAGTGACATTGGTATATTTTTTAGTAGGTGACCCGCCCAGGGGGGGGTCATGACCCCCACGACCCCCCCCTGGATCCGCCACTGACCAGTGAGAAGCCCTAATTTATTAAAACAATAAACTAAATTATCACATTGAAGTCTTTTTCACCGTAAGCTGTATCTGCTGTATGCGTATGCTGCTGCTGCGGTCTGCGGTCGATTACGGCATCGTACCTTTACTCTCCGGGTTTATAGGCTTATATTTGACCTCAATCGCAGGTGGTGGTAAGTGATGATGTGGTCCAAGACGAAGTACGTTCTCCTAGAAGGAAGGAACTTGAAGAATTCCAGGTTTATAGGCTTCAGGGAACATTATACTCAGTTACGATCCCACTCCTAGCTGTGTGGCTGGACTAGTGGGACTAAAAAACTGATAACTGCACTGTATGTCTTGTCTTTTCAGAGACTTTGCCTTCAGCTTACCATCAGGCGAGGCGAAGTCAAATTGACGTGTCCTATATAAAAAAAAAAAAAAACCTGTTCCCAACTTAGTTGGGGCCAGCATTCTGTCTAACTAAAACAATGCCAGTACTTTGAAACTTCTGTACTTTCTCGGATTCGATTCCCGAGACGGACAAAACATTTTGGGCTTAGCAAATTATCAGCAGCACTGAAATACTGAAATGGTGCCATGTAAACAGCAAAAGGCTCTACTAGGGGCGAGTGCAAAACGAAAAATATTACAGCAATATAGATTTCATATGACTCTGCTTACCCCTTAGAGAATGTACAGGTATCAGTACAGAAAAGGTAAAACCAATCATTGCGGTGGAGTGCTACAATATCCAAGCGAATTAAAAGTAACTAAGCCTTTTGTACCGAGTTTTATTTCGACAATAAACGCGCAGTCGATACACGATGGTGGAATGGCAAAAGATACGAAGCGACATCATCAGTTGGAATGAAAATCAATACCTAACTAACTGTTTATGATGTCATTTAGTAACTTTTATCTGTGAAAATTCGATGTCACTTAAGGCGTTCTGGCAATTCACCCTCCTATAGATATATTAGTCTGTAGTCTGAAAATAGACTAAGTAGGAGTATCTGATGTATCGCGAAGTAAATAATTTCTCTATAGGTATGGTACAGCGATGCTTTAATTTTTCATCTTCATTGCATCATCAGCATAAAGTTAGTCCTGGTCTCCTGGTTAAATCCAAAACCTGAAGTTTGGAGTCCGTCTTTTCTTCTTGATTTGTCATATCTTTTGAGCGTCTACAGTTTAACTTTCTGAACCCTTACCCTTTTTTTTATCGTGTGAAAAACCCCACGAATACCCTCCGCCGAAGCCAGTGGAGGAGGCTATGTCGGACTTGAACCGACTAAAACGCACGCCATCGGTGGCTCGTCGGTTGCTGGAGGTGAGGTAGTCGTAAACATGTCTCTCGCACCCCGGCCATATCTCTCAAATTGCCCCTTTTCCGGTGTGGGGACCACGAAGTCCCCACCTTACTCCCGACCCGAGTATGGGGAGGCACGTAATGCGCGCCGCCGCCGTGGCCTGCTTCTGCTAGGGTGCACTCCCACATGATGGGTCTTACCGCCGCTAGCACGGCGTGCCCTAATATTGAGTACCCTACAATGAATTAATTCCTTTGACACACAAATCGCCTTTAGGCTGGTAAGTTCTCGCGAACAAAGTCGCGATTCACAGCCAGATAAATATTCCAAATGAAAGTAATTAAACTGGAGGCGAAGTTCCACGTCGCTGATCAGCTGAATGGATCTGGCTGAAAGGACAAAGACCATGACAGTATGGACCGCATACGGTATTGCTTCAGGTACATCCCGGAACACGGGGGTGGCGCGCACTGCGTACCTCCCCATACCCGGGGTCGAGCTGGAGACTCCGCGGCCCCCACATCGGAAGAGGCCCAAATGGAAAGATATCGCCCTGGGTCGGCCGGGGAGCAAGTCTACGATAATCTTACCGTCCGCAACCGACGACGGCCCACAAACGGCGTGCGTTTTAGTCGGTTTGAGTCCGACATAACCTCCTCCACTGGCTCCGGCGGGGGAGGTATCCGTGGGGATTTTACGCACGATAAAAAAAGGTACATACCGGGCATAGGTTCTCATGGGTAGCGAGCAAAATTTCACACGGGCGAAGCTGCGAGCATCAGCTAGTTCCAAACGAAAGTAATTAAAGTGGGTTTCTGTAAGTTGTCTCCAAACATTCGACGTCGAAGTTCCACGTCACTCGTCACTTTATTTGATGTTCAGTTGCTTCAGCATTTATTTAGTTTATTTCGTTCCTCATTATGGTTTGTTTAATTTGTTCCAAAGCTTTGGAATGTTTGCTTACTTTCCAAAATTAAGAGCCATTGAGGCACTTTGGTTTTAGTAAGCGTGACTTTTTAAAATTAGATATGAGTTTACAAGTTAAGTGTGTTGCTTAACTTTCCTATACCCGTTTTCGTAATAAAAGTCCGTTCAAAATAGAGTCTCAATCTAATCTCAATCTCCCAAATGCCAAAAACGGTACTCTCTCGTAAACACATGACAGATTACTAGAAAAAACGTTTACATCTTGATCGCATTTAATATGAGAAATTGATATAGTCGACGTTGTAAACGTAGAAGTCGTGGAGGGTGACATGCGTGCAAAAGTTTCACTACCATGGACGCCCAAGATCGTGCGAAGTGGAGGAGGAAGAGCCGGAAGGCGGACCCTGAGTTCCGAGGTCAGTTTGGCCTCGGATGCAATCAGAAAAATGCATCTTCATGCAGATGATGATGATGATGGGAAATTGGTAGATAACACCCTTATTTTGCTGCGTTTGTTTTTAAGTTCTAAGACTACCTACTTGCCGTCAACCGGATACTGTCTCAGAGACTATGCTCACTTTCGGAAAACAGTCCTATCCTCATCTTATATAACTTCCACGGAAAGGGATGGGGGTGGGCCTTTGTATTCAATTTCGCCAATCATTTCTCCCGATATCAGGCGGCCCGACGGTGGTAGAAAAATATTTCTAAATGGTCGGTATTTAACGAGTTTCTTTTTAATAACGTCCATCGTAGCGTAGGCTGAAGTAATTGGAAGGTAATGGATTTTAAACACAATTACAAAGGTACTCTTAACTTCAATAGCTTTCGTTATTAATGGAGTGGCTCGTGGCTAAGTGTAAATAAGTACCTATCATTGCAAAGGCAAATAAGTAGGACTACTACTTTAATCAGTATCAGTTAAACTTGATAGCAGTTATTTTGCATTGGTAAAATTCGATCCAAAGGAACTCCCTCATAGGTCAAATTTTGGCTAATTGCTTCTCCTATACTAGAGAATTATGTAACACTTTTCCCCCATTCGAGTATTGAGCCCAGGGAACCCAAAACCCGACGAAGGAACAAGCATACTGCCGAAGTAGATGTACCTACGCATGAAATATGCATTGACGACTTGAAAACTTTCTTTCTTTTTGCCTCTTATCACCATTTCCTTTCTTCCCGTATTTCAATGGAACTCATCACAGCACGAGGCAGATAGTTGGAGTTGGTCAAAGTTAAGTATCTTGAACTTTGGGCGTCTTTAGTTCGAAAGTATTTTAGTTGAATCGGAGTGGATGTCAGAATTGAGATCGAGCCGATTAAAACGGGGTGTTCTGTAAACGTAAGCTTTTTTTCCAGGTACTCCGGGTATACTTGTCCTAGTACTGGACTCCCCAATAATCCTGTAAATCACCATTCTTAATTCACGCTGAATCTGGGAACCTAACTTGTGGTAGGTATGTTGGTGCTGGATAGATTATGACTACATACATAAGCAGGCTAAACCAAGCAGTCCATATTATGCCTACCTTCGTATCAACATCGTGGAATGGTACCGCGAACCAAGGCTTCCCCGTCAGGCTCCTGCGGAACCCAGCCTCTCTCTCCACAGGACCCTCAGGTGTCCCAACATGAGCCCACAACACCACTTGCACAATCTTCAACCGAGGATGCACTTTGTTAAAAACCTCTTCCAAACGAACCCCGAAATCGTCACTAGTATCGCTTATGTTCGCGAATGAGAAATAAATACCGCACACAGCTCCCTCCCCTTCTTCTACACAATCAGATAAAGCTTCGAGTGTCGAAATATTCTCAAACTGTCCATTTTGAGTTCCAGACACACATTTAACCAACACCTTACCAAAGAGTTTTTCGCGCCAATCCATTTTAGCGGCTTGTTTTAAAATTTAAAATTTCGAAACCACATCCATAAATTAGAACACGTTAGAATTAGGAAACAAGTTTATTTATTCAGAGGTTGTAATAAAAAATTAACACTAAATTACTGCACTGTTAATAAACTTCAAATTAATACAACTCAACCAAAAATATTTGCGCAAGGAGACCGCGAATGGAATGCGAATGAAACTTTTACAAAACAATAAGCATGGCGAATCATGACGTGATACAAATAAGTTATCAGAAGTAAGTTTTTAAACACATTCGTTATGGCAGACAGGATGTGCAGCGGCGAATATAAGTTTTATTTTTAAATTGGTCACGCGTTCGAGGCACGGGCCGCAAGGTGCAACGGCCGCTCGCCCTCGTAAACAAAGGCAGACTGGATGGAGGACGGAGGGAACGCGGGAGCCCTCTGCCTCAGACATAGAGCAAACATTTGAAAATAAACAGACACGTGAGATCGAAAAAAAGAGCCCCACTAATACTTATTTGCCTTATTTGAATGTAAATACGCAGTGCCAAGCGATTTGTTTGAATAGGTTAGGCTATCAGTGATAGAGTCTAACGAACTCTCGTTCCATTGTGATACAGAAAAAAATGAATGAAGCTGGATAAAGATTCAGGTGCTAAGCATTATCGTAAGGTTTAGATACTCTTATGCAATGTTAATCTGATTATTAATTTAGATACCTGATTTGAAGGTCTACCTTGACCTAGACTAGGCGGAGTAGGGTCAGTCGCCTCCTTCTAAACTCTAATCATTTATTAAGGCAAGAAATGCAAATCATTGTGATGACTTTTTTGATGACTCAGGTGAAGGAGCTCACTTCAGATAGAAGTAGTATTGCAGGGAGTTCACTGATGACTCTATCATCAGCCTATGCCTATTCGTTGTACGTGTGATTACAGCACCCATCATCAACCAAATAATTCACCCAGCACTGGCCTGCAAGGTGGCGCACGGGATTTGTTAATTGCTGAAGGGCAAATCCTCCAGCCGATATGACCAATCGCTATGATGGCTTGACAGGCGGCATCTCGCCTACCCCCGACCTCGTTATGCAGAGGACGACTGCCACCACCCGTCCGATATTCCACATCTACCGGTGTACTTCGCCGAGAATCCATTCTTCATTCAAATTCAAAGGGGGCGTTCCGGCTAACGCGCAAGTTGCTTCCGGTGACATGGTATGACGTATGGACGTAAGGCCACAACCGCCAAAAAGTTTATTGACGTCTACCTCCACCTGCTGTAAATATTGTGATATTACATATTGTTTTAAACTATTGTTCTAAACCATGGGATGTTATTACCTTGATCACGTTACAAAATATACCTACTCTAGAATAAATAGAGCAGTATGCGTTTTTGAGTGTCTTTTGAGGATAGCACGGCGGCGTGCTTCGGCGGTGAAGGAGCTCAAATCCACTCATCATTTCATCATCATTTCAGCCATAGGAAGTCCACTGCTGGACATAGGCCTCCCCTATAGATCTCCAATAAGACCGGTTGGAAGCGGCTCGCATCCAGCGCGTTCCCGCGGCCTTAATCCACTAATCATAGATTATCCGAACATCTGGGTACTTGGAGCCCTAAAAAGTCCAAAAACCTAATCTTACTACAGAACTTCGATATCGCCAGTGGGTTGTGGAGGTCAGACATCAGTTGCTTCTCTGAAAATATCGAAATTCGACTCGGCTGTTCTTTAGCCGACCGCAAATGAGTTGCAAAAAGACTTGGAGGATGATAACTTGAAAAGTGTCAAGAGCGAATCTGTGAGTTCCCCGAATGTACCTAACTCTTTCGTCTAAGCGACACTTGACATCGAATTTGTATAGGTATAGGTCCAAACACATATCTTGGACCTAAATCGCTAGACAAACGAGGTCCTGACTGAGGCACGCGGTTTGTTTTATATTGATGAATTTAAGCTCGTCCACCGATGTAGCACCCCGTGCTATCCTCAAAAGACACCCATGAAACACGTACCACGAGTATAGAGCAGCTGTGCATTTCACTAACAAGCACAACGATGCGACAACGATGCGAGTCGCAACGATGTGCGCGATAGACACTGTCATTGGTCGATTTCCAATGACGTGATACAATCTGACCAATAACAATCTACGTTGCGCCTCGCATCGTTGTCGCATCGTTGTGCTCGCTTAGTGAATTGCAGTGCTGAGCACATTTTGAGCACATTTTTAGGCCCAAGATATATGCACCGAGCAATATTATTAGAGAACTGCGTGTTGTTATGTAATCAATCAGTCAACAACACCGTGACTGTGAGCAAGTTCAATGCATATAGCGTGCTGTTTTAGTGAAGTTTCAGACGCAATCGAAATATCGGGCAGCTCATTCATCATGCTTGGTCGTCAATCTGGACAGTCACCTAGGAAGTCTGCAGATTACTTATATAGTTTTTTTTAAGTTATTGTAAGAACTTAATCAATTTTGAGCCCGGGACCTCTCGATCGTAAGGCCGACTCCTTAACCACTAAGCTACCGACGCTTCACTATGTGTATTAACCTTTGAGGTCGCGGGTTAGTATCCCGGTCAGAGCAAACATTTTTATGCATGAATATTTGTATTGGTTTGGGTTTCTCTATGTATAATACATAATATATGCTTAGAGTATACCTACATTATGGTCATACACGTGCCTACGGTTCATTCTTAGTTAGGCGCGCTGTATAATAAATAATGTATAGGTAGGTACTCTAAGTACGTATGTATTTACTATGTATGTTTATTCGCCATAACCATAACACAAGCTAGTTAAGACATTTTTATGTGTAAATAAAGCTGCGTGGAATGTCGCAATATATTTATTTTCATACTTGTTTCGGCACCCCTACGCCATTAGAACAGGTAGCACGGTCAATTAATTTCTGTAGTTAATTTATTGCGATTAAACATGTCCTATTTGTACACGAGCGGCTGAACAGAAATAAATATGGTGGCTCTATGGTAGGTAGGTACTTGATAACGAACACGCATAGGTTATTTGTTTGTCTATGAAACTGTCACCTGTATTAAAGCGCTGAAGCAAGAATAGACGCTGTACGCATTTTTTTTAAATTATTATTATGCTACTTAGGTCGCAGACAAGCACACGACCCACCTAATGGTAGGTAAGTGGTTACTGTGGCCTATGGGCGACTGCAACACCAGGGGAGTCACACTCGTGCTGCCGACTCTGTAAGAATAGAGAGATTCAGTCAGGCGCGGTCGCAGCTTGAAGTTTTGGGGGGGTCACTTCGAAAATTCCTTAAGAAATTTAACCCCCCGCCCCCTCCCCTCGTACTGGGACTTTTCAATATGACGTGCATGGTTTGGGGGGGGGGGGTCATGTCCCCTGTGACCCCCCCCCCCCCCCCCTCGGAGCGCGCCTAGATTCTGTGCCGTCAGCGCAAAAGATAAGCAGGACAAGCCTTTGGTTTTCCCACTGACAGCACAAAACCTCTTCAGTGAGCTCTGGCTATCCTACTCACCGCTGGGAATAAAATACGAGGTTATTCAGCCGCGGTATTCTGTAGGGTGGTTTACCTTCGTACTTCCCCAGTCGGACAGTGAACAGTGAACAGTGAGCAATGCCTTATTTATTACTATAAAAACTCTTCCCATGCGTTATCAGATAAGGCGACTAAGGAATAGGGCTGTTTAACATCAGACAGTAGATATACAGCCCAGACTGAGCCTCAGATGCATGGCTCGAGTCAACAATAGTGCCCGGAATACGGCAATAGGCTCACCTTCTGTTACGTGGGACCGAATATAATTTTTAGTGAAATGTGGGTGTAATATCACCTCTGCGTAACCATCCGGGGATAAATAAATAAATAAATAAATATTCTACAACATTCTACACAACGCTATCTAGACCCATGGTAAGCTTAATTAGCTTGTGTTATGGAATCTAGAATGCGGATAAACATACTTAGATACATTTTTTTTTGTAAATACATACATATTATACATAGAAATACCCAGACCAATGCAAATACCCATATTCATGCATACAAATATTTGCACTGAGCGGGGATCGAACCCGCGCCTCCTGCGTAGCGGCCGCGTTCACTACCGCTACGCCACAGAGGCAGTCAAAGGCGTGATTATATTACGTATGCATGTGTGTATTTTACGTGCCAGACAAACACATACCTAGTTGACTTGGCCCTTAGATGTGTGCAACACACGGGGCGTTACACTCGTGCTGCCGACTTCGTAAGAACCTTCTAATGCTCTTCTTAAAGAACCCCATATTATTGTAGTCCTTTGGAAAGACCACAGTAAGGAGTTCGTTCCACAGGTTGAGTGTGTCCTCTTGTATTATTTGAGCTCCATATATTTATTTCTAATTAATATTGTTTCTAACTGATTTATGAAAAAATAGCCTATTACCATCACTGAAAAGTGGTTGGTCGCGTGGGATCGAGTAACATAAGTACCTAATTAAATGTGGGTGTTTATACATCTCTACCTGCTCCCACGTGACAGCACGAGTGTGACTCCCCTGGTGTTGCACTCGCCCATAGGCCACGGTAACCTCTTGCCATCAGGAGGGCCGTGTGCTTGTCTGCGACCTAAGTAGTATAAAAAAACGTGCTAATATATGCGTGAGCGTATATTTATGTAATTTTATGAATGTGAGAGTAGGTAGGTACCTACCTAACCCTTTCTATCCAATGATATATTATAAACTATAGATATGTTGTCCGCACTCTAAAATGGCGACAAAAAAATGATGACTTTTGGTCATCATTTTATGCACCAATCAGAATCGCGACCAAAAAAAACAATTATAATAATAAATTCGTAATAATATAATATTATTAATGTAGATACATAAATATAATTCATATAAATTAATAACATTGACATATTTTTAATAAGTAACTAAACTGTTTTTATACTTAGTGTATGCGCCATTTTTGAAAGCCGCCATCTTCTTGTATGACGTATCTATGAATATAATACATCATTGTTTCTATCCGTTTATTAACTTGTAACAATAAACCCCTGAAACTATCGCAATAAAATTCAATAACGGACTAGCCGAGCTTTGGGTAGGGTTCTCAACAATCTCAACCCCTTTCGGAACACCAAGGAGACTCCATACAGGAGTACCTACCTAATGTTGAACATCTTGAGTTGCCGGAACACATTAATTAGTCTCGATTATATTGTGGGTAGGCCTATGTCCAGCAGTGGACTTCCTATGGCTGAAATGATGATGATGATGATGATGATATTGTGGGTGTTTTTGTACCTCTGTCTACCCCTTCGGAATAGACTGAATGGCGTTATATTCAAGTAGGTACCTACCAATTTTTTTCATTACTAAAAGTAGTTAGGTACAGATACTTACCTACCTACAATCAGTATTAGAAATACATATACACGTATAATATATTTACGCCTGTAATTCCTGAAGGGATAGGTAGAGGAGCGTATTAACACAAACATTTCGCTTACTACGATTTCAGCCCCATATTGTAATAGGGGGTAAGCCCATTGCCGTTCAGCAGGTACTTTGTCGTGGGCTGTAATGTATGTCTACTGTCAGATGGACAACGATCGCCTTTTAGGACACCCATGGGAAGAGATGGGGTAGCCCTATGCTAACCCCACTATACTTGTTACTTATTGAAACATCTATATAATCTTGCCCCCTATCTCCTTAAAATCTCAGTTTACTTCAAACTACAAACATAACAGAACCATATTTTATTAAATCGTCTAACGGAATACAGCACACGATCAATAAAAAGCGCTGAAAGGCACTTATAATGATTTATATGACTATTTTATGGGAAATCAATAGCGGCGCAGAGCTGTCGGGGCTTTGTCGACCCGTCAAATCAGCCATATTTAATCTGTACGCGTCGTTCCCGCGCTTTTCCACTTTTATGGCCGTTCGGAAAACCGCAGGGAACAAATTATGGACTATTTATTGAACTTAAGTTCTACGTGGCGGAGAATATTTTATGGATTTATTGGGGTGGGGACTGGAGGGGACTTAGTTATGTCTTTTATTTCAAGAACTGTGGTCAAGTAGGTAGAGTGGCTGGGCATTTTGATAATATTAAATGACTTACGAATATTCCCTAGAACAGGGCCGCCGCTAGCTATGTGGGCGCCCGTGTGCAAAGTCGATTTTGCCGCCCCCTAAATAGGACGCTTACACCCCCCTCCCCCCCCCCCGCCGGTTGTTATATAGGACTCGAACCGACATATTTTTTCTGGCAGACCATGATAAAAAAGCGGATAATTAATGAAATTACAAAATAAGGAACAAAAATGTTTATTTTGTAAAAAAAACAGTAAGTACAGCACTGTACATTTGCTACATGAACAGCTGTATTTTTTTGCGGGTAGGTACGTCAGATTTTTTACAGCTTCAGTAAACTATGTTGTATAAATTTCAACTTGATGCCCTCACCCAATCACGAGAAAAAAAGTGACAGACAGACAAGCATTCAAAGAATCAAAGTATTTCGTTTAGGCACATAAAGAGCACATGAGCACATAATTTGTCAAATTCAAAGGCATATTCTTTATTTTTCAAAATAGTGCAACACTGTTACAGCTTTTTGACGTAAAATTCTGCTTAAAACTAAGTTTACTAGTTTACTACCACTTCCTAGGCGCTAGTGGAGAAAAAACGGCGTAAAAAAACTCCACAGAGTGTAATCGGGAGTGATCTTAGCTATGTTTGATGAAAGGCCAAAGAGTATGATAATATATAGAATATGCCTCCCCATAAGTGACGTTCACGTTCACCGTTAGCCTGCGCCCAAGGGGCGGACCCAAAATAGGGGCCCGTCAGAAGTTGCTAGAGACTTTCAAGCCTGATTCGTGAGATCTCTATCTTATCGTGCGAGAGAAGTGACTCTCATCGATCTCCCCACTAACCCAGGCTCCCAATCAGAATCCCTTCAAGGGGACATATTTGCATTCCATTCCATTAAAGCGCCCTACGTAGAAGATGTTAAGGCAACCAAAAATCACTTGAGTACAGCAATAGCTTGTGAAGGAGATGTTTTATGATGTTTTATGCATGTTGCCTTCGGCAACAGTAAAAACACCGCTTTTGAACCTGGCAGCACTCTAGGCTCTAAAGGCATTCAGATCCCGTTTTGAAGGGCTCTTTAGCGTATGCCTCAAGTAGAGACGGATTCAGAAAATTTGAAAGACAGGAAAACTGGTCCTCTTCTGCAAAGTTACCATCCGCCTACCGGCTCATTGTATTGATCGACAAGGTGTGCAGTGTGCAGATGTTTTAAATGAATTATTCCTCGTGAAGTGCCACATCGAGCGCCTTACAGGAGTGAGACCGAATTTGGTAGACAATCAATTTGGATATAGTCAGGAGCAACGTGGATGCCAACACGCGCTTGAGGGCCCTGGTGAAAGAAGCAGTGGCACGGCGAGTTGATGCTGGCAGTGTCTATTGTTGCCTACGTCGTTAACGCCTTGTCATGGAGCTGCATCAGAGCTGCACTCTTTCAGCACGGGCTGCCTCTCTATCCTCGCGTCATTGTCGGGGCTTACTTATCGGTGAAAGCCAGTATCTACCCAAGTAGGGCATGGTTTGGTAAGTGAGATATGTGGCGCGGTGTTCCGTTTAGCGCGGATCTGGGGCCACTTCTGTAGAACATCGGCTAGGACTGGATGGTGACGGCCCGAAATCAAAAGCAACCAAATAAGCCACAGCCGGAGTTACCCAAGTCCTTGGACGTATTTGTGACTGGATCTGAAGTGGGCATACCTGGTTCTTTTACTTACGAACCCTTTCTGGCCAGTTGACGTGTGGGGAGCACAGAGGCTGCTCATACACCACCTTGCAGCCCTTAAATAGACTTCGGATGCAGGTCAGCCGAAGTAACGAAAACAGAATTAGATGGAGTTTCTTAAAAGAAATGGACCCACGGTGTGAATGCGGAACTACCTCACTGCTAACTCAGGAACGCAGGAACTCATGGGTGCCTCTGAGAACGTCATTAGGGTGGTTGCACACTGGGCAAACAAAATATGACACAATACGCCGTCGACTCGTCTGCCATCTATCTCTGGGCGCCTCAGTCTTGACTCCAAAAGGTGCCCAGAGATAGACGCTCGGGGCGGCAGGTTGCGAGGGGCGGCGGAGCCGCCCCGAGCGTCTATCTCTGGGTGCCTCAATCTTGACTCTAAAAGGTGCCCATAGATAGACGCTCGGGGCGGCAGGTTGCGCTGGGCGCCTCAATCTTGACTCTAAAAGGTGCCCAGAGATAGACGTTCGGGGCGGCAGGTTGCGACGGGCGGTGGAGCCGCCCCGAGCGTCTATCTCTGGACGCCTCAATCTTGACTCTAAAAGGTGCCCCTAGATAGACGCTCGGGGCGGCAGGTTGCGAGGGGCGGCGGAGCCGCCCCGAGCGTCTATCTCTGGGCGCCTCAATCTTGACTCTAAAAGGTGCCCAGAGATAGACATTTGGGGTGGCAGGTTGCGAGGGGCGGCGGAGCCACCCTGAGCGTCTTTGTCTGGGCGCCCTAATCTTGACTCAAAAAGGTGCCCAGAGATAGATGCTCGGGGCGGCAGGTTGCAAGGGGCGGTGGAGCCGCCCCGAGCGTCTATCTTTGGGCGCCTCAATCTTGACTCTAAAAGGTGCCCAGAGATAGACGCTCGGGGCGGCAGGTTGCGAGGGGCGGCGGAGCCGCCCTGAGCGTCTTTGTCTGGGCGCCTTAATATTGACTCTAAAAGACGCCCAGAGAAAGACGCTCGGGGCGGCTCCGCCGCCCCTCGCAACCTGCCGCCCCGGGCCATGGCCCCCTTGGCCCTAGGGTAAATACGCCCCTGGCTTCACGGAAAATATCGAGCCAAATCCGCAAAGCGGACCCTTGACTCCGAGGTGAAAACTTCGGTTGCGACTGGGAATTAACGCTAGGATGAAGAAGACTTGAGAAATTGAATAATCAAAATCAAATATACCTATTGTATAATGATATTGTTATAATTCAAGCAATATAAATATTAAAAATATCCATATTTTCTTTAACCTATTTGTCATTAGAATATTTTACTTTAGCAAAACATCATATTACTATAGAATGTACATTTGTCGACAACAAATAAAATAGTCCACATCCCTATTTATCTACTTACTTTGTATCGAATTTCGGGCGCCGCGTAGCGGCGATGCGATGGTTTGGTTCAACATGCAAACGCTTTAATATGTAATGCATTCTAGTTTTAAGGGATGCTAATAGTTGGCAATGTTAATCATCTAATAAAAAACGAAATTAAATAGTATAAAAATAGTCCACAACATCCCTATTTACCTACTTACTTTGTATCGAATTTCGGGCGCCGCGTAGCGGCGAGGCGATGGTTCAACATGCAGACGCTTTATTATGTATTGCGTTCTAGTTTTAAGGGATGCTAATAGATGGCGATGTTAATCATATAATAGAAACGAAATTATTTTTAATAGTATTTATGTGGGGTGTGTATACGTACAAGGGGGCGGCAAATAAAAAAGAGGAGGGGCGGCAAATCTGGGGATTTGCCGCCCCCCTGGACGTGCCGCCCGTGTGCGGTGCACCCGTTGCACCCCCGCTATCAGCGGCCCTGCCCTAGAATATATTATATAATATATAATAAGTGGTTACCGTGGCCTGATACCAGAGGCGTCATCCACTTTCTAGAACTCATAATATATCTCAAACTAAGACATTATACACGTCGCTGACGACGCTAATATCTTGACCAAAGTAAACATAGCCTAACTAGTTTGAGATATGGGTTCTAGAATGCGGATGATGACGCCTCTGGTATCAGGCCACGGTAACCACTTACCAACAGGTATGTCGTGTACTTGTCTGTATTGTATACCTATAAATAAGTGGTATAAAATCAATATTATTACATAATTAATTATTATTTTAATTTCAAATATAAACACAGAAACACTAATACCAATCCAATTGTAAATAGTAATTCATCCATTCAAATGTTAGTATTGAGCGGGAATCAAATCCGCAACTTCTGACTAGCAGTCGAACCTCGAATAGCTACTCCACCGCTACGCCACGGAGCCACAGAGGTCGTACTTCTATGTAAAATAAAATAATTATGATTCATAAATTAAAAAAGTCACATTTTTATCAAAATTTTAATTAAAGCCCGACCAGTAAAATAAAATACCTCGCCATATTGCGGTAAACTATTGGAACTAATTTCTTCATATGGTAACAATCTATACAATGTCATTATGGTCATCTGTCAGTGTGGTGTCAATTGTGCGTGTTGTTGAGTTTGAGAGCGCTACAAAACTACAAAACTATAGTAATATGCCGAAAACTATTAAAAGCCAGTTAAGAAAAGTAATTTATAATATAACAAAGTATTTGTCGGATAAAAAGTAGGAAGGATTGGACTCTGTTCCTCTAAATAACATCACGGACCTTGTTGTCAATATGACGGGTAGGTACATCATAGAGTACGTGCAATGAAATTGGCCTAAACTACTGATTTTACTGTGACTAATTATTATTCACATTTTTAGGTATATCCCGATCTTCTGTAATAAAAATACGAAGAGAAGGTCAAACGTCAAATGTATTTTCTACGCCTAAGAAAAATAAGCCTAACGCAAAAAAGAAAATCATGCTCGATTATTTTGATCTCTGTGCTGTTAGGCATAAAATACAAGAATTTTATGCAGTCCGAAAAACAATATCGCGTGGTCCCTGTTCTATACATAGTGTAATGTAACTGTATGTCTAACTTGTATTTACCATTCCAAGCAGTAAACTATTATACGGATACTACTGTGTTGTGATTTGTGCCCAGTCCTTGTAAGTCTATAACTCACTTTTGTGAATAATAGCAATGAAAAACATGACAGCCTCCGTGGCGTAGCGGTAGTGAACGCGGCCGCTACGCACTAGGCGCGGGTTCGATCCCCGCTCAGTGCAAATATTTGTGTGCATTAAATATGGGTATTTGCATTGGTCTGGTCGTGCCTCGGAGAGCACGTTAAGCCGTCGGTCCCGGTTGCCATAAGAACATCTATGGCAGTCGTTACGGGTAGTTGGTGCCCTAAATAAATAATAAATAAATAAATAAATTAATATTGTAGGACATTCTACACAACGCTATCTAGACCCAAAGTAAGCATAGCTTAACTAGCTTGTGTTATGGGTTCTAGAATGCGGATAAACATACTTAGATACATTTTTTTTTGTAAATACATACATATTATACATAGAAACACCCAGACCAATGCAAATATTCATATTTCATGCACACAAATATTTGCACTGAGCGGGGATCGAACCCGCGCCTCCTGCGTAGCGGCCGCGTTCACTAGCGCCGGTCTAGCTGCAAAGCTTCGATATCACCTAATGTTAACATTGGGTCGTGGAGGTCAGGTGGCAATCGCTTCACGGAAAATATCGAGGTCTAGCCAAATCTGTAGCTATGACTGGTAAAAGCGGACCCCAGACTCCAAGCTGAAAGCTTCGGATGCGACTGGGAATAACGCTAGGAGGAAGAAGAAGCAATGAAAAAGTCACAGTTTTATATTAGGTGTCATTCCGTGCTTAATTGCGGGGAAATAAAAGCCTGTTCAGCAAGTGTGTTGAAAAAATATTTGTATACTTGGCATTTAACATGTGTATCACTATACTTGGTGTTGTCATAATCATAGTGTTTTTGGCGCCCCCAGTACAGGTTTTTTATTTTATTGGTCGGACTTTAATTTAAAGTCCGACCAATAAAATAAAAAACCCGTACTGGGGGCGCCAAAAACATCTATGAATATGACAACACCAAGTATAGTGATACACATGTTATATGCCAAGTGTACAAATATTTTTTCAACACACTTGCTTATGAACAGGCTTTTATTTCCCCGCAATTAAGCACGGAATGACACCTAATATAAAACTGTGACTTTTTCATTGCTTCTTCTTCCTCCTAGCGTTATTCCCAGTCTCATCCGAAGCTTTCAGCTTGAGGTCTGGGGTCCGCTTTTACCAGTCATAGCTACCTACAGATTTGGCTAGACCTCGATATTTTCCGTGAAGCGATTGCCACCTGACCTCCACGACCCAATGTTAACATTAGGCGATATCGAAGCTTTGCAGCTAGACCGTTGTTTTTGGACTTTTTAGGGCACCAACTACCCGTAACGACTGCCATAGATGTTCTTATGGCAACCGGGACCGACGACGGCTTAACGTGCTCTCCGAGGCATTACCAGACCAATGCAAATACCCATATTTAATGCACACAAATATTTGCACTGAGCGGGGATCAAACCCGCGCCTCCTGCGTAGCGGCCGCGTTCATAGAGTAAAGTAATACATCGGAAATAGAGGGCCCTCTCGTGAGTTTTTTATGTCACCCACGCCCACCCAACTTCTATCAGAATCTACCGCCATCTATTAATCATATTCCGACAACTGCTGTTATTATACCATACATACCTATATTGTGCATACCTACATACATACTACATGCATTGGATATATGGATATATAACCCAAAACCGTTAGGCCTGTTCCTTTACGTTGAATTCATTAAAATTCAACGTAAAGGCCGCGCCGGCTTTAAGTTATGAATTATGACATACTAACTGACATTTTGTGTAAATGACAGCAGGTCTGTTTTACCGACTCAACATGCGGCGCCATCTATCGATCTTTGGAACCAGAGCCACAATTTATAATGACAGCTGGTCTGTTTTATCCGTTTAGTATAGGAAGAAATTTGGTAGATGTCCCTTTTAAACTACTACCACAGATAATATAATACTAAAGTACTATGTAGTGAAGTTTGCGAGGGCTGGCCGCGTTCACTACCGCTACGCCACGGAGGCTGTCATGTTTTTCATTGCTATTATTCACAAAAGTGAGTTATAGACTATGGGTGAAAACTATATTTGAAAACTAATAGGTATATTAATTCGTTTGTAATATTGGACACGATCTTTTTTGTATCGAAACTTTTTTAAGAACAAAGCAACTTAGTTTTCAAATTCAAATTCAAATTCAGACTCTCGGAACTCAGAACTCAGACTCAGATTCAGAACTCAGACTCAGAACTCAGACTCAGAACTCAGACTCAGAACTCAGACTCAGAACTCAGAACTCAGAACTCAGAACTCAGACTCAGAACTCAAATTCAAATTCAAATTCAAATTCAAATTCAAATTCAAATTCAAATTCAAATTATTATTTATTACAATTGCATAAGTTCATAAAAAATGCTATGCAATAGCTTTACCGCGGCAGTCCCCGAGTGCCACACGTCTTTTTTTTTCTCTGTTAAAAAGTTAAGTTTTTCTCTGTTAAGTTTTCTGGTTAAAATAGAAAAATAGACGCGGCGTGTTATACTGGTTACAAGGACTGGGTACAAATCACAACACAGTAGTATCCGTATAATAGTTTACTGCTTGGAATGGTAAATACAAGTTAGACATACAGTTACATTACACTATGTATAGAACAGGGACCACGCGATATTGTTTTTCGGACTGCATAAAATTCTTGTATTTTATGCCTAACAGCACAGAGATCAAAATAATCGAGCATGATTTTCTTTTTTGCGTTAGGCTTATTTTTCTTAGGCGTAGAAAATACATTTGACGTTTGACCTTCTCTTCGTATTTTTATTACAGAAGATCGGGATATACTTAAAAATGTGAATAATAATATAATTAGTCACAGTAAAATCAGTAGTTTAGGCCAATTTCATTGCACGTACTCTATGATGTACTTACCCGTCATGTTGACAACAAGGTCCGTGATGTTATTTAGAGGAACAGAGTCCAATCCTTCCTACTTTTTATCCGACAAATACTTTGTTATATTATAAATTACTTTTCTTAACTGGCTTTTAATAGTTTTCGGCATATTACTATATAGTTTTGTAGTTTTGTAGCGCTCTCAAACTCAACAACACGCACAATTGACACCACACTGACAGATGACCATAATGACATTGTATAGATTGTTACCATATGAAGAAATTAGTTCCAATAATTTACCGCAATATGGCGAGGTATTTTATTTTACTGGTCGGGCTTTAAGTTATACTTACTTACTTGACTTCACGTCAAAATCTGGCTAATTTTTACTCTGTAATTGTTGCCTAGTAACCGCTTCAGCTGTTTGACATATTTGACAGGACAGGACACGACAATCTGAATTACGTACGTTTTTGAATTTTTCTATTGTATTGTAAGACAATAAATTGGGATAAGTTATTTAAATATAAGGATACAGTGAGAATATTTCCTTCATAATGCCAGATAGCGTAATTGAACTATCTGACGAAAGCTGTGAAGATTATCCAGGTACCTACTAACAAAGTAACAACCAGGAAATAGAGAACACAATTTTTAAAAAGATACACCATTAATATTGTGATTTCTGTTTTAGCTGTAAATTTGGTACATAAAGATCCGACACTGGCAGGAGCCTCAGGTTAGTAAAAACCGCCCATTTTGTGTTGTTAGTTGAATTAGGTAGCAGGTACTTTGTTATTACCTTATTGCTGTTTATTGCCTGAAGAAGTTGTTTATTTGAAAACACAGTTATATGCATAATGTACATAAGAATTACCTATATAAAAATGTAAACACAATACATAGTAAAATCTATACAAACCTGCAGGCACAGGTGGGTGGCCAGAAGGCTGGTAGTATTACCACATTCAATGGCAAGGAATAAACTAGCCCTCTGGTCACGGGTAGCATCTATTAAACATTTAGAAATGTCTCTAAATAAAAGACAGGCATTTGGTCCCCTAAAGACGTATATAAATCACTTTTTTTTTAACAGACAGACAGAGGAGTGTATAAACACTTTTTATTTTCACAGGAACAGAGACTCGGACAGCACCTAGTATTCCTACAACACACACTCGGACTCAAGATGATGAAGTCTCACAAGCAACACAATCATCTGTTCCATGTGTGGAAGATACTACGGGTAAGATTGTTTCTACAATTGAGACAGTGACAATTGGAACTAGGAATATTTAAACAGCACTTTTCGGTACCCCTTGGTACCTAATAACATGTTATCCAGGGTCCATGGTATTCATTTAAGGATGTTCTACACTACTGTCCATCCCAAGGTTACCTGAAAGAAATAGCTTCTAACGATAAGTCCGCCCATTGTACATTGAACTGTAACATGCTACCTACTTGTATTACTGTAAATCTATTGGTGTACAATAAAGAATTATCTATCTATCTATGCTGATGCCTATTCCCTACAGGGTAGGCAGACACAACAGCCCGCTATTTGACTCTATCCTTACATACTTCACGAGCTACCCCTACAGTCATTAATCCTTTCGGTTTCGAGTACTCGATCTGCCCTTATTAAAAAAAAAAATACCAATATGTGTACTGCAAAGTCGACCCCTGCAGGTATGGATATTCTCTTTCTGATGTATTCAAGTGATTTATCCCTGGTACCTATTATATTTCAATATTAGAACTGATACAGATACAGAACTGATAGTGCAAATAGCTATGCTTTGGAGCAACTTTTTTTTTATTTACAAAGTACTTTTGTACGTTGACAAAAGGATCGCACAGGGTGGCTGTACTGTAATTAATAATAATAATGTTTATTCAAAAAGTATTACATTTAAAGAATTGCTTATTTACATATTTTGTTTTTACAAATATATGTTGTGAGTGACTGGTGCCTAAGCTAGGCTCAAGGCCTGTATTTCAGGTCACCAATTATATCTATATTATCCATTACAGGCAGCACAAAAAAAAATGCCAGGAAAAAATGGAAAGGACCAAGCGCTAGCCAGGCTAAGAAGCAGAAGGTAGCTGAGGAGAGGGCTGCCAAGAAAAATGCCGAAGAAATGAACAAGGTTTACAAACCTGGGGAGTGTATGAAGGTATGGTATGCTATCCTACCTTCTACTAATATTGCAAATGTGAAGTTAGAATGCTTATTAGATCTTCTTCCTCTTAGCGTTAATTCCCAGTCGCATCCGAAGCTTTCAGCTCGAAGTCTGGGGTCCGCTTTTTGCCAGTCTTAACTACGGATTTGGCTAGTTCTCGATATTTTCTGTGAAGCGATTGCCATCTGACCTCCACATCCCAATGGTAACATTAGGCGATATCGAAGCTTTGCAGCTAGACTGTTGTTTTTTTTTTTGGATTTTTGAGGGCTCCAACTACCCGTAACGACTGCCATAGATGTTCTTATGGCAACCGGGACCGACGGCTTAACGTGCTCTCCGAGGCACGACCAGACCAATGCAAATACCCATATTTCATGAACACAAATATTTGCACTGAGCGGGGATCGAACCCACGCCTCCTGCGTAGCGGCCGCGTTCACTACCGCTACGCCACGGAGGCTGTCAGAATGTTTATTAGATGGTGTGTTATAACTCAAAAACAGACAGATTTGACAGAAAATTGGTCTACAAATAGACAATGATCTGGACCAAGTTATTATTATTACCATAACTCAAGTTAGTTATTCCCAATGGGGATTCTGGCATCCAGGCACTTCAGCGCAGATTGCACCTCCCGGCTCCTGGTACTCCTTTTAGACAGGGAATAAGATATCTGGCATTCAAAATATTCCTTCAAACCAGTTTCCTTTCAAAATCTTATGATCAGTTCCACATTTATATTCTCTAGCTTTCTCAGTGCCTCAATCTTATCATGGGGCACTTGACAAGCATGTCAAGCTGGTGTTGTCACTATCCATGCACATCGAGTATTGGGGTTCATCAGTGTCAGAGGCCTGCTCAATAGCCTAAGTCCTGTAATCCCGACAGGACAAGGTCATAAAATACTTTTTATTCCAGAGAGCAAGGACAATGCATAATTATGATGAGGAGTACTGTACTATGACTAGTTGAAACAATAGTCTGATGTAT
Source organism: Eilema depressum (assembly GCA_914767945.1). NCBI lineage: Eukaryota > Metazoa > Arthropoda > Insecta > Lepidoptera > Erebidae > Eilema > Eilema depressum. The sequence continues at coordinate 17,758,443 of OU612032.1, forward strand.
TTCAATTTAAGATACCCTGCTTTTTAGCAGCTGCACCCCTACATTTTTAACTAGGTTAAATGTATGAAAAATCTTTTTGCCATAATTTTTTTAGAGCTATCATTTTTTTACAATATTAGTAACTGAAACTTTTCTTCAAATGCCTCCAGTTAAGCTAAATTCCTTGTATGTATTAGCAGTGAGTTTACATCAGTAACGTGACAGCCAGGATTCGATCCCAGGACTTTTCGATCATTAGGCCAATCATGACCGCTAAGCTACCATGTCTTTTTGATTATTAGATTTATATCACTAAAACATCTTTTTGCCACATTTGTTTTTAATCGCAAAAATGGTTTTTACCCATATTTCTAGATCTATATTTTAAGTTGAAAAATATTAATTATAACTACTCATTTTCCATGATACACAATGTTACGGGAATTAATATCGATCATGGTATAGGACAGCCTCCGTGGCGTAGCGGTAGTGAACGCGGCCGCTGCGCAGGAGGCGTGGGTTCGATCCCCGCTCAGTGCAAATATTTGTGTTCATGAAATATGGGTATTTGCATTGGTCTGGTCGTGCCTCGGAGAGCACGTTAAGCCGTCGGTCCCGGTTGCCATAAGAACATCTATGGCAGTCGTTACGGGTAGTTGGAGCCCTCAAAAATCCAAAAACAACAGTCTAGCTGCAAAGCTTCGATATCGCCTAATGTTACCATTAGAATGTGGAGGTCAGATGGCAATCGCTTCACAGAAAATATCGAGGTCTAGCCAAATCCGTAGTTAAGACTGGCAAAAGCGGACCCCAGACTCCGAGCTGAAAGCTTCGGATGCGACTGGGAATTAACGCTAAGAGGAAGATGGTATAGGTACATCTTTGATTTACCTGACGTTGCGACCAGGTTACACTGCGCACTGGCAGTGGTCACAGGCTGGCTCAGTGGTGAACGCCCACCGTCTTCGAGTCTGTGAGGTAGAACGTTCTTCATCGGGTGGATGAAGAACCTTCTACCTCACAGACTTGAGGCACATTCTCGATATTTTGCTATCGCGTTATATTGCAAGATGTGTCTCTGTTGTCGGTAGTACATGACAGTAGAGGCGCACCCGACGTTGCTAGCCACGTGGTGGTTCGCGGACGTGTCTCGTGAACTATCGGCGGTCGGGTCCCGCCTGCAGTCGGCCGCGGGCCTCGTGGACCCCGCGCTCGTCGTGTGGAGCCGCACCCTGCCGCGGACGATCGACCAGGGGAGCGGACAGGTGAGGGACAGGTTTTAAAGATTCCGGTAGTGTACTGTTTTGGAGGTGGAAGCGAATGTTGCGTATTGAAATAATACTCTATTTCATGAAATTTTAAAGGAATTGACTATTCAAATTCAGATTGGAAAAAGTTAAATTTCCAGACCAGTCCCTTACAACAAGTAATATCCAGGACTTGAACCCAGGAGCAGTGCCTTACAAGGGGAATGCTCTCACCAACTGAGCTAAGTATGTCTTGAGCATTCGAAATTCTATAAAACCATCTTGGGACGATGGTGGAGCCATCTACCCGTATTTATACGAACTATCAGAAACAATGAACGATGTCACCATTATTTTTTTAAACACTCCGCACAATAATTAAAGATAGCGGGTTCTTGTCCCGCCTGAGCTGATTAGCTTTTTCCTATCATTATCGAGAACAAAATAAAACGAAACAAATAATTTTTTAACTTGGTGGTTAGGTGGTTGCACGCAATACAATACAGACATTATAATAATTATTATCTATCTGCGGCTTTTTTTATACCACTTAGGTGGCAGTCAAGCACACGACCCACTTGATGGGAAGCGGTTACCGTGGCCTGTAGACGTAATATGTAACATGCCCTTATAAGGCACTGGTCGTAACTTCAAGTCCTGGATATGAACTGCTAACTTATATTTTGTATGTTTCCAGCTACAGTTAACGCCTGCATCAGAGCCCTGTAACCACGCGCTATACGTGACGACGGCGGAGGCCGTGGCCATCCACGTGTGCGAACACACCCTGGCAACACACCTGACCGAAATGCGAACACTCGCCGGCTGTTCGCTCACACTCGTCGTGTTCGGTGTTAAGGATTACCTGAAGTGAGTGCACTGCTAGGGGAACCTTTCTTATTCTGTCAGGGTCTTATCACTCGCCTGGGATAGCCTTTATCTAGTACCATTGTAGGACTAGGGATGCAGTACGCGAATCGTATAACACGGTGACGGAGTCGCGCAATTCTCGACTCTCGGATCACGAGCAGAAGGTGTATTTCTGTTTGCAGCTATTGCTGTTCGTAGAGTTATTATCGCTCTTCTATAGAAGTGACGTATCTGTTACGAATAGCTATTATGTAATCTGTAATCTCGGTTTCATCTAGAACTTGCTTTTTGGAGTCTGTAGTCCGCTCCGCTACGTTTCCTTTACTTTTACAGCTTAACAAAAAGTTCTTATGCCTCTAATTTAAAGCTGGCCATCATCATCTTAGATGAGGCCGGATACAGTCTGAGAAATAATGATTCCGGTTGCATGGAGGCTTTCGCCTCAGATCTTGAGGTTCGCTTTGCATTTCATATTTAGCTTATTTTGCCTACTATGAAAGCAATTGCACTCCCTACCTCGAGAGTAAAGCCTGCGCCAAAAACCTCATCCAATAATAATCAGTAGTTAGAATCTTTATCTTATACACCTTACTTAAACCTTGTATTGGGAGCATTTGCATGATTTCAGCCTATTCACATGTAAGGATTCACGTCAAGATTATCTTGTTCTAGGTCTACCCGCCGGAAAACCTCGAACAGCAGTCTAACCACGATGTCAGAGATTGACTTAGAGCTAGCACTCACAGGTATGTTTCACTATTAAACTAACAAATACTTTATTGTTGGATTTAGTTTCCATCTTTTTTTCGCGTTCCTACGCACACACACATGCACACATTCACGCACTCACGCATGCACTCACGCACTCATGCATGCACGCAAACACACACGCATGCACGTACTTACGTATACGCGTATGCACGCACGCAGATGTACGTTTCCACATGCATAACATAGGATGTGAAATTAGCTATCTGTCTGATATTTTGTTGACAATCTCGTGGACCAAGTCCAACTACTGACAATACCACGTAAAATATGACAAACTGAGCTCAGAACATCGTTGGTTGCAGATGTACTGGTGAGCTCAGAATGCGACACAGCCATAGTGAACACACCTAATGAACTTGCGTTGCTGATATTACAGGTAAGATTCGCGCAGAAATGTAAATAAGAACACAAAACATTTACTAAGGCTTTCCACATTTCCCTCTACTCTTTCACTCCTTCACCCCCCCCCCCCCCCCCTTTCTGGGGTTTTGTGGGGACACCGTGCTTCCCTAGGGGGACCCCTTAAAGTGGTAGATGGCCCAGGGTCAGCTTTGAACTAAGTTACATTTTCTGGGTTGGTTTTTCATTAGCTAGGGTATGAGCCCCTCTTCGGGTGAAGGACTCCTCCAGTTGCTTTCAATTATCCCCATCCTTTGCCATGTTTTACCAATGCTGCTATCTCTTGCTGTATCTTTTAATTCATCAGCCCATTTTTCGGTTTGCCCCTTAGAGTATACATTGCTATAGAGCGCGCCTTACAAGCATGAATTGCTATCACGGGTATGAACAGTACCGAGGCTCCTGGCTCAACCTCAATCAGTAGCAAAACAATACCCATCAAAATGACTTCGCAAATAATATTTAATTCGATATGTTAAATCAAAATTTTATACAATATCGTATATTTGTAGTAATAATCATGCAAAAATACCGCAAAATGACGCCATCTTCTTGTATTTTGGCTTTAATTTTATCCATGCATATCAAACCGTACAAAATACTTCATAATAACAAACTACATTAATAAGTGCATCTATTGATATTTTCGGTAATGCATGAAACGTCACTATATAGGTGCGCTATACCATCGCAAAGTATCTGCTAACACTCGGCGTCAAAGACCTGAGTGACAGGCGCGCTCTATATAATATAATGTATACTCTAAGGTTTGACCACTTTCTTTTATTATGTGATATTAAGATGTCCATGTCATGTGGCAGTTGACGAAGGCCATAGCAGAGGCGCCTCACAAACTGCGTCAGCGCGAGATGGAGGCGCAGGCGCAGTACTACATGCTCGGGGACAGCAAGAAGTGCGTCGCGCTCGATAAGGATGGTGAGTACTCTGCCTTATATAGGTTTTATTGCTATAGACTTGACTGTTTCAATAAATGGCTGTCTCTATCAATCAATCAATCAATTAGCCTACTGCAGTCCACTGCTGGACATAGGCCTCTCCCAATACGCGCCACGTTTGCCGATCCTCCGCCTTCCGCATCCAGTCCGTCCCAGCCATCTATATGTCTCTATAAATAATATCATTTGAATGAAATTTTGAAGCATTTGTTATGCTAACTATTCAAATCGATGTACATCGATATACATCGATTTGACTCGAACCCGCGAACTGGGGGACACTCGAACCCGGGGACTCGAACCCGCGATCTTTCCCTTACAGGGGGAATGCTCTGACCGCTAAGCCACCGAAGCCTGCACGAATCCGATCCAAATTCCTCTATATTACCGTCTTTGGGGCGACGCGTCGCGACGTTGGGGTATCATCTAAGAAATTTCTCAATTCCTCCATCATCTTCGCGGTAGTCCCGGCACAGAATAAATAAAATGTTCCCGGTTTCTCCCGGTCTCTCACTTCGGAGTCCGGGGTTCCGTCCCAGGCGCGGTCCGAGGGGCGGGGAGGGGGGGGGGGTGGTGTCACACGGGACATGACCCCCCCAAAACCATGCACTTCATATTGAAAAGTCCCAGTACGAGGGGAGGGGGGGTTAAATTTCTTAAGGAATTTCCGAAGTGACCCCCCCCCCAAAACTTCAAGCTGCGACCGGCCCTGTTCCGTCCACCCAAGCAAGTCCCAAATTCCATATTAAATATCTCTAATTTGTAGTACTAGACAGGGTAAATTTAATTTTTTTTTAAATTTTATTCGCATTAAATGTGAACTTTCTATTCCCTTACAGGTTTCGCAATAGGTAAAGTCTGGCAACAGATGCTCGCGGTCTTACCACACTCGAGTCTGGAGATGTCGAGAGCCCTGGTGGCGCAGTACCCGACACCGGTGGTACTATTTGACGTAAGTATAACCGTTTGGTTCCCAGTGGAGTACAACAGGGCCACCCCATCTCTTACCGTGGGTGTCGTACAAGGCGACTAAGGGATAGGGCTGTTTAACATCAGACAGATATATACAGCCCAGATTCAGCCTCAGATACATCATGGCTCGAGTCAATAATAGTCAAAAGTCAAAAATCATTTATTCTGTATAGACCATCAAAACGGCACTTACAAAACGTCAAAATTATACATATATGTACTAAAGACTAGCGCTTAGCAAATGGACCACCGGTTCGAAACGCGGCCCCGGCCTGAGAAGACTCCGGCAAGAAACTCAGCGAGCTTTTTTTTTTGGTCTATTTACAAAAAATGCTTAGTGCCCGAAATACGGCAATAAGCTCACCGCGTTAGAATATATTCTAAGCGTCACCCCATCTCTTCCCGTGGTTGTCATAGAAGGTGACTAAGGGATAGGGCTGTTTAGCATCAGACAGATATACACAGCCCAGACTCAGCCTCAGATGCATGGCTCGAGTTAACAATAGTGTCCGGAATACGGCAATCGGCTCATCTCTTCCCGTAGGTGTCGTAGAAGGTGGCTAAGTGATAGAGCTGTTCTTCATCCTACAGCCCATGACAAAGTGCCGGCTTGATGGAAATAGGCTCGCTCTCTAATACGTGGGACCGAAAATTATATTTGGAGAAATACGATGGGTGTTACTGCACCTCTGCTTACCCGTCCTGAGAGTAACTTAAATATTTTAAAACTGTTATCAAAATAAGTATTTTTTCTTCTTTCAGGCAGTTCAGTCACCAGAAGGTGTACAGGAGTTGGCAGATGTCGGAGTATCGCGTGCCAATGTGCCTGGTTCCAAAGCGCGCCGCGTTGGGCCAGAGTTCGCAAAAAAGTTGAGGATATTGTTTACGGCTGAGGACGGAAACACCCTTGTAGACTGATCTCGAACACTTTATACTATAAGTTTACGTTATATGTGATTGTGATATGTAAATTATTATAATATTAAAACAAATCGAATTTAACTGTTTTTTTTTTTAATTTGTTCCTTTCGGAACAGGCTAAGGTTCTATGACCATGCTGCCTTGTCATCAGTTATTTTTATTCTTATTTGGATGATGATGAGGATGATGATGATGATAATGGTGAGTTGATGATGATGATGATGACGATGATGATGATGATTGCTGCTTCAGTAAAGTGGTGGAAACTTTACTAAAGGCTTCTTACGGAGATTTGAAACCAACACGAGAAGTCACAATCCACTGTAATATTTCACTTTCCTACTCTTGTGCGCGTTTTCTAAGACGTTATGTCTAAAATTCCACCATATTTACACATAATAACTCGAACTCACATCAATTTCGGAAAATAAAATAACACCGCGATTTATCATTCTACGCGTTCGCGCCAAAACTCCCGAATTTACAGCTTGGCAAAAAAGTCATGAAACGGTACTAAAATATTTAATCACTGGCAACACTCTGTCAATCACGTCAAGTTAGTACTTGTACTTGTAGAGTAGTGCGTTCGAACAATATTGATAGTTTTTTTGATGATATCACCAACATAGTTTCTTGTGCAGATTTTAGGGGTATACACCCTTTTATGTTATTCCTATATAAAGTTCGCATCTTTTTTAGGTAAATCCGTCAGTACCTTAAGACGAATCGCATTGGAAGGACAAAGAAATAAAGGAATTTTCGCCACATCAGGAAAGCATAGAGCGGGACGGCCTAGAAAAGAAGACCCACCCAAGAGAAGACCCACCCCAAAGCTCAGATGAACACTTTTCTGGCGTGGAATATTTGGATGAATTTTTTTTTGATTCCGATCAGAACATATTCAATTGTACTATTAAATTGTGTTACATTACACTCAGTTCAATCGTTTTATTCTTTTTCTTTTAGGGATTAACGCTAGAACTAGCTTTAATCCGAAACGCATCCGAAGATCTCACCTCGGAGTCTGGGGTCTGCTTTAACAGTCTTACTACGGATTTGACCGAATTTTGTCATTTTTCTTGTAGCAACTGCCATCTGACCTCCACAACCCAATAGCGATATTGGGCGATAATAAAGTATTGCAGCTAGACCAGTTTTTAGACTTTTTTAGGGCTCTAACTACCCGTAATGACTGCCATAAGATGTTCGTATGGCAACCGGGACCAACGGCTTAACGCGCTCTCCGAGGCGCGACCACGACCAGTACAAATATCCATATTTATGCATACAATTTTATCAAATATACTGACAAACAGAAGTAGTAGGTACACTTTATAAATAGTGTACAAAATCGAAGTATCAAAGCTGTTTTGGTCGTAGTATATAGGGTGGCTACATGCACGATTGTGGCGCCCCTATTAATTTCACGACTTTTTTGCCAAGCTGTAACTGTAACATATATTGATACCGTATTTAGATTTTTTTTTTACAGCATTTAGCACAGACAATACAAGTTGATAAGTATAGCACCTATAATTTTTACACATCTCAGCTTGAAAATTAGAGATAGGTCAACCTGCTCAGAATTTTAAAAAAGATTTTTTAAACCTGCTCCATATTTTAATATCTATCTCAAAGACTATCATACTTCACGTCATCAGCATTACGGAGAAGGTCAAGGAAAGACGAAAGAAGAGAGCCTTTCGAGTCGACGACCATTTAAATCACTGAAAATCTGTTAGGTTGACCAAAGCGAGTCATGTCATTACATTGATCGAAATTTTACATTAAATTGATTGAAATCATCATTTCTCTTCAGCGCTTCTATTTTTGAAGATATTGTATTGATAGGTCGTTACACTCGTGCACTCGTCTCGTTACTCGTTACCACAGCTGTCACAAAAGATAAAAAGACTGGTATCCATTTTCATAAACACTGAAATGTCATTATGCCGTTTTATGTCAAAACAATAATCTAAGCATAACCTCTAATTTATGTAATATCTTCCGAAAAGCATTTAAATTTGCATTATTATTGACTATATTTTAGTTCTATACACCATATACCTTAACAATGACTGTGTATTTATCAAGAATTGCATTTAATACCATACGGACGGCGACACAAAAATGTTTTACTGCGAATACGATATCAGATTTTGTTATGCCGAATACTCGTTTATTGTCAATGAAAAATGATGTTTTCTCTATCGCAAGACAGTTAACAGTCAGAACTTGTGCTAGTAATGCTCCCCAAGCCGCAGTAGTAATCGAAAATGGTAATATACCGTTGAAAAAAAAGGTGGTACATAAGAGAGCGAAGCCGGAAGATTTGAGCGCGAAAGAGGGTCATTACTTAACTATGGCTTACGCTACGGCGAATTCATACGATTTAAAAGGTTTAAAAGAAGCCCTGGTGCAACAAAAGTTGTATGAACCTGGAAAGTAAGACTGCTTGTTCTCGCTTTATGATGCAATAATTGACAAGATTTTCCAATATTTTTTTTCTGAAAGAGGTAGATTATAAAACAAGTAGGTAGGCACTGTCTGCACAGATAAGGGTATCGACTTGTTCATGTAATAAAACTTTAATTATTACACATGAACAAGTTGATTATATAATATAAATATATTGATAATGATTATGATTAAAGAGTCGTTACACCTATGACTTGTTGAAGCAAAATAAGACTTATGAAACTTTCATAATATACTGCTCTACCTATCTCTTCTGAGATGAACAGGATAGACAATATATAAAATCTTTAAAAAAATGCTCTACTGAGCTACACTACAGAGGTAGTCAAAACGAAATGAGTACAAAACCAATGACAATTTTCAGATTAAAACTGTCCAATGACATTGGTGACGTAGTGGTAGCCAACCCGGTGTACAGCATCGGGTCTGAGCCACGAGAGATCATCTTCTTCAGAGAAGGTGGTATCGTGTTCTGGAACTGCACCGAGCTGGAGGCTAGTAATGTGCTGGATTTTGTTAGACCGTGAGTGTTATTCAATGTTCTATATTAATAAAATCAATAGAAAAAGACCTTAAACCTCATTAGTATGGAAAATTATCTTGTCTTACTTGTCTAACAAGAAAAATGGTCCAGGACAATAATGTCTTGGTACATAGGAAACAGGCAAAGGAAAAGAGGGAGGCCACTTTAGAAGATGGTTGATGTATTAGAAAATACAGCAGGTGTAGGTTGGTCAACAATACCTCACAATAGAGAGAAGTGGAGAGAATTGGGGGAGGCTTCTGCCTATTTTTAATTTAATTCTGTTGTATTTTTTTTTAAACTCTGGTTTGGACCCTAAAGGTGTTAGGGTCCGGGTAAGGGGTAGGGGTAAGGTAGGGTAAGGGTAAAACAAATTATATTATTAATAGCAGATTCAGGACGAGCAGACAAACGGAATACAGTGTTATGCAGGTTTTATAATATATTGGTTATAAATGTATTTTCAGGTTTGAAGTTGAGAGCTATCCCAAAGATGTTGTCGAGAAAGAAAGAGAAGTCATGACCTATGTGTATCACCCAACTATGTAAGTAACCTATTTGTCTCTACTGTAAATCTATTGGTGTACAATTATCTATCTATCTATCTATCAATCTTTCTATCTATCTATCCATCTAAAAAACTGTGGTCTCTGCCTACCCTAGTAACTGTATGTATGTGTTTAGCCCCTAAGATTTAGTAGCAAGTGATATCTTTTACTTACCAAAATGGATAAATGCTCATCAAATGTTGCTTGAGCAGTCTGATTTCGATAGATCAGGTTAGAAGGTTCCGTAACCTTCTAACCTGATCTATCGAAATCAGACTGCTAGGGAGCCTTATTCTTCAATTTTTTTTGTTATAACCCCCCAGAAATAGGAGCCCTGTAACTTGCTGATAAATTAAATTCAATAAATAAAATCATAGTAACATTTATTTATCGATAACATTATTTTAATTACAGGAAAAGTTGCCACTTGCTAGAATCCTCGTTTGTGTTGGTGAAAGACAGAGACAATTCCCTGGAGAGGTATACATTCAGGTGAGATTCTGTGAACATTGATATTTCGGAATCGTCATACGACAGCCTAGGGGGCTGTCCATTAATCACGTGAGGCTCAATAGGGGCTCCAGAAAAAAAATCACGAAATATCACCAGGGGGAGGTAGGGGTATAGTGCGATTTCATGTGTATTTTTTTTTAATATAAAGTGCGATTTTTGGTCAAGGCGCTTATTTTTCTAGCATTAAATAATAAATAAAAATACACGTGATTTTGGCTGGGGGCGTGGGGGGGGGGGGGGGGGGGGAAGGGGAGGGGTTAGTCTAAAACCTCACCACGTATCACCATGGGGGAGGGGGGGGGGGTTAAAAAATTGCTAAAAAAACATCACGTGATTAATGGACAGCCTCTAGGCACCAGTAGCAAAGGGTGAACATTTTGTTGTGGAAAGACCATAGCAATTTACAATGATATAATATTCCAGTCACGCGATGGTACAGTCGGCTCGCCTGGGCGCGTTCGAAGCTCGCCTCGAAGCTCTGGCCGCGTCCGTCAGCTCTCACACGGATGCTATGCAGCAGGACGGGGCTGCCCGTGTTGATAAGAAAGCTGTAAGTAAATATTAATCTATATATCTAATATATAAAAAATATAAACATCCGAATTGAGAACCTCCTCCTTTTTTGAAGTCGGTTAAAAATCAATGCCACTTTTCGTTGTTATTTTATAACTCAAGAACGGCGGAACCGATTTGGCTAATTTTAGTCTTGAAATATTCGTGGGTGTCCAGGGAAGGTTTAAAGGATGAGAAAATAGGTGCAGCGGGAACGGGAAAAATATGGCGGTACGAAGTTCGCCGGGACAGCTAGTCTTCTAATATATAAAAATCAATGCCACTTTTCGTTGTTAGCTTATAACTCAAGAACGGCTGAACCAATTTGGCTCATTTTAGTCTTGAAATATTCGTGGGTGTCCAGGGAAGGTTTATAGGTGCAGCGGGAACGGGAAAAATATGGCGGTACGAAGTTCGCCGGGACAGCTAGTATTACTATATAAAAATCAGTGCCACTTTTCGTTGTAATTTTATAACACAAGAACGGGCTCACCTATCCAAACCGAATGTTTAGGGTTTTGTTCGGACTATTTAGTAGATGCCGTAGATGGTTTATGTGAAATTTACACAAAATCGGTTGAGCGGTTCTTCATTTAGGCAGTATGAAGTTCGCGGGGTCAAATATATTCACATTTTCCGTGTGGTGACGCAGAAAGAATACAAGTATCACCACTCCATCTCATCCGAAGTGTGTCGTAAGAGGCGACTAATGGATAAATACGCAGAAGATATCACTGCGAAAGAAGGAAATTTCATAATAAAAGGCAACAGTAGGCCCAACCCTTCCAATATTGGAAGAGGCCTGTGTCCAGCAGTGGACTGCGATAGGCTAATTGATTGATGGACATGGTCACGTCTGTAAATACCCGAAGGGGTAGGCACAGGTGTTACACCCACATTTCAGTAACTGATTTTCGGTCCCACGTAATAGCGGGCAAGTCTATTGCCATCAGCGAGCGTTTTGTCAAGGTTTGTAGTTTACTGTCAGTTGGAGAACAGCCCTTAGTCGCCTTCTACGACACCCACAGGAAGATATAGGGGCCCCGGGGCCCTATTCTACTCCACCAGGAACAATTGTTCACATAGTGCGCCAATCGTTCTTACGAACTCTGTTGTCTATCTCACTCTCTCTCTATTAATTTGGTATATCAGAAAGAGTAATTTACCTAAAAAAATTTTTCCAGGTAGTCCGCAAACTCGGCGAAATATTTTCCCTCCGGCATCGTCTGAACATTGAATCCGATCTATTAGATACTCCCGACTTTTATTGGGAAGAGGAGCAGTTGGAACGGCTATACTCCAGCACCGTGGCGTACTTCACTATATCCAGGCGTACCAGGGTAAGTAAACATAGTGTAATAATAGTAATGAACTATCTGGAGATGCTCTGAATAGTTCAAATAGTTTAGATTGACTTAGAGCCGAATATATTTTGTCAAAAAGTATTTTGTTTGATTAAAAATGCAACATGCAGGCTTGGCTAGGTTAAGAGTAAGTAAGTTATCATTGCCATTTCATTGCGTTTCCAACAGTGTTTATGCAGTATTTTCACAAAATCCTAAATAATGACTGTATTACGGTAACTGTACCATCAGCATACTGTCAAGTCATTTACATAAAAGTACTAAATAAAGTTGGACCCAAAACACTACCCTGCGGCACCCCGCAGCTACGCACGGTTGTTTTAGTTTTAGGCAATTTTAGTCTGCTTTAGTAGTCAGTTTTCATCGCTGAAGTGGGTATAATTTTTTTCCATATTGCGTTTGGTTTTTCAAATAGTTTTGAACTTAAACGCAGATAGATGAGTCTATGGAGGAAACAGAGATTGTGTCAAAAGCTCTAGCTAAATCCAGGATTATAACAAAACAGTCCTTATATTGTTGCATATGTCCCAGGATTATGCAAACCTGTTCTGTGGTATGTACGTCTAAAGTCCAGGTGTTTGTCTGTCCCCAGGTCTTGAACGAGCGCCTTGCCCATTGCGTGGAACTACTGGAGTTGTTGTCATCGTGGGCGGCAGACCGCAACCACGTGCGGCTGGAGTGGTGCGTCATCGCGCTCATCATGGCAGAGGTGTGCTTCGAGATACTGCACCTGCTCGAGCGGTGGGTCGCACACTGATGTCTAACTAGAACTTGGCTATACTTGGCTGAAGTTGGCTAAAATTGGCTAAACTTGGCTAAACTTGACTAAATTTGGCTAAAGTTGGCTAAATTGACTAAACATGGTTAAATGTGGTTAGACCTGTAGACCTACCATTGTACGTTTGAAGTTTCACAGCTAATACTAAAGAACATACAGCGATACTTTACGATTGCTGTACGTCCTTCGAGATCGAGTTATTTATTTTTTAAATTGTAGATTAATTAGTTTTAGCGGTTTGACTGATCTGTATAATTTTGATGTTAAGAGTAATATGAGTCATTTTCTGGGGTTATTGGACACCTCCGTCGTAAAAACTGACCTACGGACCAAATGGTAACTTTTTGTATGTGCATGGATATATTGGCCTTAAACAGTTTCATAGAAAGGGCCAGATGTCTTGTATAAAAAAGTGAAGGGATATTTCGGCACAATTTTATATTTATTAATTCCCCAATCCCCTAAATAATACCTGAATATGTCTATTGCTATGAATGAAAAACAAATTAAAATTAAAAAGTACCAAGATGGTCTAATCCAATGAGCAGTTTTCTAGTAGGTATTTATAGGGTTCCTAAAGACGCACTAGTTGACGCAGCCGGCACTTTTGGTAAGAAGAGTGTGGCGTCACATTTAGTGTTCCCTAATTTATGGAAAAATGTTCTTCAGTTTTGTAATGATTTACTTTACATAAATATTTTGTCATTTTTTCTGATACAATTATTTTAAATATACTTAATATTATTATTTTAAATTACAGACGCGAAAAGAAATAAGCGTTTTATTATATTTTATCTATTATAATATGGGTAAATGAAATTAAACTTTGGTTACATCGCAAATGTCATACAAACAAACCACAGAGTACATTAAAATTACCAAAAGCTATGCTAGCGCCATCTCCTGATGATTTAAAAATCAATTGATTATTATACCTACTGGAAAACTGCTCATTTCCTCAGAATTGCATTTTATATTTTTTTTTTATTTTCCAATTTGTCATGAGATTCTGGTATGATATAATATGCCAAAATATCCCTTCACTTTTTTATATGAGGCGTCTGGCCCATTCTATTAAACTTTTCCGGGCCAATTTTTTCATGCACATTTTATAAAGTTCACATTTGGCCCACAGGCCAGGTTTTACGTGGACGAGTTGCCAAAAAAACTAATTTTTAGTTCATTATTGATAGATGCCTGTTATATTATTGTATTTGTAATATTTTTCATTAGTACTGTAAATAATAATTATGTGAAATCATGTAAATATTACGTACCTAGTAGTTAATAAGCTTATTATTTTGTTATATACAATAAATCGTATTGTTGGTATGTACTATAGTCTGTCTTATTGTTATACTAGAACTTTTGTTATTTGAATAAGACAGGAAAAAGAGACACTACTCAGGCGGGATTATTGGTTGATGGCTCCCACCGTTACTCCAAGATGGTAGTATAGGAATTTCTCCCTCTAAGGGACTGCCGCACCATAAAGACCTGGAATTCCTTACCAGTTCAAGTGTTTCCCTCCTCCTACAGTCCCGGGTCCTTTAAGCGGGGCGTGAAAAAGCATCTGATGAGGCCGTCAAGCTGAGTGCCACCATTATAACATGGTACATGTCTGTAATGGTGACCCTCTTTTCAGAGACTTTGCCTTCAGCTTACCATTAGGCGAGGCGAAGTCGAATCGACGTGTCTTATATAAAAAACAACGGACTGGTTGCATGTTCAGTCCCGCCTGAGTCGTATCTCTTTTTCCTATTAAAATCGATTTGAATAGATAGCATATTATATTATATTGTATTATTGTTGGAGAGTATGTATGGAGGTATGTGTTGAAAAAGATATACCTGAAAGGTATAGTCAGTGTCAAGTGAACTAGACGATTATTACATAGATTTTTAAATTAAAAGTTATGTAAGTTGTATTTTAATCAACTACTTTGCTCAAAACATAATTTAAATTTTAAAATCTGAGAATGGTCATCTACTTTTGATCCTGACTGTCCTATATTTGCTTTATAAAAGCCATAATATCTATTTTTGTGCCAATAAAATCATGTTTTTCTTAAATATTGTTGTCTTTTTTACAAGTTGTTGCGTACCTATCACTCACACCCAGTAGTTTACCGAAATCTATAATTATGTTTAAAAATGAAATACCACTCACTGATTAATCGCGAAATCTCAGAAACTAGAACACCTCGCACACTCAAGCTGTAGAATGAACTCCCTGCGGTAGTTTTCCCAAGCGACTACAATATGGGGTTCTTCAAGGAGGGCATTAGAAGGTTTCTTCAGGGTCGGCAGCGCGAGTGTCACGCCCCTGGTGTTGCATACGTTCATAGGACACGGTAACCACTTTCCATCAGGTGGCCGTGTGCTTGTCTACCACCTAAGTGGTATAAAAAAAACACCTACAAACTTGAAATTTGGCAGATAGATTCATTATGAACTTTTTAGGGTTCCCAACTACCCTTAACGACTGCCATAGATGTTCGTATGACAACCGGGACCGACGGCTTAACGTGCTTTCCGAGGCACGACCAGACCAATGCAAATAGCAAATACCCATATTCATGCTTACAAATATTTGCACTGAGCGGGGATCGAACCCGCGCCTCCTGCGTAGCGGCCGCCTTCACTACCGCCACGCCACAGGGCTGTCCTAGAGTGAATGATTGTATCGATATAATAATATGTACTATTTTAATAATTTTCGCCATTACTAGGAGTTTGACGTCGGCTACGGAGCGCTTCGGTCCCCGCGCTCGACACTTCGCTGCGGAGATTGAGGAGGTGGGATACACTTCGTAGGGCTTCGGACAACCTCCACCTCCTACAGGACTAACACTAGAGGCTTATTTAGGATCGCCTTACTGAAAGAGCAGCGGTCGGAATTTCTTACTGGAAATATTTGCGAGAAGGTTCGCGCAGCCATGCCTTCCTTTGCTTTCAAACTTAGACTATATCCTGTATAGCCACAGCAACAAAATGTCAGCCGCACCATTAAGACCTGGAATTCCTTACCAGTTCACGTGTTTCTTATTCCTACAGTCCCGGGTCCTTTAGCGGGGCGTGAAAAAGCATCTGATGAGGCCGTCAAGCTGAGTGCCACCATTGTAACATGGTACGTGTCTGTAATGGTGATCCTCTTTTCCGAGACTGCCGTTAGCCTACCATTAGGCGGGGTGAAGTCACAAAAAACGACGTGAAAAACGCGTTTTGTGTGAGTAAGCTAATGTCAATATTGTTTTTTAATCTGTCAATGTGTGTATGTCACGTCAGGGGATGTATGTATAATATGTCAACTTATAATACCTACCGAAGTAATAGCCATTTGAAGAAATAACACTTTTGCTGCGTCTATAGAGTTTTTATTATAGTCTAAGTTTTCAAATGACTATATTATAATTTTTGCCTTTTAAAATACCGCTACCGGCCGCTGACCAGTCAGTGTGACTTGACCCTAACACTGGAGGCTTGGTTCTTCCTACTGATCTTAGAAGACCTTTGACAGAAGATTATTGATGTACGCTTAGAAATGAAAAAGTCCTTGAAATAGGTGTTTCTATACTGCATTTTTTAATTTTATGTTTCTTTTATGTATAATATTATTTTTTTCGATTAAATAAAAATATAAGAAATTTTAAAACGTTTTTATTTTCATACCTACGATCGCATGGTTCTCGGCAGAGTAGAATTTGAGCCTCTTTGTCTCCTCCCATGCGGTGTCATACAAGGCGACTAAGGGATAGGGGCTACGGGGCCATTTAAGACAACTCTGGGTCAGCCGGGGTGTGAGGGATATGCCAGACAAGGCAATCTCACCCTCGGCAATCGATGACTTAAAACGGCGTGCGGTTTTAGTCGATTCGAGTTTGACAAAACTACCCCCGCCAACTCCGACTGGGGGGTATTTTAGACATATCCCTTGCACCTCGGCGACCCAGGGCCATCTCTCTCTAACCCCCACCCGAAGAGGGCCAGCTCTTCGGGTGTGAAGACCAAAGAGTCCCCAACTTACCCCCGGTTATGGAGGCACGAAGTGCGCGCCGCCACCGTATTTTACCTATACTAATAGGTAGTAGGTAAATTCATTTATTTAATGAGCCAGCTACAGTACAGTAATATGACAGAAAGATTATTGATTTCGGCCATAGGTAGGTACACATGAATACCTATTAGACAGTCCTATTGTCCACTCGACAATACCTATAGGTATTATGCATCGACACTACACAAACACGAGCCTACACAAAACAACAAAAGCTCATGTCGTTACCGCCTCGTCGTGATGTCGGCGCGTGCCGGAAACGTCACGGACGACGCCGGCCTATGAAAGCCCATTCCAGGCTAGGTCCCATTGCGAGCGATCGAGCGAGATTTTGTACGCAGGTATCATTGGGTGCCGGACGGGGTGCGAGGGATATGTCTACGATAACCTCACCTCCAGCAACCGACGGCCCACGGACGGCATGCGTTTTAGTCGGTTCGAGTCCGACATAACCTCCCCCATCGTCATCGGCGGGGGAGATATCGCACGATAAAAAAAGGTCTCATTTGCGTGGTTAACGGAACGGCAGCGCCTCTCTTTCGCAGGAGAGACGCTTTCGCCGGCGGCTAATTCCCACCTAGGTGGGAACGGCTCTCTAGTACTGCTTGAAGGCTCTCCACGTGCTCCTCTGAAGCCTTCTTAGCAGAGGGCATACTGATGAGCAGTGGAGAGGAGTGGGGTGTGTTGTCGTGTATTTTAAAATTCTTAACTTCGGGCAAAGCACAGCAGGGTGGGGTAAGTGCTCCACTTGACGCTCCACTTCCACCGTCCCTCCCTGGGTACATTCTCTAAAGAATTTGCCACATGCAATGCTTCAGAATTAATCATTTAATTAGCCCATCGAAGTCCACTGCTGGACATAGGCCTCCTTAAGCCCGCCTAGCTTACGTATTCGAAATTTCCAATTAATATGCTGTTGTATTTTCTCGCTGCTACGCTCGCAGTCGCACTTTGCCTAAGGTTTAACGATATCCATGTTATTGCCTATTGTCCCGCGTGGGGTAGGTAGAAATGTAACGTGACCTTATTTCGTGTTGTGACATACGACCAATGGATGCTAATCAGTTTTGTTGACTGACAGATTTCTATTTATTTTACTATTTATATTTTAGGAATGTTTAAGAAAAGCGCTATCCACCCCGAAAACACACAAGCACAAAGTCCGTCTAAGGATGGATGTTTAGGAGTATTCATCTTACCCCTTTATCTGAGCTAAATTGAGACTGGCCATTACACTTCTAAAGTGTAATGGCCAGGATTCGAACCCGTATCTCTCGATCGTAAGGGTCATTCATTAAGCTACCGTCGTCGCTTAATTACAGATTAAATGCTTGTAAATATTCAAGCGCCTAACTCCCGTCAGAGGTCGCGTCAGGTTCACGCTTCATTTAATTTTCGCCGACGTCCGCCATTTTGTTATTAATATTGACAGATTAAAATGGCCCCTCTTGAGAGTAATGGCGTCACGGCATTGAATGAACACGAATAATAAATTGAACTTGACTGAACTTTACTAATTTATTTTACTCGTCAAGTTAAATATTGTTTAAGGTGATAGTAGATGCTTATTATTGATCTACAAACAAATAATACATCTGATGGTAAGCGGTAACCGTAGCCAATGCTTGAAACACCAATATTATAGTATTACTCGCGCTTGGTCAAGGAAAGGCTGTGTAGATGAGGAAGAGGCAGAGGCTCTGAGGAAGAGGCTGTGAAGATCTGTGATCATATCATAAAGGGACCTGAACTAAAGCGTGGCCTGGAGCGACACAAGCAGGAGCTGCGTGTCACTGAGTTGAAAATGCTGCGGTGGATGTGCGAAGCCCCGCATAAAGATCGTGTAAGACACTCTCACATTCGCAGCAGCCTTCGTGTCCATGACATCATAGATAAAATGCTAAAGAACCACCTTCGCTGGTGCAACCACGTCTTGCAGCAACAGTCAGGCTACGTGGGTAGTAAATCCCTGACAATGACACCCCCACCGGGTCCAGCTAGAAGGGGTGGCCCAAGAACTCCTGGCTTGACGTCGTGGAGGCTGATATGCCTGCCAATGGTCTCACTACCATGGACGCCCAAGATCAAGAGGAGAAAGAGCCGGACCTCTGAGTTCACCTTGGCTTCCGATGCAATCAGGAAAATACATCTCTATAAGGATGATGATGATGAACTAAATGGAAGTGGACGAGACTTGGTCACATTTTTCCCATAAACCGTTCCTATTTGCCCTCAGACGCGTGCTCATGGAGGATGTGACGTACCTAAATCATTTAACATTCTCTGGCCATCGGCGTGTCTTCTGCAGGATGAGAGAGCACTAGACAGACAGGAGTGTCTGTACTCTTTCCAGCGCATCTTTTACGTTCATCACACTTGGTGCACCTATTTGCCATGGGCGTACCCAGCTTTCTTAAAATTCTTAACTTCGGGTAGAGCAGAGCAGGTTAGGGCAAGAGAGCCCCCCTTCCCCTCCTTTCTTGAAATTCTTAACTTCGGGCAGAGCATGCATGGTGCATGTGCATGGAGCATGGTGGGGCAAGCGTCCCCCTCCCCCTCTTGGGTAGGCTCATGCTATTTACTATCTTATTAGTGACATAATAAGTTAACCTTTGTATTTTCTCGTGCTACCCCGCGTCTATAAATTAATGAAAGGAGTCTCGTAATGTAAGGGCTATTCTGATAAAAATGGCGTTTTTATGGCACATTACCCTTGATTTATTGCACTGGTTATGTTTTCTTCGAGCTTTCTCGTGTAAATTTGTTATTATATTTACAGGAATAAACGCACGCCTCTCTTTTCTGGGCTAGGCAGAGACAACAATCCGCCATTACCTAGCACCTACTCACGGGCTCATTTTTCTGTCATCGAAACCTGTAACTATTAATCTTTTTATGTAAAGAAGTTATTGAGGAGGCGCGGGTTCGATCCCCGGGCATTGGTCTGGGTGTTTCTATGTAAGTATAATATGTATGTATTTGGGTATGAAAAAAAAATCTAAGTATGTTTATCCGCATTCTAGAACACATGACACAAACTAGTTAAGCTATGCTTACTTTGGATCTAGGAAGCGATGTAAGTATAGAATGTCCTACAATATTTATATTTTATTTATATTGAACTAGCTTTTGCCCGCGGCTCCGCCCGCGTGGATGTCGGTTATCGCGACCAAACATAGCCTATGTCCTTTCTCAAGGTCTAACCTACCTCTATACCAAATTTCATCAAAATCGGTGCAGCGGTTTAGTCGTAAAAGTGAGACAGACAGAAGACAGACAGACAGACAGACAGAGTTACTTTCGCATTTATAATATTAGTAGGGATTGATTAATTGATACTTTTTGGGATTTATAATAATATAATAATAATATATATTTATTCAGACCATGGTCCATTTTGTTAGTATACATAAATCTTAAAATCTAATGTTAGTAGTTATAATTTTAGTTATATAAATTTATGTTAGGACGACCACTGCGCCACAGGTTTATGTAGCCGTAGCCAATGTCCCCACATAGGGCTGTCCCACCGGTCTGCTATAGTGTTCAGAATGTTGTTGGGACTGTCACGCACCCTGCGCATGATAGAAGCGCATCTTTTGCGCATAATGGTATGAAACCCATCTACTGCCGCCTCGGCGAACATGCCGGACGCGCTGCAGTAGCGCGGCAGTCCCATCAACACCCGGAACGCATCATTGTACTGTACGCGCAGGGCGCTGTATGACCTCTGCTTATAGTTAACCCATAAACTGCACGTATAAAAGGACTGGCAAAACGCCCTAAAAAGTGTCACCTTTACCTGCTTTGTGCAACGTGCAAATCTACGGGCCAACATGTTACATCGGACAGCCAGCGCCCTACGCTCACGCTTGATGTCTAAGTCATCGCTAAGGTCGTCAGAGACCCAGTGACCCAGATATTTAAAACTTGTGACTTGTTTTAAGGGTCTACCGTACAGTTTTACTTGTTGTGTACAAGTATATAGTTTTGTGCCAGCCTTAAATACAAGTATTTCACTTTTTGCAACGTTATATCTGAGCCCATGGGCCTCCGCATACCTCTCACATATCTTAAGCAGGCTCATCATACCGCTAATCGATGGGCTCAGCAACACCATATCATCAGCATAACTTATATTGTTAAGGCATACTCCATCTACATGACAACCTAGATAGGTATTACCGAGCCCAACAATCAACTGGTTAACATATAGGCTGAACAGTCTAGGGGATGTGAGGCCTCCTTGTCTCACCCCACACTCGAGCCTATACGTATCCGATAATGAACCTGCCCACCTAACGTTATTCGTTTGATTATTATACCAATATCGCAGTATTGATATAATAGCTACGTCTACCCTAGTCTCTTTAGCCAGCTTTTCCCAGAGCAAGTCGTATAACACCAGATCAAATGCCTTGGAAAGATCTAGGAAACAGGCGTTCACAGGTGTTTTCCTAGATGCATAATACTGGACGGTGTGTTTAAGTGACAATACAGCAGTCTCTGTAGATAAACCTGGTCTAAACATTTCATTTCCAACTATAGCACAATGAATGTACGCAGTACCTAATTTACTGAAATTTCCCCTGTGCCTACTGTTGCGTAAAGCCGGTGCGCGCCGACTTACCTACCTATGCCAAATTTCAGGTCAATCATACAGCAGTAGGTCACATAGAACTTGTAAGGTTTTATTACATACCTACACAGAAATATGTGGGTTATATAGTCGGTGGTAGATATAGAGGGCCTGGCAGCTTCTGTGGCGTGGTGGTAGAGAACGTGACTGCTACGCAGAAGGCGTAAGTTCGCTTCCCGCTCAGTGCAAATATTAATATACATGAATATGGGTATTTGCATTGGTCCATGTCTCGGAGAGCGGGTTAAGCCGTCGTCGGTGCCGGTTGTCATACGAACATCTATGGCAGTCATTGCAGGTAGTTGCAACCCTAAAAAATTCAACAACTGGTCTAACTGCAATACTTTAATATCGTAATGGGTTGAGGAGGTCAGATGGCAGTCGCTTTACGGAAAATATCGAAGATCAGCTACTTGCAGTTTAGACTGGAAAAAGCGGACACCAGACTTCGAGGTGAAAGCTTCGGAAGCGACTAGGATTAACGCTAGGATGAAGAAGAGGAAGAAGTCGTTTCCGGAAAAGATGTCATATCAACCGGACTTCGCGCTGAAAAGTGGAAAATATGGAAGCCATTGGAATTGGTATAATGCTATTGTTCAAGACATATATCTTGGACATAAAATGTGTTCAAGATGTGCTGTAGATATATCTACGCGAGGGGCGACTCGGGGGGGACTCTGTGGTCCCCACACCGGAAGAGGGCCAGATCGAGAGATATGGCCCTGGGTCGGCCGGGGTGCGAGGGATATGGCTACGAAAATCTCACCTCCGGCAACTGTCGGCTCACAGACGGCGTGCGTTTTAGTCGGTTCGAGTCCGACATAACCTCCTCCTCCGGCTCCGGCGGAGGAGGTATGCGTGGGGATTTTTTCGTGCAATAAAAAAAAAGGTATATTTACGCGTAGTTCATGTTTCTTAGGTGTCTTTTGAGGATAGCACGGGGTGCTACAGTGGTGGACGAGCTCAAATTCACCAAGTAGAGATTATAACAAATCAATCCACTCGTATCAGGGCCTCATTTGTATCGTGAATTATGTCCAAGATACGTGCCCCGAGGGATAATAAGTGAGTAAGAAGGTAGATAATTATTATTTGAATAAAACAGTCAAAATTATCTTTGTCAGGCCTTTTAGGTACAGTTATGCCCAAACACCGAAGGGTTTCCTGTCATAAGTCATCAATTTCGCACTTCACCGAGTGGAAACAGATTACGATAACTCGCTCGGGCACCTAGCTCCCGAGGGAATAAGGCAACAAATATATAGTTAGGTGTACCGAAGGTCAGCTTTGTGTAATCCATGCTAATATTATAAACTAGCCTTCCGCCTGCGGCTCCGCCCGCGTGCATCTCGGTTAACGTGACCTTTGCTCATATCTTCGGTTCTACTCAACCGATTGCGATCAAACAAACGTAAGATTTTAAGTCTGACCAAGCCCTTTCCAACAAAAAAAACCGCATCAAAATCCGTTCAGTAGTTTTTGCGTCCATCGCGGACAAACAGACAAACAGACAAGAAATTAAAAAAATATATTTTCGTGTTCAGTATCGTTAACATAACATAACCCAAGTATTTTTTTTTAAATATCTCCAATGTACAGACACGACCACCTTACAATTATAAGTATAATAGTATAGATAGATGCGTAAGTAACTCTGTCGCCTGTCTGTTACGGTTTCATGCTGAAATCACTGAACCGATTTTGATGAAATTTGGTACAGGGGTAGATTAGACCTTGGGAAAGGACATAGGCTATGTTTCCTCTCGATAACCGACATCCACGCGGGTGGAGTCGCGGGCAACAGATAGTTTGCGATAAAATTATGCAAGCAAGGTGCTGAACAGGATCCATCTTCTGAATATCGTATGAACTATGCAAATATGCGACGCTACATCCGGAAAACAACTGATCGCGCAAACGGAGCATTCAAAGCGAGCGGAGCCGTGTTCAACAGCTAGTAATGGATATTTAAATAATCCAACTTCACCCTAATCGACGCAGAACGTACACAATCAGCTGATAGAGAATCTGCGAGAGATTCCCCTCGTACCCCATCATTTGCAGTGGGTTTACTACGCAGGCGCGACCGCACCGCCCGATTTCGCCCAGTCAGCTGTCAAAACCCGGCGCGGTCGAGACGATTCACATTAAATAAATCAACATTTCGTGATAAAAACTTAGGTTATAACATAAATATAACATTTATTTATTGTATTTTAAGAATATAAGACACTGTTTACGTAAAGAGTTCGTTCCAGTGAGAGAATTTCGTGTTAAAGTTGAGTAAGAGTTGGAAATAGTGGTTGCATTGTGTTAGTGCTAGACAAAAAACGTATTCTAGGTTTTGTGTGCTGTGCTGTGGTTTTGGCTACGAGTATAAGGGTAAGTTTAAATCTTTCATTTTCAGTAGTTGAATTCCTAATTTCGCTTTTAAAATTATTTAAAACACACTTTCGCGGTACCAATGTGACGTGTTTAAGAAGTGGTTACTTAATTTACTTAATCAAGATTTCCCTCTCACAGTGTCGTTAATTTTGATAAGGTAACCGTATCTAAATAAAGATTTAAGTATTTATTTACCGTCTATAAACATTCTGTTGTTTGTTTGCAAGCAAAATATTGCAATGAATGTGTGTTGTTGTTATTTTTTTTCATTGGCAATGTCATAAATAGTGACCGGAATCGGAAGTTCTAATCTTAGTGATGTCCTCGGTTGCATCTGTGGCTTTCACATCGAGTTCTGGCTGTTTGGCTTTTATGGGAGCGACTGTTGCTGACCTCTCAATCCCGAGAGAATTGCGCCAGAGATTCGTCCATAATGTCTAGACTTCTATGAATATTTTTTTACAGTTTATACCTCTTGATAGCTTAAAAATAACATTTACTAGGTATAACCCGCGCCACGTATCTTGGGCCTAAATCGTAAGACATACGAGGCTCTGGCGCCTGCAGATTGCTTTGTAATAGTCTATGCTTGGTGAATTTGAGTTCATCTACCGCAGTAGCATCCCGTGCTATCCTCAAAAGACACCCAAGAAATGTGTACTGCGCGTATCTATAGGGCACATTTTGAGCACATTTTAGGTCCAAGATACGTGGCGCGGGTATATATAGTTGTTGCATTCATATAAAACGTCATCTTTGCATAACAATGTAGGTAGTTTGTATGACGCCTTTCAATAAATTACTAGCAAAACTGCCAAGCACGTATGCGATTAGCTCTGACAGTTCTTTGATTGATATTGTGTGTGTGATTTTAATTGATTGGTACAGCTTTAGCCCGCAACTTCACCTGCGTGAAACTTTAATCCAATTCCCGCTACCCGTGGTTACCTATTCCTGGAACAAAAATGTCTAAAATAGCCTTTGGGTTATTCTAGACTGTAATCTATCCCTGTACCTACCAAATTTCAACTAGATCTGAAGCAGTTAAATCTCGCGATTGAATAACAAACATTCAAACATCTTCACAAACATTTTATAGTAGGTATAAGTAATACTAAAGATTGATTTAATTTTTTTACGTCTCTCTCATCCTAGCGTTAATTCCCAGTCGCATCCGAAGCTTTTCAGCTCGAAGTCTGGGGTCCGCTTTACCGTCTTTACTACAGATTTGGCTAGACCTCGATATTTTTTCGTGAAGCGATTGCCATCTGACCTCCACAGCCCAATGATAACATTAGGCGATATCGAAGCTTTGCAGCTAGACCGTTGTTTTTGGATTTTTTAGGACTCCAACTTCCCGTAACGACTGCCATAGATGTTCTTATGGCAACCGGGACCGACGGCTTAACGTGCTCTCCGAGGCACGACCAGACCAATGCAAATACCCATATTTCATGAACACAAATATTTGCACTGAGCGGGGATCGAACCCGCGCCTCCTGCGTAGCGGCCGCGTTCACTACCGCTACGCCACGGAGGCTGTCCTGATACTAAATTTCAAATTACTAGAGTTCACCTCGGCCTCGGATTCAATCAGAAAAATACATCCCCATGATGATGATGATGTTGATAATGGAGTAGGATTCTACAAAAAATATTCGTTTAAAAAACCGTAATTTACAAAGAGAATACATCAAAAGGATAAGCATCAAGATGACGGGACCAAGCCCCCAATAAAATGTATCACATTGAAGTATTTGTACTACATTATGTACTATTTGTACCCCAAACAAGACATTTGTACCTTTAAAGGTAAAGGAAGTATGTCAAGACGTCCCTGGTCCCGCAACTTTGATATCAAAGTCATATAGAAGATGATGGATATAGAAGGTGCCATATTCCACAAATCTGCTAAATTTGGCAGGCTATACGCTGCAGGCACTCCGAGCAATAAAAGTAAAAGTCAAACAAAAGATGAAAAAGCTTTGATATATTCTCGCGTCGGCCCCAAGGCACAAGGGCTATTATTCAAGTTTTTTGTTTAGTTTTAAGTCGATCCGGGGCCGCGATGGCACGTTCCTGTCTTAGAGAAAGGTTATTGGGGATCCGTGGTTCATAATAGATGTCAAGAGTCTTCAATAATGATGGCTTAGATTTTTTAACACCCACTTAAATCTGCTGATTGGCAGACTAACGGATGAGAAAAGTTTACTTTTTTTTTATCGTGCGAAAAATCCTCACGGATACCTCCCCCCGGAACCGGAGGAGGAGGTTATGTCGGACTCGAACCGACTAAAACGCACGCCGTCTGTGGGCCGTCAATTGCCGGAGGTGAGGTTGTCGTAGCCATAGCCCTCGCACACCGGCCGAGAGAAAAGTTTCCTTAAACGTCGTTACTCGTTAGTACAAATCTGCATAATATAGTGTCCGCAAACTCTCACATCTTCTGTTGTATCGAGCGCATATTACGTAGGAGGTAGGACATGACGGTATATCCGTCCCAATCGAGCAGTCTGGACTGGGGAAGTACCTCCGTCTTACAGAATACCGTGGCTAAATAACCTCATGTTGTTTCCGGTGGTGAATAGGGTAGCCAGAGCTCACTGGAGAGATTTTGGGCTGTTAGTGTTAAGACTAAAGGCTTGTCCTACTTACCTTCTGCGCTGACTGCACAGAATCTCTCTATTCTTACAGGGAAGGCAGCACGAGTGTGACTTTCCCGGTGTTGCACTCGCCCATAGGCCACGGTAACCACTTTCCATCATGTGGACCGTGTGCTTGTCTGCGACCTAAGTAGTATTCATTTTTTTAAATATTTTGTCTGCCCAGTGTGCAGCCACTTCGATAGCGTTCTCAGAGGCGCTCATGAGTTCCTCCAGTATAGACGTGTGGGCAAGTAGCACACGTTAGCAGGTGGGCATACATCTGGGGCGTAACTCCGCATTCACACCTGGCCCATTGGGTCCACCTGAAAAACCCTACATTACCCGGTTTTCGTTACTTCGACCGACCTGCGTCCGATGTCTATTTAAGGACTTCCAGGAGGTCCAGGTAAGGACCCGTCCAGGGGTAATATTCTCCAATAGCAAGACAACGGGAATGGATCAATCACATCGCATGAAACAGAAACCACGCTGCCGCAACCCCATGTGACCGCAATAAAACGATTTTTCTTTCTTTCTTTCTTTCTTTCTTTCATGTGTGTGTTAATACGCCTCTGCTTACCCCTTCGGGGACTTACAGTCGTAAATGTATGTATTCAAAAAGTTCACTTAAAACTCTTTTAATTAAACTAGTGTGTAATTATTTTTTAATGCAATTTAATATTCACTATTTCTCTCAGGCAGTATAGAATGACAACAGAAACTACCTACTAGTTTTTTCGCTTTCTTCTTTCTTAGTTACGTAGGCGGCTTATGAGACATTGGATAATTACTCGTTCGAAACCAGTTACGTGGAAGTATAAAAAAATACTTCATGGAAACCAATTACGTAGACGTATTAAAAAGCCTTCAAGGAAACCGGTTACGAAACTTTGGTTTCCTAGACGGCCGAAGCGGTTTAACCGTGTCTTTGTTCACCTCTATCTACAGAACCATAGCAGCTAAATAGCGACGTGCCTTGGTCTCGCGCAGGTAGTTTGATACCCCGAGTCCTTTTAACCTTTCCCGTCATTGTTCACAGCTCACCACATGAGGTGGTACACCATTATAACACCATCCCATTAAATCTTACGTTACCTGTAAGTTTATGGGTGTTTGGTATAAGTTTGACGCTAAATTATAGAATAAAGCACCTTTAAAGTGGTTTATATTTCGACGAAATGTGTCTAATTAATAATATACATAACTAGATATGCCCAAGCTTCCTTCGCGTGGAAATATTTTTTTTATACTCAAAGTAAGTAAGTAGCCTAAGTTATGTCTTACACTATAAACTAAAGCGTCGGTAGCTTAGTGGTTAAGGAGTCGGCCTTACGATCGAGAGGTCCCGGGTTCGAATCCTGGCCATTACACTACCGACGTGAACCCACTCCTAGCACAAGCAATTTAGCTTAGTTGGAGGGGTTAACGGGAATATTAGTAATTTCGGTTGCTAATATTCTTTTAAAAAAAAAAAAAAAAAAAAAAAAAAAAAAAAATTAAAAAATGACCCAGCGGTTTTGGAGATCGGGTACCTAATCTCCAAAACCTAGATGTTATTTTTTCGGATTTTATTCGGTTCGATTACCGGGTGTGGCAAGCGAAAAATGCAGTTTTATACGATTTTGAAAATAAAGGAAAGTTTCCTTTGAATGAAATTCGTGAAATTCATGTAGGTATAGGTACTCTAAGGAAGTAGCTAATGAAAAATGAACGCTATTAAATAAACTGGATTTTATTACACGAAGCTGAAGTAGTTCGCAGGTAAGTAGGTCAGGGGTGCGGGTCGGGTAACCTCCACGCTGGCTTCCTCGTTTCTTCCCCCTCTGGACCGAGGTCCTGGGGAGCGGAAGCGAGGGGGCTGGTGCACCCTGGACAACGGTCAATGGACTCCTACTCTAGGAGATCTATTGGCCGTTGACGAATAACCCGGCAGCCGACCCCACTGCACGAGGGGGTCGTGGGATGGCGGGCCTGCAAGGCCCGCGGGAAGGGGTCCATAGGATCCCTTTCACTCAAACAGCCCTTTTTAGGGCTAGCTGACCCAGAGGGGGTCGTGGTATGGCGGGCCTGCAAGGTCCGCGGGAAGGGGTCCGTAGGATCCCTTCCATTCCAACAGCCCTTTTCAGGGCTAGCTGACCCAGAGGGGGTCGTGGTATGTCGCTCCCGGTATCCCTCTGCTCTCAGAGGGGACAGGGGAGAGACGCGATCCACTGGGATCAAAGGACGGGTCGGCCCACTGCTCGCGCAGGGGCTGACAGGCACTCGTGCCACCGTCGGAGTTGGGAGGGCTGGCCCCTCTCCCGCGTCGCGCAACCTCCGGGAGATCGACAACGACCTGAGTGCTAGCCACGCTCAGGAAGCCGTGATCTTGGAGGCCGCGGGGCTTGCCTTAATTGGCCGGCCCGCGACAAGGAAAAGTCTCTAAAACCCGACAGCGAAGTCGATTAAAACCTGTGGACACTTGGGGAACTCCACAGTATTTACCCCGCTTCCCGGAATGAGCGTCACCCGGGAAGTGTAGTTTAAATCGTCTCTACTCGTGGGATCTATTATGGAAGCAAACTTTAATAACCCCCCCAAACCAAGCGAAACAGTCTGCGCGGAGGTCGCGCAGCATCACGACGCGGAGGTCGCGTCCAAAATTGCGGCTGTGTCGGAGAAATTCGACACGGCCAACGAGAGGAGCAGGGCCAACAGCCCGATGGGCCTGCAGACCCGGAAATCTGCACGAAAGCGGAAGAAGAAAAAGAAGAAGCCGAGGGCCGACTCAGATCTGGACCTCACCCTGACTGACTCGTCTTCCAGTGGCAGCTTCAGTGGCGAGGAGCTGCTGCGCCCTCCCCCCTACAAATTTGTAGCGATCGGATGCCAAAGGTCGCGAGGTGGCAAGACGGTGGCCCCCCGAGCCCCTCTCTCCCTATGCGCCTCCACCCCGGAGGATGTGGTAGCGCCGCTGAGACCCTCCACCTCGGCGGCGGACCCGCAATGGACCGACACGGTCACCAGGGAGGCAGTGGAGGCCCTCCAGGCGATGGCGAGCACCCAAACAGGGACGCCCACGCCGGAAGACGAGCGGGTCCTGCAGACCACATGGCGCCTTGCCGAGTGGGCCGAGTCCCTCAAGGCGGAGTTGGCCGAGTTCCGGGCTGATGCCAAGCGGCAAGAGGCCCAGCGACAGGCCGAGTACTGCAAGGACAGGGACGCAATGGCGGCGGAAATAGCGGGCCTGAAAAAAGTGGTGGCCGAAATGCCGCAGGTGCGCGTGACGCGATCGTCGCGGCAGGCGTTTGCGGCGCAGCCGGAGCGACCGGTCTCACCGACGAATCGGTCGGTGTCGCCGGTGCTGCAGCCAACACGGGCGGCGGTGGATCCATTTGCGGCCATCGCGGCAGCCATGGCCGCCATGGAAAAGCGCCAGGAGGCACGGCAGGCCGCGCATGAGGAGCGCACACGGAGTATGATGGAGACCATCATGGACTCCTTCCGCCGCCCGGCCCTTGCGCCACCGACCGGGTATGCAGATGCGGCCAGGAGGGGTGCTACCCGTCCAGCTGCGGTGGCGACCACGCGCGCGTCGGCTCGAGGCATGACTGCCGCACCTCCCACTTGCGCAGCTCAAGCTGCTCAGGGCGTCCAGACCAAGGGCAAGGGGAAGGGCAAAGGGAAGGCGTCCCCGGCCCCAGTCCCGGCCCAGGGCTCGGCTCCGACTGCCTCCACCAGCTCTCAACCGGAGAGGGGCTGGGAGGTAGTCGGAGACAACAAAAAGAGGCGGAATGCCCGTAAAAAGGCAGCCAGAAAGGCTAAGAAAGCCGAGGCTGCCGCGAAGGGAGTGCCGGGGAGGCTGCGCGCACCTCGATCAACGGCTGTCCTCTTATCGCTGACGGCGGAGGGGGCAGAGAAGGGCGTGAAGCTGGGCCCGGTCCTGAGTTATGCCAAGACGTTAATAGATATGAAGGCCCTCAACATCTCGGGGGCCATCACGTTCAGGCAAACGAGGACGGGTGCCCGGCTCATCGCGATACCCGGCACCAGCAGTGGTCCTCAAGCCGACGCCGTAGCCGCGACGCTTAGGGAGTCGCTGGACGCAGCCAATGTCCGGGTGTCCAGGCCCAATAAATGCGCAGAACTGCGCATTTCGGGCCTGGACGACTCCATCACGGCTGAGGAGCTAAGGCTCACCGTGGCGGAGGCCGGGGGCTGTCCCCTGGACGCGGTCAAAGTTGGAGCGATCCGCTTCAGCCGCTATGGACAGGGGGCGGCAGTTGTCGGCTGCCCCATCGCCGCAGCCCTAAAGGCTGCCGAGAAGCGGAGCCTCGCGGTAGGAGGCATTGCGAAGGTGCAGGTACGGCTCCTGCAGGCTCGACCGGCCAGGTGCTTCAGGTGCCTGTCGGTCGGCCACGTGGGTGTGCAGTGCACGGCGGAGGTGACGGTCGGAGACCGCTGCTTCCGCTGTGGTCAACCCGGTCATGTGGCCGGTGAGTGCGAAGCTCCACCACACTGCTTCAGGTGTGCGGCGGAGGGCAAGCCGGCCAACCACAGGGTTGGCAGCAAAACCTGCACCGGGGGGGAGCCAAAGCCGCGAGGCGGGCGTTCCGCATCTAGTTCGCGGCGGAGTGCGGAGGAGAGGGTTCCATAATGGATCCTCAACTCCGCATCCTTCAGGCGAACGTGGGCCACGGTGTCGATGCTCAGGCACTTCTGCTCCAGAGCATGGCACAGTGGTCCATAAATGTCGCCGCTGTCGCCGATCCATACACTCACCGACCACCCGGGCCTGCCTGGGTGATCGACCTGGATGGGTCGGCGGCACTGGTGCATAATGCCTCTGCAGGCAGCCCCCCTCTTACCGTCATTGCGAGGGGGCATGGCTGCGTGGCGGCACATGTGGGGGAGATAGCGGTCGTGGCCGTATATCTCACGCCGAGTCGACACCGGTACATAGACCAATATCGGCAATCGCTGGATCAGCTGGCCGACGTCGTCAATGCCTGTTACCCTCGCCCGGTTCTTGTGCTCGGGGATTTTAACGCCTGGTCTGTGACCTGGGGATCCCGGCACACGAACCCGCGGGGCAGGGCACTGGAGAGCTGGGCCGCTACACTCGGTCTAGTTCTCCAGAATTGCGGGGCCGAAGCCACGTTCGTGGCCGCGGGGCGCAGCTCGATCGTGGACCTCACGTTCGCGGGCGTTTCGCTGTCACACCGTGTGCGGAACTGGCGAGTCGTTGCGGGGGTGGAGACACTGTCGGATCACCGATATGTTCGGTTTGACGTCTCTCGCCCCGCAGGCGATGCGCCGGTCATACCGGCCCCACGCGAGCCGCGCTGGGTGCTTAAGGCACTGAATCGGGAGGTCCTCCTGGAGGCTGCCATCGTACAGGCCTGGGCCATGGCGCCGGACAGGCCTGTTGATATCGATGATGAGGCGGTGTGGTTTCGGGAGGCCATGACACGTGTCTGCGATGCGGGTATGCCTAGGGCTCCGCCCTATAGTCCGAGGCGTCAGGTCTACTGGTGGTCTGCGGAGATCGCGAGGCTGCGACAAGCCTGCGTGATCGCGCACCGCCGGTGGGCCAGATTCCGTAGGAGGCGTAGTCGACCCGCAGATACGGAGCCCCGAGTGGCGGAGCTTCATGAGGGATACAGAGAGGCCAGAAATGCCCTCCGAGCGGAGATTAAGCGGGCCAAAGCCGCGGCTTATAAAGAGCTGATGGAGACGCTGGAGAGGGACCCATGGGGGCGGCCTTATCTTATGGTAAGAGGAAAGCTGCGCCCCCGGGCCCCGCCGCTGACCCAGACTCTCCAGCCGGCTCTGCTCGGAGGAGTGGTTGAATCCCTGTTCCCGACGCGGGTGGAACATGTTCCACCGCGGATGACCCCGCCACCTCGGTCGCCTGTGGCGCCCAGCGTGGTTGACGACGACGTGCCCGAGGTCACTTGGGTAGAACTAGAGCTGGCGGTGCGAAGGCTTAGCGCCAAGAAGAACACCGCCCCGGGACCCGACGGCATTCCAGGCCGCGCGTGGGTCCTAGCTCTAGGGGAAGACGCTCTCGAGCCTCGACTCAGAGGGTTGCTCAGCGCATGTTTGGAGCGGGGCCAGTTTCCGAAGACCTGGAAGACTGGGAAACTGGTCCTCATCCGGAAGGAGGGGTGCCCGGTGGACTCACCGTCCGGCTACCGGCCCATAGTGTTGCTCGATGAGGTGGCCAAGCTCTTTGAAAGAGTTATCGCGAAGCGCCTCGTCGAGCACCTCTCTAGAGAAGGGCCGGATCTGGCGGATGCCCAATATGGCTTCCGCCGAGGGCGTTCCACCGTGGATGCAATCATGCGCGTGAGGACTCTGGCGGAGGATGCGGTCGCTCGGGGCGAGGTGATGTTGGCGGTGTCTTTAGACATCTCCAACGCGTTCAACACCTTGCCCTGGAGTTGCATTATGGAGGCGCTCGTGTACCATGATGTGCCTCCCTACCTCCGCCGCATAGTCGGGGCGTACCTGACGGAGAGAGCTGTCATCTACCCAGGTGCGACCGGTGTCGGTCGGCGAGAGATGTCGTGCGGTGTTCCGCAGGGATCGGTCCTGGGGCCGCTCCTGTGGAACATCGGATACGACTGGGTGCTTCGCGGTGAGCTCGTGGATGGTGCCGCCGTGGCGTGTTATGCGGACGACACGCTAGTAATGGCGAGCGGGACTACACATCGCGAAGCAACCCTGAAGGCCACGACCGCGGTTGCCCAAGTCGTGGAACGGATCCGGCGGTTGGGTTTCGAGGTGTCTCCGCAGAAAACCAAGGCCATGTTCTTTCATGGACCTCGGCGCGGACCACCAGCGGGATCCAGCATCACAGTGGGAGGCACTCTCATCGGCATCAAGCCCCAGATGAAATATCTGGGGCTCGTGCTCGACGGTCGATGGGACTTCGGGGAGCATTTCCGAAGCCTGGTCCCCAAATTGGTGCTCACAGCTAACGCTTTGACGCGTCTGCTGCCCAATTTGAGGGGCCCGGAGGACTCCTGCAGGAGACTCTACGCGGGTATCGTGCGGTCCATGGCACTATATGGGTGCCCCGTATGGGCGGACAACCTGAGAGCCAAGTACGTGGACCTGCTGCGTAAACCGCAGCGGAAAATGGCCATCAGGACCATCAGGGGGTACCGCACGATATCCTTTGAAGCGGCGAGTCTCCTCGCCGGATCGCTACCGTGGATCCTGGAAGCGAGATCCCTTTCGGCGCTATACCGCTTCCGAAAGGCGGCGCGGGAGCGGGGACACGATCCTGAGCCTGAAGAAATTCGGGCCGTGAGATCCCGGCTCCACAGGGACATGGTGGCGGAGTGGGAGCTACAACTTGGGCAACCACGCGCAGGGCACGCCGTAGTAGCGGCGGTAAGACCCATCATGGGGGAGTGGCTAGAGAGGCCACACGGCGGCCTCTCGTTCTGGCTGACGCAGATCATCACCAATCATGGGTGTTTTGGGCGGTATCTGCATCGGACTGCGAAGAAAGAGCCAACGTCCGAGTGCCATCACTGCGACGCGAGCGAGGACTCGGCGCTGCACACGCTCACCGAGTGTCCGGCGTGGGAGACGCCGAGACGGGAGCTGGTGGCGACCCTAGGAGTGAGAGTTCTCACGCTCGCCACTTTGCTCGCAGCGATGGTTCGCTGCGCAGATTCGTGGGCCGCCGGCGACTCCTTCTGCGAGCAAGTAATGCTCGTGAAGGAGGCGGCGGAGCGGGAGCGTGAGGAGCGAAGGAGAATCGCAAACCGCGCGGCCCGCAACGAGCAGCGGCAACTCGGGCGTCGGAGGTCGCAGAATGACCTCCGTCCCCCATGAGCGCGGGCCTGGGGGTGACGGGTAGAGCCGCCTGTCACCCTAGCAGAAGCAGGCCGCGGCGGCGGCACGCATTGCGTGCCTCCCCATACCCGGGGGCGGGTTGGGGACTCTGTGGTCCCCTCACCGGAAGAGGGCCAGATCGAGAGATATGGTCCTGGGTCGGCCGGGGTGCGAGGGATATGGCTACGACAATCTCACCTCCGGCAACTGACGGCCCACAGACGGCGTGCGTTTTAGTCGGTTCGAGTCCGACATAACCTCCTCCTCCGGCTACGGTGGGGGAGGTATCCGTGGGGATTTTGCGCACGATAAAAAAAAAATAAAAAAAAAATAAAAAAAAAAAAAAAAAAAAAAAAAAAAAAAAAAGGTAAGTAGGTCAGAGTTAATTAACTTTTTTACACTCTCCCAACATGTTAGCACATTTCTACATTCGTGATTAATTTATTTAATGACGGCACTGTATTAAACTAGTCCTGCCTTCGGTTTTACCCACTCTTTTTCTCTTTCTTTCTTTAAAAGAGTGCGTCAATTGCGATACAGTATCGTGATTCAATAATAGAGACACGAACCGCGTTGTGCATCAATATTGGGCCAATTTATAAAGGAGCTTAACTTTTAAAGGAGTCTGCTACCTGACCATCCAACCCCGAGAAGAAAGCCTGCACTAGAGCCTCGTCTGTTACCCACCACGTACCGCCGTGAAGTTGGCTCGGGTCCGTAGGTCTTCGGTGGGACATATACATACAGACTTAAAACAAAATATTCCTTTTTAAACTTCATTCTGAAGCACACACACATTAACAGAGTGATACGCCCCTAGTGTTGCACACGTCCATAGGCCACGGTAATCACTTCCCATCAGGTCGGTCGTGTGCTTGTCTGCCACGCTTTTATGTCTTCCAGCAGAGTGGACTCTCTGCTAACTGGGTATTCTATTTTTATGTCATTTAGCTGAATTGTCTTTCAGCTATCTAGGTAACATGCTTTCATGTCAACCTAACTGAATTGTCATTACGCGAAAGAAACATTATGCTAGTAACTCGTCCCGGGTTCGAATCCTGGCTGGACATTACACTGCCGACGGCGCGGCGGCGTGAACTCACTCCTAATTCGCTAATTTAGCTTAGCTTTAGCTGGAGGGGTTAGAGAGAATATTAGTAATTTCGGTTTCTAATATTCTTAAAAAAAAAAAAACAAAAAAACAAATATACTACTTACAATCGTATTCGTAATACGGTAAGTAAGTACATAATCCATGTAATGCCATGAAAGCGAAATCAACGTTATTTACGCAAAGCGTGGGATTCTGGGGTGGAGACTGACGTTTTAATAGGGAGAATTATTTGGACATATTTTAATGCCCTCTGAAATTGTATAGGTGGTTTGGGACAATCAGGACTGATCCCACGTATACTCCCACTTATATAATCCCTGTACACCAGGATTAACATTAGTGACCCACAAAAATACCGAGTAATTACATTTATGAACATCCAGGGAAAGTAAAACTTCTTTGGAAGCCGCGTCAAATTAATCAGAAGCAAAATTAGAGGAAATTGAATTCTTAAAAATCCATTTCCCTCCTTAACAAATGGGAGATAAAAGAGACAAATAGGCACCATACATACATACACACAGTCACGCCTAATTCCCAGTGGGGTAGGCAGAGACCACAGTTTTCCACTTGCTACGACCCTGGCAGACATCTTTCGCTTCTTCTACTTTCATAATTGTTTTCATACATGCTCGCCGGTTTCGGGTACTCTTGACATGTCCTTTCTTTTATTTCTTTTTCTAGAAATTTTCTATGTAGGTAGGTACCTAATACACCTTTTCTAGAAAACAGATAAGATCTAGCACCATGGACATAAATATATTGGACGTAAGTCAGCTATATTTGATTTTATATAGGAGGTTGTGTGGTTCTGGGTACAACATGACAAAGGTGTCGTACAAGGCACTTGCAATCCACTCGACAGGAAACACTTTTCATTAAACTGTACCTACCTGATTAAAAGTACTAGGTTGACGTCAAGGAGCTTGATCCCTACCCTAACATAATGGGTTTTCAATGAATATGGATGTTGAAGCATGCATTTATTGCTTCTTTTTCATTAAGTCTTACATTTAAGCTCACCGCTTTCAAAATTCCTTAAAACGCTCTAAAAATTACATTTTCCCTTATCATTATTCATTCCATCTTCCCATCCTTTCAATTATTTTTTCATTTCCATTCACTTTGACTGTAAACAATAATGTAAATTCCCATCGAGAATAGAAACGACCCGACAGAACTAATTGGCAGTCGCGACGTTTTCACTGAATCGATCGTCGGGCATAGACGGGGCGCCGGGGTAGTCCACACTCCACACGCGATGCTAGACGCAGGCTGCGATTTGACACGAAATATAAAAAGGTATAACTCCGGACACGTATCTAGGACCTAAACTGCAAGACGAACGAGGCTCTGGCGATCGCGGATTGCTTTGTTATAATCTATGCTTGGTAAATTTGAGTTCGTCCACCGCAGTAGCACCCCGTG
Source organism: Eilema depressum (assembly GCA_914767945.1). Taxonomy (NCBI): domain Eukaryota; kingdom Metazoa; phylum Arthropoda; class Insecta; order Lepidoptera; family Erebidae; genus Eilema; species Eilema depressum. The sequence continues at coordinate 17,795,414 of OU612032.1, forward strand.
CTTTCCTCAAAAGACACCAAAGAAATGTGTACTGCGCATAATAGGGCACATTTTGAGCACATTTTAGGGCTAAGATACGTATCCGGAGTTATATATAAACACATAGAAGGATAGAAGGACAACTTTATACAAATAGAGAAAACACGTGCACACACTTTTATATTAGTAGGTACTTATGATAAAATTGGCAGGGAATATGAAAAAAAACCATAATCTGACTATGCTACCTACTACAAAAATGTGAAAGTCTTATGAAGATTTTTTGAATGTTTGAATTTTATTCAATCAGACTCAAACGGCTGTATGGATCTTGCTGAAAATTGGCACGTAGATAGACCATTTCTTGCTTAGGTAAAATAGGTAATACTAGGACACTTTTCATCTCGGAAATAGATTTCTGCAGGGATCAAGAACGGGAAAACTATACTATACGGGTGGAACCACGAGCGTCAACCTAAATAATAGTTCTACTATCCTACTTCCTACTAATATTATAAATAATTTAAAAGTTTGTTGTTGTTACTCGATCAGCTCAAACGGCTGATCCGATCAGGGTGAAATTTAGGTAGGATTGTCATAATTCCTTGGCAGTTGTTGAGTAGGTAAAATAATCGGTGTACATACATAGAAAAAAAAAACCCATCGAATTGAGAACCTCCTCCTTTTTGAAGTCGGATAATAATACAATATCGCCTCACAACATCGAATCAAAGGCTCGCGTGTCTAAATGTAGAACTACTTAACATAATATCAAGAAATATGAACCAAATTCACAGTTAGTTTTGTATTAAAATTTCTGAAATATTACCGTCTGCTAAAAAGGAATGTTTGTAACAAATATTTCTTTAATATTTCTTTGTAATACTCACGAACAACTGGTATTAATTCTAAGAATACTGGTAGATAATATTAATTGGTAGCATGTTATGTAAGTATTTTGAAAAATATAGTTAGCTTATGAATGTAGACGCAATGCGACAATGGATTTACAATTATTTTCTAGTGATCGATGGCCTAGCGGTATTGAAAGGTTTTTTCTCTTAGAAAAGCACGAAGTTCTGTAGCAACTAATAAATGTTCTAAGATATTTTGCATAGCTCTATCTAAGCTCAAACTAATCATAGATGAAACTTACAAGCTTAGTACCTGTAGCTTCCTTGCAGTCCTACTAAGCTTGTAAGTTTAAGGATTGCGATTAAAGGAAAGAAGGAAAGAAAGAAAAAGGAAAAAGGAGAAGTTCCAACTATAAATTTATCTGAGGACAGATTGTATAGACAATTGGCGCTATCGAAGTTCCTCAGTTAGACTAGTCGGACTTTTATGGGCTTCAAAGACTTCGCCTCGCCTGATGGTAAGCTGAAGGCAAAGTCTCTGAAAAGAGAGTCACCATTACAGACACGTATCATGTTACAATGGTGGTCCTCAGCTTGACGGCCTCATCAGATGCTTTTTCACGCCCCGCTTAAAGGACCCGGGACTGTAGGAGGAGGGAAACACGTGAACTGGTAAGGAATTCCAAGACTTTATGGTGCGGCAGAAGAAGAAGTCGCCGAACCGCTTGGTTCTTGTTGGAATATTCTGCACCGTATGCGGGTGGCATCTAAGCCCTGCACGTGTTGTCCTATATAGGAAAGGAGAGGGTGGGATTAATTGGAAGAGCTCATCAGAACATTCACCATGGTAGAGACGGTAAAATACCGCCAAAGATGCCACATCTCTACGCAACTGCAAAGGCTCGAGGGTTTTGGTGATCTCAGGATTCCCAATAATGCGGACTGCACGTCGCTGCTACCTGTAGAGAGCACCGTAACACCTCGTCATATTCTGTAGGATATGACGAGGCGTAGCTTGTACTTCTATATGACCTCATTGACCATCTCTAGTCAACCCACAACCGTAACTGCTGAAATGTAGCCGAATCGTCGGGTTAAAAGTAAATACATAACCCATCAAAAACAATACTTGTAAAAAAATGCCAAGCCTCGCCGCCTTCGGTTCTTCTACCGCAAAAAGTTGTGAGATCCATGTAATATCAAGTCGGTTAATTTATTCAGTCCCTACTTCAGGGACCTTCTGTCCTAAGTTATTACATAATAAGCTTTTATATTTTAAATATAATAAATTGACTTGGCAATCGCACTAAACAATCTTATTTAATGTAATTATTGTGATGTGTTTATCAATTTATTATATTATTAAAATATAAAAGCTTAGGGGTCGATATGGCCTGAAGTGCTTCGAGAAAATAGTGTTACGGGCGCCGCCTTTTTTTGCTCGACTTGGCGGGGGCACTGCCGTGCTCCCAGATAATCCACTGAAAGCTGGCATAACGTACGAAACATACAATTTCAATTAAACCAACGAAGGGCTGCCGTCTAGACTGAGCCACTTGAGCTCTGAACATTATAAAAAGGTTATAAGGCAGTCTGTACGGCTTAGTCAGACTCATAACTAAATTGTTCAAGCTTAAGAGTCACACTGTTATACTTGTTAAATAACTTTTTAGCACGCTTTGTTAGCTGTTACTGGCATAGGTTGGAACCACGATATTATTGTGTCGCAATCCTGAGTTCTTTAGGCCAAGCGTGAAAAAGTTTCAGTCTTTCAAGGCCCTCAAAATAGGGACCACCGATCTAGAACTCTCAGTTTCTGGGACGATGGCTCCTACTTTATTGATGGAACTTTAGCTTTCTATCAGACAGATATATCCCATCAAAAACAATACTTGTAAAAAAATGCCAAGCCTCGCCGCCCTCGGTTCTTCTACCGCAAAAAGTTGTGAGATCCATGTAATACCAAGTCGGTTTATTTATTCAGTCCCTACTTCAGATACCTTCTGTCCTAAGTTATTACGTAATAAGCTTTTATGTTTTAAATGTAATAAACTGACTTGGCAATCGCACTAAACAATCTTATTTAATGTAATTATTGTAATGTGCTATACATTGTGTTTTCATGCGATGGCCAAGTCAATTTATTGTATTCAAAACATAAAACTTATTACGTAATAACTTAGGACAGAAGGTATCTGAAGTAGGGACTGAATAAATAAACCGACTTGGTATTACATGGATCTCACAACTTTTTGCGGTAGAAGAACCGAGGGCGGCGAGGCTTGGCATTTTTTTACAAGTATTGTTTTTGATGGGATTTCAGTTCTTTTTGTAGATTACCTTTCCGGTTTCTCTGTGTCAGACAGTCCCAGTCCCAGTCCCAGTCCCAGTCCCAGTCCCAGTCCCAGTCCCAGTCCCAGTCCCAGTCCCAGTCCCAGTCCCAGTCCCAGTCCCAGTCCCAGTCCCAGTCCCAGTCCCAGTCCCAGTCCCAGTCCCAGTCCCAGTCCCAGTCCCAGTCCCAGTCCCAGTCCCAGTCCCAGTCCCAGTCCCAGTCCCAGTCCCAGTCCCAGTCCCAGTCCCAGTCCCAGTCCCAGTCCCAGTCCCAGTCCCAGTCCCAGTCCCAGTCCCAGTCCCAGTCCCAGTCCCAGTCCCAGTCCCAGTCCCAGTCCCAGTCCCAGTCCCAGTCCCAGTCCCAGTCCCAGTCCCATTCCCAGTCCCAGTCCCAGTCCCAGTCCCAGTCCCAGTCCCAGTCCCAGTCCCAGTCCCAGTCCCAGTCCCAGTCCCAGTCCCAGTCCCAGTCCCAGTCCCAGTCCCAGTCCCAGTCCCAGTCCCAGTCCCAGTCCCAGTC